>JAMXBD010000443.1:0-600000 GCA_024138025.1 Combretum micranthum
AGAGCCTTAGCATAATTTCAAGCAAATCTAATTACTAGTAGATATAGGTCAAGCCGGACAAGTCAAAGAAAATTTGAAGAAGATCATCCAAATCAACCTTATCTTGATCTTATTAGATATAGCCAAGACCATATGATGGCTATTGAGAAAATGTCACGGATAATGCACCAATACCCACATGGTTAGATCCTAAAGAAAACATGATGATTTTGATTAGTCACCAAAAAGCAATTTGTCTCCTTCCCATTTTATGTGACAAGTGCCATCATCAGAATCCACCTTAATAAGACTTCATAGGAAAATTATAGGAAGTTATTGTAGCACTTTATTAAAGTAGCTTTTTCACTTTCAAGTCATGATCATTAAAGTAGCTTTTGGACTTTTAAGGCACCATAGCCTTATCTTATCCTTGTTTGCCATTCACATATGTAATAATTTACTTTTGTTTGCTTCCTTAGTCCTCTTACTATAAATAGAGGATCGTTTGTAATTGCAAGATAAACTTAGCCCATATCAGAAATAATAATGAGTGTTTTGTTATTAATGGCTTTTTAAAAATCTCTTTCTCTCTCTCTCTCTCTCTATATATATATATATATATATAAGTCCTATAAGAAAGAAATTGTTTAGATGCCTTGTTTGTCTTTCAAGATTCAAAGTATGCTCTACACTTACCTCGTATGAGGATCCTGTTTATTGAAAATGAATTTCCATATCTATTTGAAACATAGAATGTATTATGAGTGAGAATCATAGTATAAGAACTGGAGGTATTGGCTCGTCGTAAGTAGTCATTAAAGGTAGGAGATCGTGAGAGGAACAATCTTAAGTATAAGCTATGATTAATTGAGATTAATACATTTACTTAGTCTGGATCATGAAAATTTTTTAAAATAATATTGTTCATTTTAGCCTTGATAATGATTCTTAGCTCTATTTGGGATATAAATATTTAGTTTTTTATTGCAAAAATCATCTTGAGCGATATCATTTAGACTCTAATTTTGATTATAAGTAGTGAAAATGATGATTGTGCAGTCAAGATAAAATCTCAAAAATCTAAATGTTCTCATGGTAAAAACTCAAAAAGACCATGATACTTTTATAGATTGACCAACTGAAACAAGTTTTACTATAGAAGATTAGAAGATCTGGGTGAGTTATATTGACTGAATAACTTAGTTGGTCAACTTATCAAGTCAAGGGTTTCTTAGGTTTTTTTTTTTTTTTTTTTTGTCTTTGTCGAGAGTTGAATTGAGCATATTGAAACCTTTAATGGATTGGATTGGCTTGGAGCCTATTCGCTGGTTTGTTGTTTAAAAACATTTAAAGAACACGAAGTTACAGTTTTTGAAAATTTATAAAGCTAATAAGTTCTGTTCAACTTCGGTTAAACTACAACATTAGGCAAGTGCCCTACCGAAGTATTATAGAAAATATTAGGTCTGATCCAAGGGATCGTTGGGTCTATCGTACTCACATTTTATCTATTATCTAGTTAAATAAAATTTAACAGAGCAAATAAAAACAGAAGTATACTAGGATTAATGAATATATACATGTTTTTAGGGCAAATCGTAACATAAGTTTGTTAATGCAAGAAAAGGCCTTAGGGATTGTTTCACCAAGTCATTATCATGTGATTTCTTAAAAACTCATAGAGTTGTTCACTGGTATATTTGCACTATCAGATTCACAAATGTAAGTTAAAGCCTTTCTTAAGGTAAAAAACTTTAGTTCTAGACCAGACCACCGGAATCTCTTCATAAGTTATCAATGGTCTAGATCCACATAAAGTTTAAGAATCCTTTGTTTTAAAACCAACCTAATAAATTAAAAAAAAAAAAAAAACACCACAAAGTTTCACCATCATCTCTCAAGGTAATTATGAGCAACTCCATTAGTAGCAGATATATTCAAAAAATGATCTCTCAATCTATTTAATTGAAATAAAAAATCAATCTAAAAGTTGCACCATACATTTAGACCCACGAGTTTAAGATTTAGATACTAATTATAAATATCCAGTGATAATCGTTAAATCACTTTAAAATCACATAAATCAGGTCTTAGATTTGCAAACCCTAAGTTAAATGATTATTTCCCCATGGATGTAGACATTAAGCATAAATTCTTGAAGAATTAATATGGAGTTAAGGATGAAATTACAAATTAAGCATAGAGTCTTGTGGAAAACAAATGTCTGGTTTACAATGAATTTACCTTGAAAACTTCGAGATTTCAAAAGCAAGAAGAAATGATTCTTTTGCTCAAGACTTTCTCTCTACACTACATTAGAATTTTTTTACAAATAATACATATGATACTGATTATTCTGATCGCATGCACGTGCACGTTTATTTATGGGACAAAGACACATAAACCATGATGATTTTATTCATTGATGTGGCGGATTCTTTATAATAAAATTCATCTTCATCTTCACGCATGCTCATGGATTGCTAGCTCATAGGGTCACTTTTCGCAGGGTAAGGTTGAGTGCTCGAGCATGCTTAGATGTTACGACTCGACTTAAGCTGTGGCATTCTGCTAAAAAGGCTCGAGTTTTTTTTCAAATTTAACCAAGGGATAAATCGAGTTCGTCGAGTATTCAAGACTTGAGCTCAATCCAAGCTGTGTTTTTCCTCTTGAAGGTGTGATTTTTGTCTAGCTTCAGTCTTTGGGTAAATCCAAGGCTCAACATTATGGCGCGACAAAAGATGTATCATGAAGTTCAAGGTTCAATCACCTTAATACAATAGTCGAAGATATGTCGAGGGCTGGATGTAGGGCGCGAATGACCATTTTGCCTTGTTGTTTTGTCCTCGATGGGTCTTTTATAAGGCTCGACTAAGTTCTGCTTTGCCTATTGTTATTGTTTTGCTCCAAATTTGATCAAAATACTTTGTTTCTTCTTTTTTTTTTTTTTTTTGTTCTAGGAGCTGAAAAAACAATATTTAAACAATAAAACACAAGATTCATAAAGATTTATAAAAAAATATCAGATTAACCTAAATTCCTATAAATAGAATAGAGTAAAATAGACTTATCAGAATCCATACTATAAAATTGACGGACAACAAAACAATAGTGGTTTTAGTTTTATTTATAACTTAATTAGTATATTTTATTAACATTCGTTTTTAACCGTGGACATTTATAATTGTACGAGAGTTGTGGATAAAATAATAATTTTATTCATAATACAAAACATGGATCGAATGAATATGCAACGAGCAATAATTATTCTTTTTCTTTTTTTAAATGATACATGGATATTTAGATATTCGTATCGATTCAAATGATAATAATATAAGGTTGTCATCGAAAGTATTACGAGTGTGTGTTTTTCTGCTAAGTACTGGAAAGTGAGAATGCATCATATTAATGCTCTACATCTCATGACGACCGTCGACCAGACACATCCTATCCATTTTCTACCAGGACCCAACGTAACTTTTGGCCAAACAAGAAAAGAAAGCCAACACCAACCGGTATTAACTGCCACCTTTACTCTATTTCCTGCTGCAAACACAAACACAAACAGAAGCAAGAAGCAAATGGCATTGCTAGTGGCACTCCAAGCTTCAACCACAACCTACCCCTTCCTTCGCTGTCCTCTATCTCCTGCTCGTTCCACAGCAGCCTCCCTTTCCTACTCATCCCGTGTGACTAAACTTGTCAGCAGATCAAACCGGAGAGATCTTCTCAGGTTCAGTTGCAGTGCCAGTGGCACTGAAGACGTATGTGCCTTCTACCACTTCATGTCGATTTGCTCTTTCTGTATCAGTTTGACTCATTTATATAAACAATTCCATTAACAAGTGTCCCTGAAGTATTTGTTAAGTCTACTTAATAGGAACGCTTTTTATAGATTAATTTTTATCATATAGTTGATCATACTTACAGCATTTATGCGTCGTAGTCATGGCTTATCTTTTAATTACTGTTTATGTTTTTCTGAAGTAGAACAAAGAACCAAGTTTTCAAAACCGAGGAACATAAAAATATTGTTGGAAATTAAGCAAAATCCATTGTGTCTTTTGAAATTTACTCGATAGATTGCTTCTTCCAGTTTTCAGGAAGGCAAGTGACAACGATTATGATTTCACTGGTATTTGCTTTGACAGGATTATTTGATAGATGCACCTGAATCAATTGGAGATGGGTTCTCATTTACTGGAGGTACATCTCAGTCATCACTTGGTCTAACTTCCTTTAATCTCATTTAGAATGCTTGCATATGATGTTTATGTAATTGAGGACAACTTTCATCAGTTCATGACATTTCTTGGCAGGTAAATATTCTGATGAACCGAGCCCATCCGACGAGTGGTTTAAGCAAGGAAAAATAGTGAGTTCTGTGCTTTCTTTTCCCCTTTCCGATGATGTCACTTCAATTCTTGATTGGTTTGGACTATAGATAGTTGTTCAATTCGAGACGGTTCCATTTTTTGTAAGCATTGTTCTTTCTCTAATGATTAGAACCGTTTCAATATTGAAAAATCCATATCAATCAAAAGATTTAAGATATGCAAACAGGTGACCAAAAAAACACTGAAAAGAATTAGAACTGTTTCTACGTGCACTTTATCAGCTGCTAATTTGTTCTTTTAAAATAAATTTTGTAGGTGAAAGCTTTCCCTGTTTTTGGCTCTGGTGAAAAGGCCAAAGATCCCATTTTTGGACTTGCAATGGGTGCCGGGTCACAGACCTCAGCAGAAGCATTCAGGTCAAATAACAACAGTATGAAGATTTTAATATGATTAGAATGGCAACATTATCAAGTCATAGTTGTGAACTTGTTTGAGATCTCCATCCTGGGCAGAGATTGAGAACGGATTATTTGCAGGGATTATTGATTGAAACATGCTCTATATATATGCCTTTTCCAATAGATGGTTTTGTGTGGAAAGTGGAAGTGCTGATAAACCTTCGGTTTTATTAGTCCATGGATTACCATCACAGGTCAGTGATCTTCTATTGCTAGCCGATGCAATCATCTGGTATGACTATATACGTTACTGGTGATGGCTTTCAAGTCCGTTCAATTGCTTTTCATGCATTATCACATATATATCCTTCTAATGTTACATGTTTACTATCAATTTTAAGCAAATAACCTAGAAGAATATAATGAGTCATTAACAGATATACCACAGCAACATCGGATTGGAAGGTTCAACTCCATCCTGATTTAGCAACCTAATCTTTGATTTATTGGCTGACACCAAAAATTGAAAATGGCAGCATTTATGGTAATACAGGATTATATCTAGAGTGAAGTCTTTTTGATATGGATGCATTTATGGGAAGGCAATATCAAAGAAAGAAATCAATAACATTGAATGCAAAATGATTACTGAGATTTGTAGCCAAAGCTTACCCAATTAAATGTTTTATTTTGTTTCCTTTCTTGTTTTATTTTTATATTTAAGATCCTAAAATAGAGCCTTTAATTTAGGGATCTACTTTCCATTATTGTTAACTTTCCATTGTTGTTAGCCGCCTATAAAAGAGGCTTTACTATTGAATAAAGAACATAAGCAATTTCATTCTCAAAAAGCTAGTTCCAGAAAGGGGCTCTTTCAAGGACGAGTCTGCTTTTACTATTTCATCATAGCTACAAAGAAAAATTTACTTGCGTCTAGACCCGTGACTAGATCCTACACTAAGGAACATAACATCTTGGTATTAGAGCCAAGTGTCATGGGTGGCGCAGATAATTTAGCAGCCAAGCTAGATGCTTTTATGGAACAAATGGCATTACATCAGCGGGCGTTGGAAGAACAGATGGCATATCTGTCAATGTTGATCAAAGAAAAAGGAAAGGGACCTGCCAGAGATATTGAAGAGGGTCAAGATAGTGGCATTCATGCCAAGAGCAACAGGTTGGGTTGAAGAGACAAATTTGAGTTGCAATGGCAAGTATCTATGGTACCTCGGTACTCCAAGATGGAATTTCTTACTTATGATGGCACTGATGATCCTTTGGGATAGCTGAAATGATGCGAGAAATTCTTTGCCAATCAAAAGATTGCTGAAGATGATAAGGTGGGCCTAGCCACATTCCATCTTTTGGGTGAGGCACAACTTTAGTTTGATCAAGTAGAACAAGAGGAGACTGATATGACTTGAGGACGATTCAAGGAGCATTGCCATGTGAGATTTGGGCCAGCCATGAGTAATAACCCTTTGGAGAATTAGCAATTTCAAACAAATCGGATCTGTCAAAGAATATCAATGCCAATTCCATACGTTATTGGCTAGGACTTCTAACCTTAGACCGCACCAACAAGTAAATGATATTGAATTGCAGCAGCTAGGTAATCTTGGTATTGCCATGAATATGGCTAGAACAATAGAGTGTAAACAAAAGGTTTCACAAGGATCCTTAACCTCACGAACCAACATCACCTGGTCTACTCCCAAATCCAACAACAATGAATCTGCCATTCCCATTAATAAGAGTTTCGTTGCTAAGGGAGGGGCACAAACAACAAAAATAATGGGGAGCAACAATAGAGTGACTTCTTCTATACCATTTATCAAGAGGTTAACACGAGCAGAAATGGCTGAACGGAGGGCCAAAGGACTGTGCTATATCCGTGATGAAGCCTACACATTGGGACACAAATGTAAAAGGTTATTTTGGATTGAGGTTCCTCATACCAATAGTGAATCTGATGGAGATAAGGTAGAAGATCTTGAGATTTCTTTGAATGCAATTAGTGGAACATGGAATTCTCCAACCATGCAATTATTAGTAAAAGTGTTAGGAGTCGATGTTTCAGTGCTAATAGAATCTGGCAGCACACATAACTTTCTGTGTGAAGGTCTGATTTCAAGTTTGAAACTGAAGGTGTGGAAAAGACTTGGGCTGAACGTATGTGTGGCTAATGGGGAACGTTACCTAGTATGGGCATCTGCAAGTTGGTTCCACTTTAAGTTGGAAAGGATATCTTGCATGCTAATTTTTATACTATTTCGTTAGAAGGATTTGATGTGGTTTTAGGAGTTAAATGGTTGTGCACTCTTGGACCCATCTTATGGGACTTCAGTTCGTTGACTATGAAGTTTGTTTTAGATGGTAAGAAAGTTTTGTGGCAAGGGCAACCCCCTAGGGCAGACTCACGGCTTTGATTGATGTAAACAATAGTCCAACCACTGTTGTCTTGCAAAACTTATTAACAGAATTTACAGATTTGTTTATGGAATATTCGGGTTTACCTCCTAATCGTGAGTGTGATCATCATATACCTCTTGTGCCTAGGACAGGATTAGTTGTGGTTAGACCTTATCAATACCCACACCTCCAAAAAGATGAAATTGAAAAACAGTGTGCACAGATGCTACAGCAAGGGATCATTCGACCTAGTAGATCTCCATTCTCTTCCCCAAGCTCTCCACTTGTATCAACAACTATTTCAACTACACATGATATGACTCATGAAGGTGGGCAAAAGACCATACATCGTCTTCGTCAAGATTTTTATTGGAAAGGTATGAAGCATGCTGTATTAGAATTTCTACAGAATTGTTTGGTGTGTCAGTGCCACAAATGGCAAAACTTGCAACCAACAGGATTACTTCAGCCTCTTCCAGTGCCACAGCAGGTTTGGTATGATATTTCTATGGATTTTATGGAAGGGTTACCTAAAGTTCGAGGTAAATTAGTTCTTCTGGTGGTGGTTGATCGGCTTTCAAAGTATGCCCATTTTCTATCTTTAGCTCATCCATTCACTGCTATATAAGTCGCTACTACTTTCTTCGCCGAGGTGTTTAAGCTTCAAGGCTTACCTGAATCCATAGTTTCGGATAGAGACAAGGTTTTCCTTATTATGTTTTGGAAGGAGTTATTTCGCCTTAGTGGTTCTAAACTAGCATTCTCTTCAACTTACCACCCTCAATCAGATGGCCAAACAGAGGTAGTTAATCGTACTATTGAAATGTACTTACGGTGCCTCACAAGAGATCGACCAAAACAATGGTTTGATTAGATCCCTTTAGCTAAATACTGCTACAACACCTCTTATCACACTGCTCTTGGCACCACCCCTTTTTAGTTGGTTTAAGGTAGGAAGACTCCTCTACTTCTTTCTTATTCTGTAGGTTCTACGAGAGTTGAAGCAGTTGATCAAGCTCTTCAAAAGGGGGATGTGATACTCAAGGCTACTAGTGACAGGTTCTTACAAGCCCAACAGAGGATGAAGAACACTTATGATTCTGGACTCAAAAAGTTAAGCTTTGAAGTTGTGGAATGGGTATGACTAAGACTTCACCCATACCGACAGTTAACAATAACAAAATAGAAATATAATAAACTTCTTCCAAAATACTTTGGGCCTTTTCAAGTTATGGCCAAAGTAGGACCTGTTGCTTACGAGCTTGAGCTTCCAGCTGAAAGTCGAATACATGATGTGTTCCACATGCCTCTCCTAAAGGAGTATAAAGGACCTCAATCAGCTGTTGTGGGCAATTTACCACTGATATGTGATGGCAAGGTTTTAGCAACCCCTCAAGCTATTATTCACAGCAGGCTCAATAGAGGCCAACGGGAGCTGTTAGTACAATGGGAAGGAGGCGCTAAGGAAGATGCAACATGAGAGCTACTTGAAAACTTCCAGGAAGCTTATTCAGAATTTGAGCTTGGGGACAAGCTCAAGGACGAGAGGGGGAGTGATGATATGGATGCATTTATTGGAAGGCAATATCAAAGAAAGAAATCAATAACATCGAATGCAAAATGATTACTGAGATTTGCAATCAAAGCTTACCCAAATAAATGTTTTATTTTGTTTCCTTTCTTGTTTTATTTTTATATTTAAGATCCTAAAACAGAGCCTACATTTAGGGATCTACTTTCCATTATTGTTAACTTTCCATTGTTGTTAGCCGCCTATAAAAGGAGACCTTTACTATTGAATAAAGAACATAAGCAATTTCATTCTCAAAAAGTTAGCTCCAGAAAGGGGCTCTTTCAAGGACGAGTCTGCTTTCACTATTTCATCATAGCTTCAAAGAAAAATTTACTCGCGTCTAAACCCGTGACTAGATCCTATACTAAGGAACATAACACTTTTATCATGGGTTTCCATTATCATATTTGAGAACACTATAGAGAGTGGAAAGTAAGCCTCTAGCATCCAAGAGAAGTTAATAATTGCATGTCTTTTCAATGGAAGGTGACTGTACTTTACTAAGTCTAGGTGACACTATTTCTCTAACAGGCATCTTTCCATAATTCTCAGCACCCTTTTATTTATTTATTTACCATTTTGATTGAAGTTGCACCAGTAGACTTGTTCAGCCAATCCCACTAAAAGAGATGAAAATTTGTTGCCTGTGGCCAGTAAAGCCTTTGATATTTCTTGTCCATATATCAGATGGGTGAAGTTCATAGAATAAGATATTAATCCTAGAAGAACTGTATGTAGTAGACACCATTAATATCAAGTCCAAATCAATCCCATTTGGTTCTTGGTCTAGTCTGTACTGGCTCCAAGGGGCTAAGAGGACAGGTAAATGAGAAGGATCTAATTTCTCCTCTTCCCTTCCACCTATAGAAAAATGAAGGTGCAGACTAGTGAAACTCATATTCGCTCATGATCCTAAAAGGTAACATGCATCTAGCTTCTTAGGTCTACTTTAGATCTCTATGTTTGTGCAATTTATGTATTCGCATTCTCTGTGGTTATAGCTATCTGGTTTTCCCCTCACTTTGTTCTCCTAAAAGTTGACAGTAGGAACAATGTCTTTGTCGTCAAGCTGTGACAATTTCGCGTTTTTGCCCAGGCCTATTCATATCGCAAAGTTCTTCCAATTCTGTCAAAGGAATATTGTGCTCAGGCTTTTGATTGGATTGGTGAGACACTGTGAATCTATCTTTCTGCATTTGCACAATATCGGGATTTTTCCACCTGCAAAGAGGCAGTGCTTTCTAGCAGTTGCCTTAATCTTGCTTTCAAATTGAAATAGAACCTTTTTTATTTCATTTCTGTGCCTTCCTTTAAACACTTAAATTGTATGCCATTTCGGAAATCAATTTTCTTTTTCACTATCTAATATTTGATCCACAGGCTTTGGCTTTTCGGATAAACCCCAACCTGGATATGGATTTAATTATACACTTGATGGTAATATCAAATATCCTTATGGAAGAGATGAAATCTCAAGCTGCTTCTTTGTTAACCCTCTTGGTTTCTAAAAAGAATAAATCTAATGCCAATTCTGAGATTTAATGATGGTTTGCAGAGTATGTATCATCATTTGAGTCACTTATTGATGCACTTGCTGTGGATAAGGTCTCAATTGTTGTCCAGGTATTTGATTTCTTCAGTAAGTTAATACAGTCATTACTAACATTATATCTGGCTTTTAAATACTGCCCATTTCATTGTGTTCTGTAGGGATACTTTTCACCTATCATTGTGAAATATGCGAGCAGGCATCAAGAAAAGCTTAAACATCTGGTGCTTCTCAATCCTCCGGTATGATTGTGCAAAAAATAACCATGAGTAATTCCGCATTACCATAATTCTTGCACCTAAATGCTTGACTTCCAACCTACTGAATGATTCGATGAAGGCAGGCTCTCATGTCTAGTTTTTTGTCTATATGTGCTTGCATGCGAATTAAAGGTGCAAGTTCCAGGAGAACTAAGAGCCAAAGCCTAAGGGCATAACATTTGCACCAAATAGATCCAAATTAATGTACATACTGGATATTGAAACTTACTCTGGATTTGGCACTTTTCCTAGCTGAAAAATTGAAAAAAATGAAATAAAGTGAAAGATTTCAATATCTCTTATTTCTTTTACATTTTATTATGATTTGGTAACTTAAATCTCCTTAAAATACAGCTTACAGCCCAGCATGCCAATCTTCCTTCAAGCTTGTCCATCTTTAGCAACTTCTTGCTCGGTGAAATCTTTTCACAGGTGGGAATTTGGATGAATTATTGGGCATCTGTCAAATTTTTAAATTCTATGTTTGGGTATGTATGGATCAATCAAATGTGATATACATATGGTATTGCTTCCAAATAGGACCCACTCAGGGCTAGTGACAAGACCTTGACAAGCTGTGGACCTTACAAGATGAAGGAGGAAGATGCCATGGTATATAGAAGGCCCTACCTCACATCAGGTTCCTCAGGTTTTGCTCTCAATGCAATTAGTCGTGCAATGAAGAAGCACCTAAAGGTGAAACTTTTTTCTGTCAGTTTCTATCAGATGAACTGTTTCAATTCATCAGCGCCACATAGATTTAAGCTTCTATGAGATTCCTCCATGCCTCAACATTATACTTGTAACATGCATGAAGTTCCCACACTATATACCCTTCTTTTGTTAGTCTAATGAGAAATGCTCATTCTTTTTTAGTTTCCACTTGTTTGTGGAAGATTATAGTTCCAACTTCACGCAACATGTTAAACATTGCTTCCAACTAGTCATTGTAGGTGTAGAGCTGCTGTTGTTAAAGAATGCTTTTAATGCTTTCTGGATTCAGGATATATCTGATTTATCAGATTGGAAAAAGTCATATGGATCTGTATCGATTGATAAGATTTGATGAGCATGGTTCATGTCCAGTTTTATGCAATCTGCCCAATGCCATGGTTCTGGATGAACATACTTTACACTGTTAAAAAGATAATAAATTTGCTTTTCCTCTTTTATTGTCTCTTTTCAGACCTATGTAGAAGATCTGAGAAGTATACTCATTGATGCCAACTGGAAAGTTGAAACCACAATCTGCTGGGGTCAGCGGGACCGTTGGTTGAACTTTGATGGGGTTGAAGAATTCTGCAAAGAATCAAAACATAAGATGATTGAACTTCCAATGGTAATAATTTCCATAACCACACTGCTTTCTTGTGAAATTACATGACTTAAGCTTTCACATCGTTCAATAGCATTCACAATTTCAAAGCAAGGATACCTAACTTGTCAGGGTATTGATATTCCGAGCTTAGAGTACACATTGCCATTGGTTTTCCTCCTCTTGGTACTGAAAATCATGGGAGTCATCGAATTTACTGTGAAGCCCACTTAATAAAGAACCTGAGAGGAATGGCTTTGCTGTTGAATAATTCTACATTACCAAAACTCAAGCTAAAAATCCGGCATATCTCGATTACAGTCTAGGTGGCAAGTTGTGCCTCATTTAGGCCATATTTGGCTACATATGGTAGATGCAGCATTTGAAATGCTAATCATAATGTAATAGTAAAGGGCTAAAAAGAAATGATTGCTTAAAAGCCATTCCCTTCTGGTTTTGGCATGAGCATTAACATATTATATTTCATGATGATGCCCCCATCATTCTTATAAAGCTGCATTTGGCATTTACAGCCAAACATAGCCTACCTTACTTTCATCTCATAGGCTCAAGGAAGTCCATCAGGACTTGCCGCCCTTTTAATAGTGATTAAAGAACTTTCCTTTTCTGGTTGCCTCTATGTTTTCTGGTGTCAGCACTTTTTAGCAAATCATCAATCTCTTTGTTCAGACAAATTCTTTTTTGTGATTTTAAGCCCCGTGCATATTTTAGGTAATCATGTTGGGGGTAGAATGAAGTTGCTTTGACCTAAGAACTTCATGGGTTTTGGTCTCATTAAAAACTGATAAAATTTTGAATTCTGAAAAGTGTATTCTATCTTCCATATATTTTGCAGGCAGGTCATCATGTGCAGGAAGATTGTGGGGAAGAAGTTGCAAAAATCATTGCCGATATACTTGGTAAAAGGGTGCAAACTTGATCACAGGCTTGGTGGTCTTTTGGTAAATTGAATTATTTTTTAATGAAAAGGATTTCTTTTAACTTGGTATGTACACACACACATATGTATATATCTGTATTTCTCTAAGGTGTCATGTTTCAAATAAATTGTAAGTATGAAATGAACCGAGGATCAAATACTCTATGTTATTTGGCCTTTTATGGACATAGACATTCAATTGATTATTGTCCCAAATGATCCGCTGACTTGCTCTCCAAACTGACTAGCTCCATGCAATAATTCACCCCTTCCTTTGTGTGGTGAATATGCACAGGATCAATTTTTTTTTTTTTTTTCCCATGAGGAAGGAAAGATTCGAACTTGGTACCTCTCGTTTGAGAGGTCAGATAACATACTACAAGGTTATAAGATCATTGGCCATAGCATTAAATCTGTAACAATGGAATGATTGCATTTAAACAGCAAGATTTAAAGGTATGGGACATAATAATAATTAGGCTTGTGGTTTTTCTATCGATTCTTGCTATAGTTTGTTATTCCTCTATTTCTTTGTTTTCAATATTTATTGTAGATGTGAGCTGATGAAACCATTCTTTTTTGGTTTGAACAATCAATTAATTCCCACGATCAATTTTTATCGTTAATTTTCTGTCAATTAAATAAGACAATTAAAATGAAAAAAGTTTATTGAGTTACTAGATATATTTAATTAGAAAAATATATTAAGACCAGATTACAATTTCTACACTGCAGGATTTATAAATAAGAGAGTTTTAACTATATGATTTACTAAATATTTATTACTTATAGTGTTTCTAATAGTTAATTGATATGTGAAATAATATCAATAGGACAATCCCAAAAAATTAAATTAAAAAAATAAATAATGGGAAGAAAAAGAGAAAAAGAAACAAGATAATGAATTTAAGTTATACAATGAAAAGAAAAGTGATATGTGAAAACAAAATATACACAATATGCTATGCATAATAAATAATTATCTAACCTTGTTAAAATTAACGGCAAAAAATGGGCCAAAAAAAATATCGGCAAAGAAAAAAAGAAGAAGAAAAAACTTTGCTAAAAATGAGAGTGACAACAATGCCGTTTGCATCCGTCTAATTAAGAATTTTCAAATATTAAAAGTCATCTGATTTTAACAATTAAAAAGGGCAAATACAAAAATCCATTTTTAAATTTACTTATTAAGAATTTTCAACCCAGAAAAAATTGTCTATTATACTTAAGATATTTTAAAATTTCAAATCACAACAAAACTTTTCAATATTATTAAAGTAGGTCAAGTAATATATTACAAGATGAATAATAGGATTAATTATAAAATCATGACCTTTGTTTGAGTACTTTCACAAATAAGTGATCTAAGTTTTATTTTTTTACAAATACAAAACACGTATTTTGTACTTTCACAAAAAAGTACATGAATTTTGTTTTTTTTTTTTTTTTTTATAAATACATTACTTTTATTTGGAGCTGTAACTAGCCAAACTATTCATGAGTTACTTAAGTCGGCTCGCTTCAACTTGTTTTAACTCAAGCTGAATTAGTAAACGAGCCGAGCTCGAGCTAAAGTAAAACTCGTTTATCTAAAAGAGCTGAATTTGAGCTTTGATTTAGGTATGTGATTGGCTCATTAATAAGTTGGTAGCAGATTTATGAAATTTTTTATACATGATATATTATCTATAACTATAATAAATAAAAACTAATTTCTATTCAATAATTATGTATATATATTATGTCAACACTTATATATATATATATAATTTTGGTTTAAAAAAAAAGGAAAACGGCTTATCTAAATGAGCCGAGTTCAGACTTAAAAATCCAAGCTTGATAAAAGCTCGTTAGGCTCAATAAAAAACTTGGCCCAGCTTGGGCTTGTGTAAAGACCCACCCACTAAATCTGAGATTATAGTACCGAGTCCCAATCACATATAACATTTTCACATTATATAAGATTGTCTAAAACTAACAGTTTATGAAAATTGTTTATCAAATCTACTAAAACTTTATGAAAAAACTTTAACAAAATAAGATTGCTAATAAAGGCAATCTATACATATATATATATCATATGTACAAAGTTTAGTGTCAATACAAGACACTACAAAATCATAAATTTTTCTTAGTACAAAAGATAATCTAAAGAGAGCTTAAAGTCTATTACACTTAGGCTTATCTAATAAGCCTTCTAACAGAGAATTATACTTTCTACAAAAGCTTCTTATCAAAATTCCAAGGGTATTCGAGTCCTCTCTCCCATCGTCCATGAATTGCTCAAAATCTGACCCATCCCAAATCATCATATAACTCATCTTCATTACCTGTAAAGTAGCAAAAGTGCAAAGGCTAGTACGCAATGACAAACACAAGAACAATTTATCAAACAAACTTAAATCAAATGAAATGCATCAATGATCAAGTCATTATCTTATTAAGTTTTCTTTTACTGAACAACAGGCAGGGTATTCAAACCCCGGGATCACGCTCTGGAGAATTAGGGTCCTGAGTAAACAAGCTGCTCAGGGGGTTGATATAGCAGTTCGAATACTTATATCTCCTATATCTATTCCATAAAAAATAGCTTCATTTAGAGTTCAAAAGCCGTTGCCCGACTTACTTAAACTCAGTCCACAACATGAGTCTGCTCACAAGTTCCCATAAACTTTGAACTAACCATGGTATTTCCTCTAAGTTTAAGCAAATGTTACTCGGATACTATTCTCCCCATCGGCTACTCCACTTAACAAAAAACAAATCGCTATTGCATCATAGCGTACCACTACATCATGGTAAAGTCATTGCATCATGACTTACGTTAAGCGCCTAACTAACATGTCATTGCATCATGATAGGTTTACTACTCCTCGGACCAGATTGAACAACGTAATAGATATCCAGCTCAACAAAGCATTAAGCCGAATTGAATTAAATCAATTTAAGAATGGCCTAGTCCTAGCATACAACAAACAAGCTATTGCATACCTGCACCCAACAATGTATTACTACATTCACTCGGAGGGGGAATAACCGAAGAACTTTAACTGAAATAAGAATATCAAACAAATCAATAATAGAACATAATATATATATATATATATAACAATCCTAGGTTAACTATACAAGGAGATTCAATAAACCTAACATATAGTTTTACATCTAATTCATACATAAAACATGTTTATTTAGCTTATATATTCATTAGAAGATCATATATGAAGTAAGATGACAATTGAAGAAGATTGAATTTGTAAAACTCAGGGATACGTGCCTTTCTACACAGGCAAAATTGGACTGAACGCGGCAGCGTTGGAATTATATCGCGGCGGCGTTAAGCCCGGCATTAAAAATTTTGATTCTGCTCGCATTCAACACGCCTCTACGTTGGATTAAAGCTCTAGTGTGGAAAAATAAACGCTGGCCAATTTCTTACAAAAGCCGATGGTGTTTTAAGCGGTTTTAGATTGATCACATTCAACACACCGCCTCTACGCCAGCGTTGAAGTACCAGATGCCGATATGTTAAAAACAGACCTATTGGAAAAGTGTTTTATTTCCCCTGTTTTACACTTTGAAAAATATAATATAAACACTTCAATCCTTCTTCAAACACATATTTAACTTCATACACTATCTTTATCCACATTAACAAATCCTAGTAACTTTGAACTTCAAAACAACACATCAAACTACTTCATTCACATCAAATCCTTTCCTACTTTTACTTCTACTTCAACTACTCAAATAAACTTCACTTTTCCCTAACACCTCTCACTATTCTATATTACATAAACAATTTCACATATCAATAAAACATAACCTAACATAGATATCAATGCATAAAACCATACAATTCAAAAGACATTAACTAGTCCTACCATATGTTTCACACATGTACTACAAGAAAGGAAATAAAACAAAAGTTTATACTAGCTTTGACTTACATGTAGAGGCTTTGACTTGGAGAGATATTTGAATCCAAAAGCTTGATATTTTTTTTGGTTTGGGCTTATGGTTTGAAGAAAAGGAAAAGAGAAAGGAAAGGAAAAAAAAAGAAATTCGTTTGGAAATGAGCTGCCAAAAGAGTAATATTTGATCAAATTTGTGACTTATTATTATCTTAAGTTTGACTTTTGAGGCATATAAGACTTAGCATTAAATTTGGCTTAATTTGGAGTTCATTTGGATTTAATTTAGGCTTGAAAAAGGTTTAACTTTTGTAAAAACTGTCAATAAATTCTTAAGCATAACAAAAGTTTTTTTATAATTTAAATATAACACATACATATTAATTCATAAAAGACAAATATTAATTACACTATACACACATTAATATACATAAAACAATAACATTAATTTCATTACACATAATCACTTACATCAATAATTAACATTCATAAACATAAGATATCAAACTATTTCTACACATTCATATTCATAAATCAAAATTGCTTCAAACTTAATATCTAAAACTAATATTGTATTCACTGAAATTTAATTATTGAATAATTTATATTATTTCAGCTTTTTCATAAAAGAATCGAATTCGAGCTTAAATTAAGCTCATTTAATTAAACGAGTCAAGTTCAAGCCTCAATTTTAGACTCGTTAAAAAGCTTGGATCAAGCTTGAGCTCCCAAAATTTTAATTGAATCGAGTCGAGCTCGAGCCTTTAAAAGCTCGGTTCAACTTTGGCTCGGCTCAGCTCAGCGTAACTTATTTGTAATCCTATATGTATTTTTGTATTAATTATATATAAAAGACATGTAAAAACATAAGTCATATCATTGTAAAAAAAAAACAAAATTCATGTCATTTTTTTGCAAAATACAAAATACAGGTTATGTATTTGTTAAAAATCAAAACTCAAATCACTTAATTGTAAAAATACTAAATCACTAATAAATTTTGTGATTTTCACTAGATAAAATAAAAGGAAATCAATAAGCAATATTAGAGGTGATAAGTTTAGGATATATATATATATATAAAAGTTGGCGTGAATTTACAATGCTTTGTGAATATCGACAGACCTTTCTTTAATGCATCCTCGAGGACTACCGCATCTATTCATGTGCGATGCAATAATTGGGCACTCGAGACGAATGGGCTTTTTTATCTGGCCTATTCTTCATTATTTTCTTTTAGCCGTCCACATTACTCTGTGTTAGTGCAACACAAAGAACATAAAGGGTCTCTGTTGAACGTTTCTGCTGGTAAGAAAGTCCTTTGTTGGCGGACCACGATGCATGAGCCTCCAGTATTTTGGGTGACAAGGCAGCTTCCAGAGGACTCCAGTTCGTCCGAATCTCCAATAATTAATTCACTCTTCAACTTTATAAACTTTTATTATCTATTTTAAAATAATTAGGATAATAATATTAATAATATTCCCAAATATATTATAATTCAATATTAATTATCAAAATATACCCAGGCATTGTAAATCATCCATAATATTATAATTAAGAAACAAGATTCAATTTACGAGAAAATTGTATGATTAATGACCCCTTAAATAAAAATTACTTAAATACTAATTAAATAAAATTAATTACCACAATATCGACGTAAAATCGCATGTTTAACAGACGATATTCGAATTTGCGCTGAATCTCATCTTGTAGATGTGATTAATTAACAAATATGAAACGCCTATAAAGATGCATATCACATACAAAATAAGTAAATCATTTTTTCAATATGCGATTCATCTTTAAAACACATGAAGAGTCTGGTACTGTATGACTTTTGATTGAATCGCATTTTCAAAGAGTGTTTCATGTGTAAATTTGTAAAATGCTTGTTTAATATGCGATTTTACATTGATATTTGTGTAACTATTTTTGTATTGTTTGTATTTATGTAATTTTTTCTACAAAGTTGATAGACACATGTTTCATCCTTCAATTTACTATTCCTTATTCCGAACCGTGAAAATTCTTATTATTTATTGTGGTAGAGCTTGCTCAAACCTACAATCATTAATTATTTATATTTTATCACTATAGTAAATTAGCATACTAATTAATTTATTGATTCGATTTTAGGTTTGATCCTAACACCCTAATTAATATTACGATTAAGAAACTAGACTCAAATTATTATTTCATTATCCATGAAGCATTCTGTTATTTATTATAGTAGAAATTGCTCAAACCTATAATCATTAATTCTATTTTAATAAATTGAAAATTTTCTAATTAATTACTTTATATTGTTTAAACTAGAGATAGCATGCAACTGTTTCAAAAAATGCGCACAAAATACTATTTACTATATGAGATTTAATTTTAATTTTTTACGCCCATAAATAAAGAAATAAGCCAATCAGTATAATATGATTTTTTTTTTGGGCCAAACAGTATAATATGATTGATACTAGGATAATGTACTACTTTATTGAACCAATATATTTAATCACACATTTCCCTGCTGTAGTTTATGTAATCCAGGGAACTTTTCTTCCCCCAAAAAAATCCAGGCATGATTGAAGTACATGGAAGCATGCAGCACTTATGTCTGTACTTAAAGACAATTAACTAAAAACAAAACCACATCCATCAATTTCTGATATTTTATTCTCACTATCGTGGACAGAATAAAATATATATATATATATATTTAAAGGTTCTCAACAATATGAAAATTGTACGTTCCCTATCGTTAATCGTACCATAAACCCTATCATCTTTTTTTTTATTATTATTATAATAAAGTATTTTAATAAAAAAGTATTTTTATGTGCAGACACGACTGTAGAGATTCTCCAACGTTGCTGCCCATACTCGTGTCTCTTGCTGGAAGTGAAGGCCCTTCTCTCTCTCTAATCTATTTTATCTCAGTGACCAATGCTTATTAATTGGTTCTATGTCATCTCTCTGTTCATTGCCTCTTCAAGCCAACGAAATTATAGGATAAAGAGCTTTGTTGCAAAGCTTCTAGATATGATTGGAGGATTAAACTTATTTTCTTAGGAATATAAATATAATGTATATTTTTTATTTATATATCAAAATAACTAATCTTTTTCCAATTATAATAGATTAGAGGCAAGACCCTTATTGATCCTTTTACGAGTCTATCCCTCTTCTTTGGTACTTGATCTTTCTTAATCTTTTGAAAATTGGTTTTGTCATGTTTTTTAATGTTTCCCTTATTCAATATATGTTTCTTTGTGCTTGTTTAATGAATTAATTATACGCCTATACCTATTATTATTGTTGTTGTTATTGTTGCTGCTGCTGTTGTTGTTTGGTTTCTATTTTCTATTATTATTGTTGTTGTTGTTTTATTTGGTTTCTATTCATTGTGAAGTGCCCTTTTCAAGTGGTATTCACCTCTAAGACCTTGATTTATGTTATTCATTAGAAATCCAATTCTTAGGGTTTTAAGAAATTGTATTTTCTTTTAATATTTTTGTCTTTTAAAATTTTCTTTTTTTGGTAATGATTCTTTCCTTTCTATTTTTATTTGGTTGAGTTATTTGGACCAAATAATTATGAGGATGGAATTTTATATGCTTACAAACTTTGACTTGTATTTAATCTTTTGGAAATTGGTTTTATCATGTTTTTTAATGTTTCTCTTATTCAATATATGTTTTTTTGTGCTTGTTTAATGAATTAATTATACGCCTATGCCTATTATTATTGTTGTTGTTTGGTTTCTATTCACTATTATTATTGTTGTTGTTGTTCTTATTTGGTTTCTATTCACTATTATTATTGTTGTTGTTGTTCTTATTTGGTTTCTATTCATTATGAAGTGCCCTTTTCAAGTGGTATCCACCTCTAAGAGCTTAATTTATGTTATTTATTAGAAATCCAATTCTTAGGGTTTTAAGAAATTCTATTTTCTTTTAATATTTTTTGTCTTTTAAAAGTTTCTTTTTTTGTAATGATTCTTTCCTTTTTATTTTTTATTTGGTTGAGTTATTTGGACCAAATGATTATGAGGATGGAATTTTATATTCTTACAAACTTTGACTTGTATTTAATCATTAGAAAATTGGTTTTGTCATTTTTTTAATGTTTCTCTTATTCAATATATGTTTCTTTGTGCTTGTTTAATGAATTAATTATACGCCTATGCCTATTATTATTGCTGCTGCTGCTGTTGTTGTTGTTGTTGCTGCTGCTGCTGTTATTTGGTTTCTATTCACTATTATTATTGTTGTTCCTCTTATTATTTGGTTTCTATTCATTGTGAAGTGCCCTTTTCAAGTGGTATCCACCTTTAAGACCTTGATTTATGTTATTTATTAGAAATCCAATTCTTAAGGTTTTAAGAAATTCTATTTTCTTTTAATATTTTTTGTCTTTTAAAATTTTCTTTTTTTGGTAATAATTCTTTCCTTTCTATTTTTTATTTGGTTGAGTTATTTGGACCAAATAATTATGAGGATGGAATTTTATATGCTTACAAACTTTGACTTGTATTTAATCTTTTGAAAATTGGTTTTGTCATGTTTTTTAACGTTTCTCTTATTCAATATATGTTTCTTTGTGCTTGTTTAATGAATTAATTATACGCCTATGCCTATTATTATTGTTGCTACTAGTGCTGCTGCTGCTGCTGTTGTTTGGTTTCTATTCACTATTATTATTGTTGTTGTTGTTCTTATTTGGTTTCTATTCATTGTGAAGTGCCCTTTTCAAGTGGTATCCACCTCTGAGAGCTTAGTTTATGTTATTTATTGGAAATCCAATTCTTAGGGTTTTAAGAAATTCTATTTTCTTTTAATATTTTTTGTCTTTTAAAATTTTCTTTTTTGGTAATGATTCTTTCCTTTTTATTTTTTGTTTGGTTGAGTTATTTGGACCAAATAATTATGAGGATCGAATTTTATATGCTTACAAACTTTGACTTGTATTTAGTGTCAATGCTCTTACCGAACCCTATTTGGTTATAGGGCTATGCCTAAGCCCTTGTCTTCCTCCCCTAGGTAGACACCATCCCCACCACAGTCATGCTTAAGCTTGTGGTCTCTTTTGACTCCAAACTAAGGCCATCATGGCATCCAACACTAATTTTGCTAGAGTCCAGAATTACCCCTTTTCTAACCCTCAAGACTTTTACAGCCTTCCCCTTTCCCTTCCTCATCCCCATGCTTATCTAGAGTTGAGTACAATCCTTCCAATCTCTGAGAATCCTTTATTTGAAGCTCGTGAACCATTTAAATCCTCCTTTATACTTGAAATACACCTTAAAGCCATGAACTTGAAATAGGATTAAGTTAAATATCAACTTTAAAATAAATACACTAAGTAACCATATCAAGCTTAAAATGTCTCATATAAACAAAAGCCTTTCATACTTATTAGCATAATAATTAGAATATGGTAAATTATACTGAATGTCATAACATTTGAGGGTAAGTTTATTTTAGATCACAACGTTTCGAAAAGTTCAAAAGAGTCATAAAGTTTAGTGAGTAAATTCATTTTAAGTCGTAACATTTAGGGGTAAGTTCATTTAGGTCACAACATTTGGAGAAGTTGGTCAATTGAGGTCACTATTGACACGTGTCAATAAGAGAAATATTTAATTAAAATTCAAGAAACCCTTGTTTTAAGGCCCCATTGACATATATCAATAGGAGAAATACTTAATTAAATCTTATAAGACACTTTTCCAAATGTTATGACCTATTTTAAACTTTTCAAAACGTTGTGACTTAAAATGAACTTACCTCCAAATGTTATGGCCTTCCGGTGTAATTTACCAAATTAAAATAGGATGCTAAAGACTACTTGATTAGTGGATTATGAGAATCTATTCTTAGAAGGCCAAGAACCGAAACTCACAAAATATACCCACTAAGGATTGGTTTGTCGTAACCTTACAACCAATCCTTACGTAAATAATTAACTAGGTAACTTGAATAAATAAAACAAATAACATACCAATCTAGGAAATATTGCTTATCCATAACCTAGGCTCAATGTAAGCAAAAGAGTTGAGTCTAAATTAGGATCCATAACTATGTAGACCCTAACCTGAATAATTTAACTAAATAGAATCAAAGATAATTGACTAAAATCACTCAGAATTTTATCTTAATACAAGTTTTTGAATTTATGACCAACGAATAGCATTTGACCATTGCAAAAGGAGGAAAAGGGTTGCTTACTATGATTGAATTAATAACCAAACTAATACTTAAACTTGGCTTAAAAACTTGGCTTAAATGAATTGTTGCTTGGCTACTTACTCGACTCCCTTGAACTGGGTTGCAAGCTTGATTATAACTCCAAGAGGATGCAGTATTTTAAGCACTTAGGCCTCCATGAAGTGTGTGATGCGGCTCAGTGAGTAATCAATTGGGGAATTTTCAATATGAGGTGATCAATTAGACCTAGAGCAAAGTTATAATGAAGTCATGTAGAGGTATGGGCCATTACACGAATCTTGCTCATTGATTGCAATTTGTGAGGAGATGAACCGGACAAGACTACTTTTGATTTTTCTTCTCAGATAAGTTATGGAGTATTGGTCCTAAAAAGTGTGTGTGTGTGGTGTGTGTGTGTGTGTGTGTGTTGGTGGTTTCTTAAAACAAAAACTTTAATTTTGCCTTTTGTAAAATTTTAACCAAAACTCCAGTTAGTTATAATGAAGTATGGCATTGAGTTTGCTTTTGCAATCATAATAAAAATTAAATGAACACGAAAATTAAAGAGAAGGGTAAGAGAAGTTTGTGCAATGATTTGTAGAGGTTCTGCCTCGAGTGCCAATCCTTTCTTCCAACTTCAAGCTGGGGACTCGGTATTCCATACTGGTATGTTCCACTATATCCAATAAAAAATGATTAAAAAGTAGTATCTCAATTCACTCTGTTAGATTTCACGTTAATTTTACCTTTTGTAAAATTTTAATCAAAACTCCAGTTAGTTATAATGAAGCATGGCATTGAGTTTACTTTTGTAATTACAATAAATAATTAAATGAACAAGAAAAATTAAAGAGAAGGGTAAGAAAAGTTTGCACAATGATTTGTAGAGGTTCCACCTCGAGTGCTAATCCTCTCTTCCAACTTTAAGCTAGGGACCCGGTATTCCACATCGGTATGTTCCACTATATCCAATAAAAAATGATTAAAAAATAGTATCTCAATTCACTCTGTCTAATTTCACGCTAATACTAGCTATCTCTAAACTCAAAGTCTATTTATAATCTATCTCACTCAAAGTAATCAAAATCAAATGAGGAATGAATAATTAAAGTATCCTCTCAAATTTCGTGCAGGTAAATAAATTTTTTAAGTAATAGTATATGAACAAAAGTAAGCTAAAGAGTTCGCAGTAAATGGAACTTCCTTTCATGCAAGTTTTTTTTTTTTTTTCCGTGTACTTCTCTTTAAATCTCTAATGATATATTTGTCTTGAAGTCTTCAATGGCTAGATAAAGATAATTTGAACGTTGGGCTAATTCCCTGATATTTGCTTCCTTGTTTTTTATGATGTCTTCTAATCAGGTCTTCCAATGAAAAAAATTAGATAAGCTTGGCTGATGATCTTTGTTCCTGATTTTGTGTGCTTGAAAGGGATAAAAATTCTCGTATATTTCAAATTGCAAAACTGGATGTTAATTTCTCTCCTTGCTGTGAATGAGTCTTGAGGCAAGATCTAAAACGTTGTGAACCAAATCTTGAAGTAAAACAACCTCTGGTACTTTTTTAATTTTGAGTCACATTAGTATCCTATAGAAATAGGACCGTATCTTGTTGTTAAGCTCTTCTTCAAATTTGAACTTATCTGCTCTTTAGACATAGTTTTGGATCTTCAATAAAACAAATCTTCAAGAGGTTAAGCATTCTTGACAGATCTGGAATGGAATTGAATTTCTCAAAAATAATTGAACTTGTTGTCATAAACAATCTTCAAGAATAATCTTTAATCCATTATAAACTTGAATCCCCTGGACATTTAAACCAACTTTATGGAACATATTTGAATGTATTATCCTAATACATCCAACTTTAGAGTTGAGTCTTCAAATCCATAAAGAATCTTAGAAAAATTCATTCTGCAACATTTGGCTCATGATTCTGCAGATTTTTTTTTTTTTTTGTGGCAGGTCTACTCTTTGAGTTCCCTTTTGAGCGTTATTATCTTCTTGACAATCAGCAAGTTTCCCTTATGAGCATTGCAGATTTCTTAACAAGCTTTCTAAATAGATTTTGAATTACTCTCTTAGTCAAATCTTTCTTTGACGAACTTCTTCTATAAAGCTTCTAATCAACCTTAATTGATCAAATTAGTCTTCCCATATTTTTTATACTTGAAAGTGGTACGCTTAACAACTTTGTCAATAAACACTTATATATGTTTTGTTATCATCAAAACCAAACTAGGAGTCTTAGGTTGGAGGTTTATTGATGCCCCCTTTGGTGCGTAATTCAAGGTGATCCCTTCTTTTTCCTGTTGTTTGTCAAGAGTCTTTAGTACTCATGTGCTTGTTGGTATTTCTAAGATACAGGAAATACTTGCTTGTGAACTTGAAATTAATTCGAACTTAACCTATGGATGTTGCATTAGAATAGATTCATGTGACATACTTATATGTGCTTGTTTACTATGTACTAGGCTTTGTAGCTCATTCTTTTAATATTTCACGTACTATTGATGATTGGTTCATGAACTTACTTTATGACTTGTTGGAGATTGGGTATGAGAACCACATAGGATGTTCAAATTAGTTAGCATCATACAAGATAAGGATTTTTATGAATTTCTAAAAAATATTTTTAAAATATTGTTTTATAGTTAGATGAATGTATATAATTAACTTTGATTATTCTATTTTCAAATGGATATTAGTTCCAAAATGTTTTCCAAATCAACTATGCTCATTGATAGGACTGATGTATTTTTATGAAACCTATATTTAAAACATGTTAATTTTACAAGTTTTGAAAAAACCTAAATAGTGGGGAATAAAGGGCACTCTATCGAATGTATTGTATAAAATTAATAATGATTTCTCAATTAAAATTATATTATAAACCCACCTAGCTAATGGTGTCTTATATATATATCATTTGAGGTTTTATATTTGATGAAACTAATACAACCTACACACCTAGGATGTGACACAACCAATCCTAACCTATATAATTAACTAGACAAGTTGGCTAAATAAAATCAATGACATAGAAACCTAAGAAATATCATTCATATATAAGCCAAACTCAATGCATGCAAATAAGTCAAGTTCAAACTATAATCCATAACCATATGTACCTAACGCAAATAATTCAACTAATGAAAATCAAAGCTAATCGACTGGAGTTACTTATACATTTTTTCCAAATTCACGTATTTAAATTTATGAACATCAAATGGCATTTGAATTTAGAAAAAGGAGGAAACAATTTCAGAATGGTTAGCAGGTATGTGGTAAATGTGTGTTACTTGTTTGGATAAAATTAATAATCGAAGTAATACTTAAGCTTGACCTAAATGTTTGGTGGTTACAATTTGGTCACTTACTCTAGGAAGTAGCACCCTTAGATTAGGTTGCAAGCCTAATCGGAAAAATGTGGTAGATTAGACACTTAAGCCCCCATAGAATGCATGGTAGGCTCCTTAGGCAGTCGATGGGAGAATTTTTTAGATTGGACAGTTAGTCAGAGCAGGAATGAAGTTGTAATGAGTTATACAGGGTAATGAAACCTTGTATAAAGTGTTGCAATGAACCTCATTGATAGCAGCATGTGAGCAGATGAATTGAATGAGACTAGTTCTTTCTTTTTCTTTTCTAATAAGTTATGGAGGCTTCTCAATCCCTTAATCAATGATTTGAGACCCCTTCCCTTCCCCATTGTTTAGCAAGAGTCATGGGTAATCATGTACATGTTGATATCTTTATGACTATCATGACTGAAAAAAGGGGCCTACTAGGTTTGCTCTAAAGTCTTCATATCACGTGAGCACCCATAACATGAAACCCGCATTGCAAGTTAGAGATTAAAAAGCTCTAATTACTTATTTGCTCAATACGCTATACGTATATATATAGTAAAATAGTTTTGGATACCGATATTTTCAATAATCACAAGGATAGTAGAAAATCGATACCTTATCAAAAGATAAGATAAGGTAATCTTAAGTCTATCTTACTACAGAGAAATTATTAAAGGAATAAGGAAAGTTTAAGAAAGAGAAAATCAAGTTGCATATCTTTCTCTCATCTATGTTCAGACTAAAGCTGCATAATCTTCTATTTAGCTTGACTTGATCTTTAGTATATTTGCGCTTGAATCCCATCCTAGTTTCCAGCTATTGATTTTTCTTGTAGAAAAAAACTATTAAGGGGTAAGCAACATTTAGCTTAGTGATATATTTCATTCAATCATACCATAACAACCAAACAAGCAAATTATATTAATTTTAAGCATATGCTATGCATGCTATGCATGCTATGCAACAAACACATGAGCACACAAGTATATATGGTTATTATATAGAACGAATTTATGCCCTCCATATCAAATGTTAGTGTTGGTCCAAAATAAATAATCAAGAAAGGGGGGTTGAATTGATTATTAATAAAAATTTTCGCCTTTAAAAATAATCCCCTTCGGTTTTAAAAATGAGAACAATATATACAATTAAATAAATATAACAATTAAATTGTGGAAATTAAAAAGATAGAGTGTAGAAAATCAAGCAGCGATTTATAGTGGTTCCGCTTTGTACGTCAGTCCACTCTTCTAGCTCCAAGCCGGGGACCCCGTTATCCTACAGGTTTGTTCCACTATATCTAATAACTTCAAATTACAAGATTGTGCAATCCCCTCTGCTCGATTCTCACAGCTATCCTCTAGCTACAATCGATCTATAGAGTCTAATCTTATAATCAAACAAACTAGAAGGCAACAACACATTCCTTCTGTCAACAAGGAAATAACAAAATCAAGATTGCAATAAAGAATAAAAAATGTACTAATCAACTCGTGTATGATCATAAGCATTAGCAATTTCTATTTGCTTCTTATGGTAAAGAAGGTGTTCTTTTCTTTGATCGTAAGATTCTGTGAAACCTTCTGGGTTGGTAAAGTAAGTGTTCTTTTTCTTCTTTCTCTATCTCTCTTTTCTTTTTCTATAGCAAAGTGTTTCTTGGTATCGTATTTCTTCCAGAGGAGAGAGAGAGATCAATTTCAAAGACTAGAAGGAGAAATAGTAAAGTTTCGTGAGATTCTATATAAGGTTCTATATTTTCTTGGTGAAGGAGAAAGATTTTGTTTGCAACGTGAATAGTATAAGCTTCTTCTTTTTTCTTTTTACTTCAATCTTCTTCTTTTTCTATCTATCTTCTATATAATATATTTTTCTGTTCACACTCCAACGTTCAAACTAGATGGATAAACATTCCCAAAGATCTTGGCTAAAATCTACTCTTGCTTATCCGTTTTTCAAATTCAAATTCTGTTGTATTGGTTTCTCTCAAATGATGATTTTGATGATAACAAAAAGGATTAAGTGATTATTTATATATTTGTTAAGTATGGGATGGAAATATTCTTTTTTTAAAAGAACAATCTACAAATCAGAAGGTTTTTTAATGGAATATAAGTTTTCTTTTAAACCGTCAGGAGGAACGTCAAAGAGTTTATATGTCTTACTTTCAAAAAGTTGCTAAAGAATGATTGACAGCTCTCAAATCTGATCTAAATTGAAGGATTCGAAATTTTGAAGGCCTAGCTCAAATGTTAAGTATATTTGGGTAATGTACTCAATGTGTTCTACAAAGTTGGTTCAATATCCATAGGGATTTAATTTTTGGATTAAATAATCAAACTTTTGGAAATTTATGAACGACAAAAATGAAGTTGAATGATTCGAGCTTGGAAACTTTATTTCTTACACAACGATTTACATTTAAAGAAAGATAGTAGACATAATAGGAATTTATTACAAAACATCATTAAGATCTTCAAGGAATTTTATTGTCTCTACAAGAAGCTCGAAATTTTTGGAAGACCATATCTTCTTTTACATGAACAGTACCAGATGGAAGAAGATGAAGATTACGATGATTCAAATTCAAAATTGAAGTTCAAGATAATTATACAAGTTGTTGGATATTTGATCTTATCTATTAAAGCATAAAATTCGAGAGTACATCAAGAATTCAAGATTCAAATTTTACAGATTTTACGAATAAATATGAACTGATATTTTTCATAGTTTTTGTTGATAAACTTCAGCTGATATCATGCAAAGGAAGAGGAACAAATTAATCAACCTGATGAACTAGCCGTTAGAGGAAGCAAAATAAAAATAACGGATACCCAAGACAAGAAGATCAGAGAGAAACATTTTACGTGAAAGAGAAAAGAGCTATCAGTGATAAAAGCTTTTCTTCTTCATACAGTAAACACTGTCATATTACTATTGTTGCTATTTTGAGCGAAATTTTGAGGATACTATTTATTCCTCTGATTTTTTTTTTTTTTTTACATTTTTGTGTGAGTTTGATAGTTACAAGTAGGCTCAGTAAATTAATTGCTCAGAGAATCAAGCTGAGTGAATTGTAGCCAAAGAGAATTCGCAAGAACATCTTGTAACTATGATTGATTGAATGGATAGTGGAACACAACTTATGTGGAATACAAGGACCCTAGCTTGGAGCTGGAAAAGAGGATTGACACTCAAGACTGAACCTCCATAATTCGATTTTGCACTTTTTACTCCCTTATATCTTTTTAATTCGTGCAATTTTATTTTGTGTTTATATCTGTGATATATGCTTAGAAGGTTTATCAGAGAGTAACCTGTTTATACTATCTTAATCAGAAAGTCGATCAGACATATATTTTCCTGATCAGAGAGTTAGTCAGGACGTTTATTTGGGAGTAAAAAGTTTTGAATTAACTTTTGATTTTTCATGAGCTCAAGCAAATCATTTTGATCAGAATTCTTGTTCAAAGTTTTTATTTGTTAAGTTTATTGTTTTAAGAAAGTTTCAAAGCCATTTTAGTTAAATAATCAAGTGGTGTGAGTTTTGTTTGAAATTTTGAAAGTAAATTTTTATAACCAATTCACCTCCCTCTTGGTTATTTTTTCGGGACCAACATGTTGTGATCTTCAAAACTGATTGCAAGTTGTGGATAGTCTCTTCCTTGTATTTCTTGGATGAAATCTTGTGAGCTTTATCCTTTTTAAAATTCAAATTCTGTAACGAAAGGATGATGATAAGTTTTGTTAGATTTTTGTAAAAAATCTTGTTGTTATTTGTTATTGTTGTTCATTGTAATCTTCTTCCTCATCCTATCCAAGATAATGTTTATCTTCTTTTTAATCTTCTAGGCAAAATCCCATGAGAAGATGTGTTGGACATGTAGATACTGATAAATCACTTGTCTTGAAGGAGAAAAACGTGTAGAATTTGTCTAAACAAGGTCTGGTACTGTTCATGAAGATTTCCATCGTTGAAGACATTAATGAAAGAAAAAACTTTGATGAAAACATTAAATCCCCTTGGATTAAACCAACTTAAGTGGAATAAATGAGTATATTATCCAAATAAACTCATTTACTCGGAGCTAGGTCTTCAAGATTCATTTTTACCGAACTAGAATGATTTGTATCAAGTTGGAGAAAATGAACGGTGAAATCATATGATATAGAGCTGTTGTTAAAAGTGCAGTGAAAGGTTCTGTAAAAGGTTCTAGATTTCTCGAAAAGTTCTTTATCCTTAAAGTAACCTTCTGGAAAACATTATGGATTCCGAATACTCTTCATCATTTTTCTTCTTTATCTTTAACTTGATACTATACACTTAATAAACTCATTAGTAATCATTTTACTCTTTTGTTATCATTAAAACCTGTTTTAAGAGAATCTAACAGTTAAGGAATTGTTTATCTAGTCTTTAGGCACTTATCCATAGCATTCGGCTGACACGACTCCAAACTAAGGGTCGTATTCCCCAAACGATGTGGATTCACTTGGAAGGAGTGGGGCCCATGTCCAACCACGATTGCAGCCCATCCAGCTCTACATGTAGGAGTAGCAGCCTTCCGAATGTTTTTCGATGATATGTAATGCATGAATATTCATTTTCTTAAGCCAAACCTTACTAAGGTTCATTAGGGGCGATCAAACGATTTAACAAGCATCAAACAATCGTACGTTTAAGAAATCAAAGCACTTAAACAAAAAATTCGAGATCGTGATATGTTTAATTTTTCACAATATCACATAAGCATAGAATCACATACATAACCTATGAATTCCCCATACATATCCATTTTATCTTTTCTTACATTACTAGTGCCGCTATTTCTAGAACTACAAACAACATAACAAAATCATAAGGAAAAGTCACTTATCCTTAATGCAATCGTTACTCAAAATGATCCTTGGGGAAAGGTACGTCAAATCCTTCGTTACCTAAACAAAAAAAAAAATACCTGGAATAAATATTTCATATTGTTAACATGAATTATCTTATATATGATTTTGATGAGATCAAAATTTAAGTTTTGCAAACACACTTCTCCTTAATAAGATTAATGATTTATGTACGGATAAATATATATCTAGAAAACTATGTTACGTGTGTATATGTGCTTTGTTTTTACACCTATAGGAATTGCATTGGTGAGCCGGTTTAGAAGAATAAAGCACAAGTCTTAATGAGTCTAAAATTCAAGGCACAAAGAGGCAAAATTCAAGGCACAACAAAGTGCGAAGTTTGAACCAACAAGCTAGTGGGCCCTTAAATCAACCGTTGCACACATTTAATGTTGTCATCTTTCAGACGTTATCACCAACGGACATTTTCACTTGTTAGTCCCACTTTTATAATGAGGAGGGAGGGAGGGAGGGAGGGAGGGGGGCGGGGGGAGTGGAGGGTTGTGGTTGAATTGATTATAAACAAAACTGAAATTTTAAATCTTTCAAATCAAAATCCCCTTTTAATTAAATAATTGAGAATAAGATTAGCAATTAAAATGAAATTAAAAATACAAGAATTAAAGAGAGTAAGGAAAGAGAATCAGGTAGTGATATATAGTGGTTCCGCTTTGTGTATCAGTCCACTCTTCTAGCTCCACGCTGGGAACCCAGTTGTCTTTACCAATTATGTTTCACTATATCAAAACAAATTGAGAGTACAAACATGTCTCTTTAAGGCAAAGTCTCACTGCCGAGTCTCTCTAGCTTCTATACTAAGCTAATCACTCAACTACAGTGATTTATCAAATTCCAATAATCTCTCACAAAAGGAGTAGAAAGCAATGAGGAGAAATTAATTATTACTCTACAATTAAGTTCGAAAGAATATTATAGAGAGGATGAGATCTACAATTTTTTCTTCAAAAGCAACAAGGATAAAGCTTGTGTTATTCTTCTATTTTTAAAAAAGAGATCCCTTGTAATTGTTTTAAGCCTTTTTCACTTGCAGCTTGTTCTTTAACGTCTAGATAGAAAGAAAGTCGGGAATCCTTTTTTATTTGCATTGATCTTCTCTTGATATTTTATTCATCTTTGAGATATCTTACCTTTGATATTATCTTGATTTTGCCAAGATCTTCCTGTTAATATAGTTATGATTTTAAATTAAAAAAAATGGATAAACTTAATAACAAATCCTTGTAAAAAATCTCGTGGTCTTTAACTAAATATTTGTTGGATAATGTTTGTTGTGATGTCCCTCAGTTTGTGAAGATTTATCTTATTGTAATAACCTTATCTTTATCTTGAATAATATCTTCACTTGTAACAACTTATCCTTATCTTGCTCAACAATATCTCCAAGAGAAAATATTGAATAGATCCGAAAAAATTTATTGGAAAAAAATCTCATGTACCAGTAGCAAAATGATTTATAGAACAATTTGATTTTAAATAAATCATTGAGAAAAACTTGATGTATTATAGGGCAAAAATTATAGAATTTATATTATAATAGTTACAAAATATATATATAAATTATATAATTTTTACCTTATAACAATGTAATGCAATCCCCATGATATTAAATCCATCTTTAGTGAAACACATCAAGTATATTACCAAAATATACTTGACAAGTGGAGCTAGGTCTTGAAAGATGAAAAAAATCCAATTTTGAAAAACTTTATTCAAATCTGGAAAATTTTATGTAATACTTAAAGGTCTTGAAATAGCTTCTGAGAACATATTGTGTATAAACCTTGAAGTTTCTAAAACAACTTCTGTCAAGCTTATGTTTATCTCGTTGAAGGTTTTGATATAACTTCTGATACTTTATACATCCTTCTTTTGAAACTTCTGAAAATGCTTCTGATTTTCCAATCTCTATTTAATCTTTAATTTCAAATGTTCTAAACCAAGTTTTATCATGTCATACTTATTGAGAATTTTCTTTAACAAAGTTCTGTAACACCTTCTGACTGATTCTAAAAATACTTTACAACTTTTTATTTTATTAAAAAAACCAATACTTCATGAACAAACATATTAGATACTTTAATCCCCTTTTGTTATCATCAAAACAATATTTAGGTAACTTAATATTCTCCCCTTTTTTGATGATAACAAAACACCTTTCCATAAAATTAAAACATAAATCACATCAAATATTCATCAACATTCAAGTCAACACTTCGAACATGCATTCATCATCAATCTCATCAAAACATCTTAGATATATATATATATATATATATATTTAAAACTTATTGTTTTATCTTTAACTCTTCCCTTTTTTGTTATCATCAAGAAATGAAGCTTCCCCTAAGATGATGCATAAAAACAAAAGGAAAATAGAACACTATCAAATGAGTAAAGAAAGAAAAAATTTACAAAGCAAAAAAAAAAAAAAAAAAAAGAGTCTCGCAAAGTTTCAAAAGAACATAAACACTGAAAGTCTAATTCTTTCTTTGCCGAGAGGATTTTGGTGTTGATTTAGGAACAAAATCAACTGTTTGAGAAGATGCTTTGCGAGGAGGAGAATCCAAATCAATAACATGAGGTCCCTTCTGAACATAATTTGGAAAGTTTGTTGACAGAAACGTTAGTATTTCTCCTTATACATTCTTAGCAGTATTAATGCTTTGATCAGTCTTTGAGTCCAAATTTTTAAATCAAGATGTAATCAAGTATCCAATTTTCCTGATTTGCTTAACCAGCTTATCAAAGTTAGTAATATTGTGATTTAAATCTGACTTGACCCCATCACTGAATTCATCATATAAAATCCTATAATTCTTAATTTCCGTAAGAATTTTTCCAGATTCTCCTTTTACTTGTTTACATAATTCATCGGCCGTCTTCTTTGAAAGAATTGAATTCCGCCCTCATGGTGTGCTAAACCATTTCTATTAGCTTGGATTTGACAGTACCTTGGACTGTCTTTTTGATTTCTTCCAAATTTGCAAGTCCAAAATCAGTTCTAGTACTACTTTTACCGATACCTCTTTCTTCTAATTTTCTTTTCTTATTTCCCTCAGCTTCTTTAGAAGGTTCTGAATCTCCCTCTATGGTCCGAGCAGTAGGAGTCGAGATTCCAAAAGGAAATTCTCTCCGTCTATGTCTTTCATACACATAATGTGATCCATCATTAGCATACCACAAACAGTCTTTAACATATATGGACATGTGATGGAACACTTCCTTTCCAATCCTTTTCAATCTTAAAGGCTCAGACGAATTAGAGGGCAGATTGATCTTTTTGAATTCAAATAACTTCATCAAGACACTCCCAAAAATTAAGTTATCCCTGTTTTTCCCAATCTACTCAATAATCCTTGATTCAATATCAAGCTTCTTCTTTTTCATCATGGCAAAAATAATTTGCGCATGATCAATACATATGGAGGTTGAACTTCTATTTCTTGGACATATGCACTCAATACTAATTTTGTGCAATATCTTGTGAAATAACTCAAAGTCTATGATCATGGCTTCCTTGCCATAATCCATTTCTAATTCTTCATTCACAGTTACAAAAATTTCATTCTTTGCCATACTAACAATCTCCACATCATCATTGACATTAATCATCTCCAAATATTTGATCACATCTTCTCTAGAAATCATAATATCTTGATTACAGACTCTAGAGACTAACACATCCTCACTTGATATACTCAAATTCCAACAAAATTCTTTCACACATTCACCATATACCAGAATTTGTAAAGAACACAAATTCATACACCCTATTGGTTTGAGTAACTCATTCTAATAAAAACCATTATTTGTAAAGAAATTAAAATCTATAAAACTGCATGCACACTTGATTCCTTTTCTTGCCCAAAGATTTGTCCACGGATGATAACAAGATACCTCTTTCATAAGTTTTAGTTGTCTTCTTTCGTGATTTCTATTTTGGAACAAAAGGTTAGCCTATCTCGACTTTTTCCTTTTCATTGTTTTGACTTTTCACGGCCTGTTCTTTGACCATTTTTGCTTTGGATACATGAGTTTTCTTTATTCCACTTTTCTTTGTTGAACTATGATTAGAATCAGAGTTTATAGAACCTAGGGTTTCTTCCTCTGCAGGTTCTTTCAAAGGTTCCTTACGAGATGGTGAAGGAGTATGTTTTGAAGAATGAGAAGAATCATCATGTATGATTAAAGGTTCATTGGATGGCTTTGTTTTGAAAGATTTTGTCTAAGTCTCTCAAATTTCTTGGGAGCCATTTTTGAGAAAAAAAATGAAAGAGTTGGAACGGTTGAAACTTAGAAAGAGAGAGAAGAGTAACAGCATCATAAAAAAAATCCAATCGATGAAAATATAGATTTTAAAAGATAAAATATTTTATTAAAGAAAGGGGGTAAAGATTAATTAAAATGTGGAGATTTAAGGATTTAGCCAAATGGATTACAAATTCCAATTTCATTTCTAATAAATTCAAATTTTATTTTTTCAAGAGGTTTTAGTAAAAATGTCTGCTAATTAATTTTAGTTGGCACAAATTCAACATCGATATTCCATGATTCACATGATCTCGAATAAAGTGATGTATAATTTTTATATGCTTTGCCCTAAAATGATGTACATGATTCTTTGTTAAATTTATTGTACTTGTGTCATCACATTTAATTGGTATATTTTGAAATTTTATTCCATAATCATTTAATTGTGGTTTTATCTATAAAACCTGTGCACAACAATTACCAATAGAAACTTATTCTGCTTTAACTTTAAATAAAGCAACAGAATTTTGTTTCTTAGATGACCAAGAAACTAATTTGTCACCCAAAAATTGACAAGTACCTGATGTGCCTTTTCTATCAATTTTACAACAAGCATAATCTGCATCAGAATATCTTATTAAATCAAAATTTTGATTTTTAGGGTACTATATGCCAAATTTTGAAGTATTTATCAAGTACTTGAAACTTCATTTAATAGCCGATAAATGTGTTTCTGTTAGTGCACTTTGAAATCTTACACACAAACATCCACTAAAAAGAATATCAAGTCTAGATGCAGTCAAGTACAATAAAGATCCTATAAGACTTCTATAAAGTTTCTCGTTTACCTTCTTTCCATTTGATTCAAGATTTACCCTTGTTGAAGTATTCATAGGTGTTGTAGCCCATTGACATTCTTCATATCCAAATTTCTTAAGAATTTGTCTACTATATTTCTCTTGATGGATAAAAATTGCTTCTTTAGTTTGTTTAATTTGTAGTCCAAGAAAAAATGTCAATTCACCCATCATTGACATTTTAAATTCTGCCTGCATAGTCTTAGCAAACTCTTGACAATACAATTCATTGGTAAAACAAAAAATTATATCATCTTCATAAATTTGCACAATCAAAATATCATTGTCAAAAGTTTTTAAAAACAAAGTAGTATAAACTTTTCCTCTTTGAAAATCTTTTGAAATTAAAAACATACTTAGCCTTTCATACCATGGCCTTGGGGCTTGTTTTAAACTATAAAAAGCTTTATTTAATTTGAAAAGATAATTAGATTTAAAAGAATCTTCAAAACCAAGGAGTTGTTCAACATATACTTCCTCTTTATAAAACCATTTAAAAACACACTTTTTACATCCGTTTGAAAAACTTTACAATTTTTAAAACATGCATATGCAATCATCAAACAAATTGCTTCCAATCTAGCAATAGGTACATATGTTTTTATCAAAGTCAATTCCTTCCTCTTGTGAATAACCTTTAGATACAAGTCTAACTTTATTTCTAATAATTTTACCATTTCCATCCAATTTATTTTTAAACACCCATTTAGTTCCAATTACATATTTTTCTTTAAGTTTAGGCACAAGATCTCATACATTATTTCTTTGAAATTAATTTAACTCATCTTGCATGGCATCTATCCAACTGTTATCATTCAAAGCTTTATCAATATTACTAGGTTCAAGTTCATCTAACAAAGTGAAATGATTTTCAAAATCTTGTAAACTAGCTTTTGTTTTAACACCGAATTGTATATTACCAATTGTTTGATCAAAAGGATGAGCATACTTATATTTCTAAGCCTTAGAAGTTTATGGTTTAGATCTCACAATTTTTGAAGTACCTTTTGTCCGTGCCTCTGTAATAGTTTCTGGATGTCCAGATTCCTGAGTACTTACAACAGGCACCTTAGATTTTGGTTCTGTACCAACTTCTTCTTTAGAATTGGAATCTTTTTCTTCATGAGACTCAACATCCTTCAAATCTTCAACAAACGTAACATTTATTGATTCTTTAATAATTTTAGATGTTTTATTAAAAACACAATAAGCACGACTATTTAAGGAGTATCCCTAAAACATAGCCTCTTCAAATCTTTCATCAAACTTATTTATTAAGAACATTCTTTTTCACAAAACATTTAGAACCAAATATGTGAAAATAAGAAATAGTAGGCTTCTTACCTCAAAAGAGCTCATAAGCGGTCTTTGATTTCATGGGCCGCATATATACTCTATTGATGATATAACAAGCTATAGCCTGTAGATACGGCTTCTGCCTAAAAATACTCAGCAATACTACTTTCATTTAATAAAGTTCTTGTTATTTCGTGTATTGTTCTATCATTGTGTTCCATAACTCTATTTTGTTGAGGAGTGTATGGAGTTGAGAAATTATGAGATATACTATGTTCTTCACAAAAATTTATAAATTTTGTATTTTGAAATTCTATTCCATGATCAGTTCAAGGACTAACTATGGAAACTCCCTTTTCATTTTGAATTTGTTTTGCAAATTTTTTAAAAAAATCAAAAGTATCTCTTTTATGATGCAAGAATATAACCCAAGTATATCTTGAAAAATCATCAGCAATAACAAGTCCATATTTACTTCCACCCATGCTTAAAACTCTTGTAGGTCTAAACAAACCAAGATGCAGCAATTCGAGAGGTCTTTCGGATGATATTTCATTTTTTCTTTTATGAGAACAAAAACCATTTTATTCTTTAGACATGTATCACATTTCATATCTTGTCTAATATTAATTCTAGGCAATCCTTTTAATATTCTTTTAGACAAATTTTCTAATTGATTGAAATTAACATGTCCTAAACGTCTATGCCAAGCAAAAATGAAAGAAAAAAAATATCTTATAAAACTTGCTAAAATTTAAGATGTTAGTTGTTTGCTATCTTGTTAAAAGCATAACATTTATCTTGTTCAAAAACCATTTTATATCCTTCATCACAAAGTTGACTAATACTTGATAAATTATGTTTCAAACCTTTCACAAGATAAACATTTTCTATTATGTAAGTCATCATACCAATACTCTAGTTACAACAATTTTAACTCTATAGTCATCTCCAAATTTTACATATCATTTTTCTTCACATTTTATGCTATTGAATAATGAAGCATCTCTGGTCATATGTCTGGAACATCTACTATCAAAATCATGTTCCTTTGATTTTAGCTTTATGTTCTACAAAAATAAAAAAGGACCAAATCTTTTTAGGAACCTAAACAAGTTTAGGTCCACTAAAGGATAAGCTCATTTGATTTCCTTGATTTACTTATTGATTACTGAGCTTATTCTTTTTATAATAGTAAAACTTTTCTATATGACCAGGTTTTTACAAAAGAAACGAGAATAAGAATTATAATTCCAATACCTGTCACGCAGCTGCTTCTTGTAATTTTGAATTGTATACCTTCTAGTATACCTTCGATGTTGCTTCTGTAGTACCCATTATATGGATACCTTCCCTTAACACAACTTCTGTTGTTTCTAGCATAACTTCTTTTCATATAATTGTTACTTGGTTCATTCTTTTTAACATTAGACTCAGTATTCACAATTTGTTTAGCTTTTGCAAACATAATTTTCTTAGATGCATTTGAATTAGAACCATGCTCACATCCTAAACCATGTTTTAGATTAGTTAGTCTTTATGAAGAAATCAGCAAGCTCAATTTTTTTGTCACTTCCATTAAACTTATTGAACGTGCTTTAGATTGTATTAGACAAATCATCTATTTTTACTTTTAAGTTACCAGTTTCTTCTTCAAGCACATTATTTTCCATTTTTAGCTTTTCATTATCAACATAACTTTTCACTATCATGCTTTAAAATGTCATTTTCATCAACAAGTAAGGAGTTTGTTTATCTTAGAGTTTCTTTCTCATTTTTGAGAGCCTTAATCTCATCATCAACTTAGCTAATTTTATACCAATCTTTTTGAGAGCTTTCAAAAGTTTTTTCATTTCAACAAGCATGTCATCTTCAGTTTCAAAATTTACCTTTTTAGAGCCATAAGACATATATTAGCTTCTTCTTCTTCATCTGTACCTTCTGACTACTTTCTGTATCATCCAAATCACTTAGGTGCCTAACATTGCTTGACTTTTCTTCTTTTTCTCCATCTTCTTGATCAGTGTAGGACATTCATACTTTATGTGTCCTAGTATATGCATTCATAGCATTGATCTCTCCTTTCTTTTTTCTTCTCTTTTTCTTTATAAGCCTTTCCTTCATCATTTTTTTTTTCAAATTTGGTAGTTTTTTAAACACACTAAATTTCTTGCCTCTTTCTTTTCAAGAAATTGATTAAGCTTTCAAGCTAGGAGAGTTATATCATCCTATTCTTCATTATCATTGTCACTAGATTTATCTTGATTAGCAGCAACATTCTTAGCCTTGAACGCAATTCCTTTTATATTACTTTCAATTCCTTGCGGGGTCTTTATATTATCTCCTATGGAAATAACTTGCCAAGAATCATAATCATTAGCCTTAATGTATGTTTTCATACGCATTTTTCAATTTGAAAAATTTGAACCATAAAAAAAAGGAGCACGATTGATTGCAACATTGTTCTCAGCCATATCTTTGGATTACTCAATTTGATAAAAGAGCCTGGTCTAATACCAATTATTAGTCCCACTTTTATAATCAAGAAAAAGGAGGGGGAGGGGGGAGGGGGGGAGGTAGGGGGTTGAATTGATTATAAACAAAAACTGAAATTTTGAATCTTTCAAATCAAAATCCCCTTTTAATTAAATAATTAAGAATAAGATTAGCAATTAAAATGAAATTAAAAATACAGGAATTAAGAAATAGGGAAAGAGAATCAGGTAATGATATATAATGGTTCCGCCTTGTGTCAATCCACTCTTCCAGCTCTACGCTGGGGACCTGGTCTTTACCAATTATGTTTCACTATATCAAAACAAATTGAGAGTTCAAACATGTCTCTTTAAGGCAAAGTCTCACTATGAGTCTCTCTAGCTTCTATACTAAGCTAATCACTCAACTATAGTGATTTATCAAATTCAACAATCTCTCACAAAAGGAGTAGAAAGCAATGAGGAGAAAATAATGATTCCTCTACAATTAAGTTCGAAAGAATATTATGGAGAGGATGAGATCTACAAATTTTTCTTCAAAAGCAACAACGATAAAGCTTGTGTTGTTCTTCTTTTTTTTTTTTTTTTAAAAGATCCCTTGTAATTATTTTAAACCTTTTTCACTTGTAGCTTGTTCTTTAACATCTAGAGGAAGAAAGTTGGGATTCCTTTTTTATTTGAATTCGAAATTCAAACTTGACATCTTGATAATCATCTGATCTTCTCTTGATATTATATTGATCTTTGAGATATCTTACCCTTGATATTATCTTGTTTTTCCGAGATCTTCTTGTTAATATATGTTATGATTTTAAATTAAAAAATATGGATAAACTTAATAACAAATCTTAAAAAAAATCTCGTGGTCTTTAACTGAATATTTGTTGATAATGTTTGTTGTGATATCCCTCAATTTGTGAAGACTTATCTTCTCGTAATAACCTTATCTTTATCTTGAATAATATTTCACTTGTAACAACTTATCCTAATCTTGCTCAACCATATCTCCAAGAGAAAATATTGAATAGATTCGAAAAAATTTATTGGAAAAAAATCTCATTACCAGTAGCAAAATGATTTATAGAACAATTTGATTTTAAATAAATCCTTGAAAAAACTTGACGTGTTATAGGGTAAAAATTATAGAATTTATATTATATAGTTACAAAAAAATTATATAAATTCTATAATTTTTACCCTATAATAATGCGATGCAATCCCCATGATATTAAATCCATCTTTAGTGAAACACATCAAATATTACTAAAATATACTTGACAAAAAGAAAAAAGGATGTGATAACCTACTACAAATGTCATAAACTAGGATACATTCAATAATATTTCCAATGCTCAAGAAAGCATCCGAAGATCTAAAAAAGAAGCTCTCATCACCACTTAAAGTGATGATGACTCAAGTGACTCGGATGAGAACGTGTGCTTTATGGCATTAGATGATGAAGTGACTTCTCCCTCTTCTCCCTCTTATGATGAAATTTATGATATGTATGAAAAAGTATGCATAGGTTGATAAAGTTAAAGAGAAAAAAATAGCATGCTTATCTTGAAGGGTATAGACAAAGAAATATTTATGAAATCAATCTTGATAATTTCAAATAAAAAATATGAAACTTGTATTTACTGTCAAAATGATAATAGTTGGCTATGGCATAGAAAGTTAACATGCTAACGGATGTAATTTCAAAACTTGTTAAAAAGAATTTTTATCAAAGGTTTACCAAAAATAAATTTTCAAAAGGACAAGATCTGTCAAGCATGTTAACAAGAAAAGCAAACTAAGACTTCTTTTAAGTATAAGGATGTTATTTCTACTTTTAGGCTATTAGAACTATTGCATATGGAGTTATTTGGCCCTACTCAAACTTTAAGCTTGGGAGGCAAAAAATATACCTTGGTTATTGTTTATGACTTCACTAGATATACATGGACTTTCTTCTTAGCATCTCAAGATGAAACAAACAATGTTTTTTACAGATATTGCAAGAAAGTCCAAAATGGAAAAAAATATCTTAATATTGTAACCATCCGAAGTGATCATGGGAGAGAATTTGAAAACTATGAAATGGATAATTTTTACGAAAAAATGGAATTGAACATGCTTTTTAGCACCTAGAATTTACAAAATAGTGTAACTAAAAGGAAAAATAACTTTAATTGAAATGGCTAGAACCATGTTGTATAAAAACAATTTACCTAAATATCTTTGAGCTAAAGCTATTAACATTACATGTTATATATTAAATAGAGTCTTCATAAGATAATTCTTAAGAAAACTCCCTATGAGCTTTGGAAAGGAAAATGACCTAACGTTTCTTATTTTCCTTTTGGCACTAAATGTTACATCTTGAATAACGGGAAGGAACAACTAGCTAAGTTTGATGCTAAAAGTGATGAAGGTATTTTTTTAGGTTACTCTTTAATAGTAAAGCATATAGAGTGTTTATTAAGAGAACCTTAGTTGTAGAAGAATCTATTCATGTTGGATTTTATGATTCCTTACCTCATATATGTTCAAGTGATATGTGGATAATACTCGTGCTTATTTGGATAAGTTTTCTCTTGAAAATAATAATAAAAAGTAGATAAAGAAGAAGATAAACATAAAAAGCATGTTGTGAGTGAATCTATTATCAATGATCATCCTAAAGAAGGGAAATATACAAGATCACCTAAAGGATCTAATAATAGGTGAACCTTTTAATATGGTACAGACTAGATCATCCCTAAGAAATATGAGTAATCTAGTCTTCATATCCCAAACCAAGCTTAAAAATACAGAAGAAGCCTTAAAAGATGAATTCTGGATAGAAGCTATGCAAGAAGAATTAAACCAATTTATAAAGAATGAAGTTTAGAACTTAGTTTCTAGACTTGATAATAGATCAATTATTGGAACTAAGTGGGTTATGAAGCTCGAATAATAACTAGAAATAAAGCTTGATTAGTAGTTAAAGGATATATTCAAGAAGAAGGCATAGATTTTGATGAGACCTTTGCCCCAGTTACTAGACTAGAAGCTACTAGAATGCTTTTGATATTTGTTGCATTCAAAAACTTACTCTTTTTCAAATGGATGCATAATGCTTTCTTGAATGATTTTATAAAAGAAGAAGTCTATGTAGAGCAACCACCGGGTTTTGAAAATAATAAATTCCATTATTATGTTTGCAAATTAAACAAAGCTCTTTATAGTCTCAAGCAAGCTCCTATAGCTTGGAATAAAAGACCAGTAGCTTTCTATTAAACAAAGGATTTTCTAGATGAAAAATTGATACAACCTATTTATCAAAAATCATAAGTCAGACACATTGATTGTGTAAATCTATGTGGATGACATTGTATTTGGAGCTACAAATATGAGTCTTATAGAGAATTTGTTGAGTCCATGAAGAACGAATTTGAAATGAGTATGATAGAAGAACTCAATTATTTTCTAGGTTTTCAAATAAAACAATCTGAAAATGGAAACTTCATAAATCAATCTAAATACACCAAAGAATCTTGAAAAGATTCAAAATGGATAATTGTAAAACAAGATCTGCACCCATGAGCACAAGTGTAAAAATTGACAAAGATAAATATGCAAAAATGTTTGTGAAAAGTTGTATAGAGGAATGATAGGTAGTTTGTTATATCTAACAACTTCAAGACCTGATATCATGTTCTTGGTGTGTGTGCAGACATTGGCATGGGGCGGTTTCGAACTGCGAACTGCCCCATCGGGAATGGTTAAGAACTGTCGGAGGACCATCGAACCAGCGGGTTCTAGCGGTTCATCCACGTGGAACCGGCGGTTCCACCGGTTCGACCCACCATTAAAAAAAAAATAAACCAACCAACCTCGCACATGATGCTGTGATTTGTTTATTATTTAACTTTTGTTTGTGCGGTCTTTTTACCATTCACACGCGTAAAATAGGATTTCCTTTGTTTTGCATGCATAAAGATTGTCAATAGCCCTTTTAACTTTGCATGCTCTCTCTTTTTTTTTTTAACTACGCGGCTCACTACGATCCAGTCGAAGTTTGGCAATTTTATATTTATTTTTTTTAGATAGTCAGATTAGCTTTTAGGGTTTGTTTGGATGGACCAGTCTAAAAAAAAAAAAAAGAAAAAATAAAAAACTTGGTTCACGGTTCACGTGGAACCGGAACCGTCAAAACCGGTGGTTCCGTGGAACCGTGAACCGTCCCGACTCTGGTGGTTCCGGTTTCGGTTCCATGAAATGTGGAACCGTGAACCGATTTTTCGGTTCGGGTCCAGAACCGACCCGAACCGTGCCGATGTCTATGTGTGTGTGTGTGTGTGCACGATTTCAATCATACCTAAGAGAATCACACTTGAGTGTAGTAAAATGAACATTCAAGTATCTTGTGGGAACTATTGAAATTAGCCAGTGGTATCCAAAGTTTACTTCTTTCAATCTAGTTGGATACTGAGATGCTGACTTTGTTGGATGTAAAGTGGATTGGAAAAGCACAAGCACAGTGTCACTTTTTCGGAAACTCCCTAATATCTTGGCACTCAAAGAAACAAAAATTCAGTTGCACTTTCAACTATCGAAGTTGAGTATATAGCTATTGGTAGTTTTTGTGCACAAGTTTTATGGATGAAATAGAACTTTGCTAGATCATGGATTAAAGTATGAAAATGTTTCAATTCTCTGTGATAACACTAATGCTATAAATTTAACAAAAAATTCGATCCAATACTCAAGAACCAAGCACATCGAAATTAGACATCATTTCATTAGAGATCATGTTCTAAATAGAGATATTAGCTCGGAATTTATTGGTACAAACAATCAAATTGCTAATATTTTTACAAAACCCTTGAGTGAGGATCATTTTTGCACTTTACATAGAAAATTGGGCATGATAAAAAATGATTAGTGCTAAATATCATGGAGCTAAGTTAATCTAGAACTTGCTTTTGGGTTGAACAAGCTGTTAAATATCATACATGTATATATATGATATGATTTTGAGATGATATATTTTTATCTACTGCAAGCCTACCATAGAAACCGGTTCGCCACTATGTGTGCCAAGGGCTCGACTTGAGGCTTACTAGCCTCTGTTTTGCCCAAAGCTTACACAAGCTCACTGGTTTATCTTTTAAGGGCTTGATCTGAGCTTCAATCATCTCTGGCCTTTTATTTTTCAAATTTTAAGTCGGTACACATTTTTCACATGCATATATATAAATTCTTCTTCTCTCTCTTCTACATTTCTCTCTTTTCTTTCTTCTTTCTCTCTCTTCTGCATTCTCTCCCGTCTCTCTCTCTAAAAATCTCCCTCTTCTTCCTATCTTCCACTATCTTACTCCACATCTCTCCCTCTCTCACAACCCATTCTCTCTCTCTCTCTCTCTCCCCCTCCCTCCCTCCACTAGCTCTATTTCTCTCTCTTCTATTACTTTCATTATGCCTCCACGAACTGCCTGTGGCCATGCTCCACCAGCTTTTGATGGGTTTCTCTTCTCATATAGGAAATACTCTAATAGGTATGCCTTATTTTGAGATCTTCCTATAGATGTGGGTAGAAATTATAATGTAGATGTGCTACAATTCTTCGTATTCCTTAGATGTCTGGAGTAGCTTTAAATAACATTATAAGGAGTTACTTGTTGTATCTAATATGTGTCTAAATTGGCGCAAACCGCATAATCTATATCTTTCCTGTTTGTCTCTCAGGTGTTAGGTTCTTCACTAGTTCTTGATAGATAATTATGTTCCACGCAAGAGACAACAAACTATAGTGACCCAACAGGATTAATGGCTTACGGTTCATATCTTAAGAGGGGATAAGATTCGTTTCTTTGATCTGATATACAAGACTTTTAAGAATGTAACTAATAAGCCTGTCAGGCTGTTTTAAGAGGAAGTTGATTGATCACACATCTGTTAAGGAGCAAATATGTAGAGTTCCACTCCAGGACTCACCCTGTTCAGGTTCTACTTTCTCTTTCAATACTATTAGTTCTGGGACTTAGAAAAGGCAAGATGGGAGATAGGTACAAAAGAAGCCTTTAGAACCTTTGGTTGGTGGTGATGCTTTGCTTCCTAGTTCAGGTTTAGATATAGATTCTGATGATGATGAGCCTCCTACTCCTCCTTTGGTTCTTCAGTTCCGAGTTCCTTTATATCCTCTCTTCAGGAGCTTCGAGATTATATGGACTCCAGATCTATACCATAGAAAACCAGATCTCTGATATCACTCTGATTTCTAATCTTTCAGCTCTGACATTCGAGGATTCATGGATCACTTTTATAGCATTCATACTCGTTTGCCTCCATTTGATGATCCTTCTGCTTGATCCTCCAACCTGTTCCTTTCCTGCTTTTCTTGGTCATACATTTATGTTTGTTTTGTGCATGTAACTCTATGTTTAGACATCTTTGTAACCTTTTGTATAGATCTGTTACATTGGTTATATTGCACTCCCTACTATACTATGAAATGCCTACTTTTGCTTATTATATTGTGTGTATATATATTTATGAGGTCAAAAGGGAAGAAATAACGGTTTGATTAATCTTGTGTTTTTAGTATTCTTGATCTGTTGTTGTTACAAAATTATAAGGGAGCATTTATTGAGGGGGAGTAAATAACAAATATCTTTTACATAACTATTTGCCCTCATCAAAATGGGGAGATTGTTAAAATGAATTGTAAACCTCCAAAGTTTTGGAATCGTTTTAGCTTAAACCATAATTGGAAAGTCAATCGGAAACCCTAAAGTCAACAAAACCTAGTTAGACGTAATGGTTTAAGTCCAACACACCCAAATAAGCAACCCTAAGAAAGTAAGTAGGAGCTTAGTATGTAGAATAGTTCATAATTATATAAGGAAGCTTAAAAAGATCATATTAGTAAAACCGCAAATCGTTTTGATCCCGAACAGATACAGTTCTTGAAAAATATGTCACGGGGCTTGGAATAGTAAAAATATTCCGAATATATCATTAGACTCGTAAAAATATAAGATTTTCAAAAATATTAGTTTGTAATTTTTCGGTAAGTAAAAATAACAGATATCGCAATTATACGTGTATTTTTTTACTACCAGTACTTTATTAGTCATATCTACTTTACATTACACTATTCATTACTATTCTACACTATTTTTTTATCTCTACTTTTTCTAACACTACTCTTACAACACCATAACTTACCTTTATATTTTACCTTTCTTATAACTTTATTTTACATCTACCATACTTATTACTTCATTTAATCAATAAAAATACAAAAAATAAAACTCTCTTCCTCCTCCCTCCATGATGGCCAGCGCATACACCCTCTCTCTCCCACTCAATTTATTTCAATTTTTCTTTATTTAAATCACACAAAAATTCACTCCTCATTTCCTATAAATACCCCTTCCTCTTTCACTTCTTTCACACAATTACTACCCATAAATTTCTACCAAATCTCTCTAAATTTTCCTCTCAACACTCTTCCAAATACTCTCTAAAACTATCTCAAAATTATCTCAAACCACCTTCTACATACACAAAACCCATAACCACAAAATACTTCAAAAACCTTCTTTAGGTAAACTTTTCTTTACATATTCTTTTCCATGTCATGTAACTTTACATGACCATGGTGTGAGTTTCCAAAAACTAAATATGGAAGCTACACTATGTTCATGTATTGTTCTTGTTCATGAATTTTCATTTATGTTTATGTTGTTATTTTACTTTGTACATTATTATTGTTATTATATCTAACTAAGTATTATATCTATTATATAATATATATATATCTTTAGAGCATATAAGCTCACTTTAATTTATTTATTTTCATGCTAAGTAATTTATTTATTTCTTCCATTGCAATTTATTTCTTGTTGTTTTAAGACTAGCCTCTAGTCTTAGACTTGTCCTCATCAAGTCAAAACAATTTTTCTTTCTTTTATTTTATATCTTTCTTTTGGGACTAGTCTACTTCTTAGTCCCAGAGCCTTGAAAAAGCTAAGACTCCAATACTTGACTTTATTTATTATTTATGTTATTTTTACTTGTTATCATTTCTCATTATCATGCCATTAAGATTGTTGTCCAAATCTTTAAAGCTTCAATAGTACTTGATAAAAAGGAGTTTTATCACCTAAGAATAGTTTTACATGAAATATAAAATCTATGATTTAACAAAAGTAAAGTTATTCTTTTCCAAGTTTTAAGAAGAACTCACTACAATTTTAAAAGCTGCTTTTGTTTTTGAAAAGCTTTTTATATTACTTTGTTTTCTTAAAAAGAAGATGACTTTAGTACTAAAATATTTTTCATAAAAACATAATATGAGAAAACCCTTAAAAAAATGAGAGTTTTTTAAACAAGATTTTTCAAATAAATAGTCAAAGAAAACAAATGAGAAAAGTAGCACTAATGAAAAGAAGAAAGTTATTTTTTTCGAAAAGTCATCTAGGAAAAATAGTAAGATAAACAGAAAGTGATTCTTTGAAAACAAAGAATCAAAATATTCATTTTAAAGGATTTACAAAATGGATTTCTTCCAAACTATAGTTTTCTAAATTTTTAATTAACATTGTTTTACCTAAGAAACATGGTTGGAAACAAATACTTGAGCATGGAAAATATGAGCTAAGTATCTATGAAAAAGAAAATTTTCAACTATATAGATAAAGTATTTATCAAAGCGATTTTTGAATGGTTTAAATGTTTGAAACAAATTGCTTTTGGGATGGGAAAATTCATGGAATTTGATCACCACTGTTTAAGTTAAATGATCTAGTTTGATAAAAATAGTTTTAGAAATAGATATATCTTTTGAGTAGTAAAATCGGTATATTATATGCGCAATTCGAGTTAAAATAACAAAGTTATGGCCATTTTAAAATGGAATTCTCTTATACGAACTTTGACGTTCTCATGACATTGTTTTGTCAAAATTTAAGAAATACTCATTTTGGGCATTTTCCTTAACTAGGTAATTCCGAGGAAGGATACCTATATCCTGAGGATTATTTCGACTAAGTGGAGTGTGTGAACGACTCATCCGTTTAGAGAAGTATCGACATGGCATCGTAAGTTTATTTCCTTAAAATGCTTTACTTGATTGTGCTTGTAGTTTAGTCACATTAGAATTAAGAAAAACAAATAGATATGTATGCGAGAAAATTGGTTGAAAGGATCCTAAGAATATCGAAGCTAGGATTTGATTAAATGTTTTTTTTAGTATAACACCTGATTTGTATGAAATTCTATGATTACCTTAAATTTGATAATAATGATGCTATGATATCATTAATAAATTAATCCATGCATACCACAAAATGAGTCACATTGCATCGGGTTATTATCCTTGGGTGAGAAAGATGGTAGCTCAGGTTGAAAGCAACACTTGGCGGTTATGATCGAAGCGACTGCTTGGCGACATGTAATTAAATGCTTGGCGGAAAGTCCGGAAACATGACTCAATTCAAGTAGACTTAATATGCTTGGCGGTATTGATTGAAAGCATAAATTTTTTAACAACAACTACTTGTTTTGAGGTTACGTATCACCAAACCCCGAATGGAAGGTGTAAATCCATTCAACATATATTCCGGAAACTATATGCCTTGTGTAACACCCTAATCTGTTGCATTACAACCCGCCACGTGTCCTCTCTTAATAGGACACGCTAAGGCTATAATTTCCACAATTAACCTGAATACACCTAAATAACTCACAAGTATAAAGAAGACATGTGGTCCTCATAAATAAATCATATATAAGAATATAATCTCCATAATCAGCAAACTAGACATTGTTGACATAACTGCAGGTAACAAATCAAACCATGCCCTCAAACTGTCACCACATGAAAAACTCCAAATACAACTTAAAAATTCAATGAACAAAATATAAATCAACATAGAAAGTCTTCTCTGTCCATCCTATATCATCTATGACTATACAATTAGTCATCAGCAGGGTATTAGGACCGCTAACGCCATCCCCATCCTCATAGACGATATCAAAACCTGATAGATCATATATCACACTATCATCACCTGCACCTGAAATATAAGAATAAGCGGCGCCAGTATGATAATAACCAATCCATTAAACAGGTATGCACAAACAGCATGTATAGATAAATGCAACCGAACTAAATGCATACAACAATTTATTATCTATTTTAGTCCAGCAAAACAACACAGTTCAGAATCCAGTATACATAAATCCTGAACTCAGAGTAACTCAGACTACTATAAAAACAACCAACTAATTTTGAAAATAAGTAATCATATATACATATATAGATGAGTGGGTACTCCCAAACATCCCAATTCCTGAACAACTAAATTCTACGGAATATATCTTACGAGTTCACTCGACAACCTCACACTAAGATCATCAGGATGCCTCATCAGTATCACTGTCTGCCAGGTCTCTACAGGTCAAAGCCAACCACAACCAGACAGACAATTATTAAGCCAAATATTTATTAAGTTCATTATGCAATTCTGTTCCTACATCCATTCACAAAATTCTAATCTACAAGCACATACATCAAACAATGGATTGGTCGTACCTTTTATATTCAGGAGATAACTTGAACTATTCAAAGACAATCGTCAACAACTACTAGAAAACCAAACCACAACCCTACCAACCACTACCACCAAACTCTCAATCTCCCAAACCCGATATCAAACAACAACTCCAAATTTCAACCTGTAACATATTAACATATATTAAATCACCAACAATCATAGATAATTCAAACTTAACATAAAACAACCTATATACACTAACCTGATATAGAACTTCACAAACTTGACCTATACTGATCAATAACCCCAAGCACCTCCAATAATATCAAAGAACGGATATTTCAAATCCTTAAATCAGAATCTTCACCAAAACCCTATAAAACATATCATATGATCAATATCGTAACATCAAGGCTGTCCAATTTCGTATAAAAAGGATTCAAAGCTTATACTTACTGATATGGAATGTATAACACTTGTTTCTTCTCTTCCTATACTGATCAAAACACGAGCTAGGGTTTTTCTTCAAAAACCTTCATGTAGAATTCAACCAAACCCTAAGAAACTTGTATAAATTTGTATAAAATCCCAATGAGAAGGTTAGGATTACTTACGTTGGATCAGAAAATACTCTCCCGATGATTTTCCAAGCATAAATCTCCAAGAACACTCCAAAACTTTCTTACACAAAGAAGAAAATATTATAAAAGAAATCTGTCGAAAATGTTTTTCGCGTCTCGTATTTATAGAAATTTGGTCATACACCGGCCTTACGCCAACGGCGTACCTGCAAATTTTGTCGGCTTACACCATACGCTGGTAAGATCTACACGAACGCTGGCAGAGTTCGTCGAGGCTTTGATTTCCAGAATTCAAATTCTCCCTTCATACGCCGACAAATCTTTTCCCTATGCCAGCGGCTTTCATGCTGGTATTGAGAAGAAACCCTAATAAACGCCGGCATCTTTCCTCCCAGTGTTAAGAAAATTGCTACTGTCCATCCTACGCCCTCTCTAAGCCGGCGGGTAGATTCTCCAGAGGCGTGTACAGTCTGTTACAGAGTACGCGGGCAATTTAAAAACTAGGCGGCGGCTTCATCAGAAATCGGCCTTTATTATAGAAAAAATGAAATTGATCCAATTGATGCCAATCTGTTTCAACACATAATTGATCAACCTTAAATTATATTCTAACATCAATGTAAAGGCCTCTTAATATTTGGTAACTTGTGAATACTTATCACCTATATTTACTTTGTATATTACACCTTATTTGCCCATGTGTATGTTGCATCTCATTTGTCTGCTTAAAAAACTTATTTGAAAATTCATTACACAAGGAGTTTATTTATGGAAATAGTTCTCACTAAGCCTATTAGCTTATACCCTTATAGATATCTTTTGCAGTTTACCTATTTGTGGTTGAGGCCACGTGGACCTTGCAGCTAAGTATTTTCCTTTTGGTTAAGGAATTTTTAGATAAAGTTTAGTGTTAGATAAGATATAGACTTCATAGAATTATTGTTGTAATAGATTATAGTTATTTGTGGCCGGGGAATACCCCTAAGATTTGTAAGACTATTGTTATGAACAAATGAATATTGTGAATCCTCTTTTCTTAATTTGTTATTATATCTTCTTAAGCTTCATAATTCCATGAATGGTCCTCTAAATTTGTGAGAGTACGCTTTACACTTAATATTGAAGCTTCTGGGAATGACTAAGGTTGTCATACTTGAGCTTTAATATTGAGTGTGGCAGACTATTACGTTTAGGGTACCTCTTGGGGCATGACATGAATTGTCCTATATGTGATTTTAATGAGAGAAAAAGTTAAGTTTTGTAAACACACTTGCTTCTTACTAAGATTAATGATTTATTTAAGGAAAATATATATATCTAGAAATATGTGTTGTATGTGTATATGTGCTTTGTTTTTGTGCCTATAGGAACTGCACCAGCAAGCTAATTTAGAAGAACAAAGCACAAGCCATAATCGAGTCTAAAATCCAAGGCACAAAAAGGCACAATTCAAGGCGTGACAAGGCATGAAGTTTGAATTGGCTCAGAGCTTGTAACAATGAGTCAATGGGCGTTTAAATCGACCATTTCATGCATTGAATGTTGACATCTGTCAGACGTTATCACCAACAAACATTTTCACTTTGAAGACTATAAATACATGCTTCTTTGAAGATTTAGATAACTTTGAAAGAGTTTTTATTTGCAAATAAACAAATCAAGAATCCTCTTAGTATTATTATTCTCTTGTTCATTACTTTGCAAATTCTAAAGTAAGAGAGAGAAAATCAATTTTAGTGCCTTGTTCTTATTTTGTAACTTCATAAGAGAGTACCACAAAAAGAAAAGGAAATATTTTATTTCCTCAGTGTTTTAACTTGTACTGCTTTATTTGAGCCTTTGAGTTTGAGATCAATGATTATGCCCTAGAGGGTATCCTAAATGTGGTAGTTCATCATACATAATATTAAAGCCAGAGAATGACTACCTTAGCCACGTAATAGCTTCGATATCACATGCAATGCGTGCTTCCAAGATAGTAGGAGACTCCAAAGAGGTATTACATTTAAACAAATAATAAAAACATGCGAGAATCTATAAAGGTAAACATTTAGTATTCATTAACATCAACTGGTTACAACTTTTAGGGTCATTGCCCCGAACTTAAAGTCTTACTAACCTTAAGCCAACAAAATAACACACACACACACACACACATATATCTGTAACAAAGTCTACAATAGAGATTTCCTTTGAAGTCTACGCCAGAAACTAAATCATGTAAACTTCTCCTAAAAACTCCTAGTAGCTTTGGCTCATAACTGTCAAATAAGTCTCATTGGGGCCAACCATAGGTATTCAAATGAACAAAAAGCTATAGGAGTATAAGCAAAATAACTTAGTGAGATAATTCTTTTCTTCAAAACATTTTCATAAAACATACAAGTAATTAAGAAAACATATGAATATGCAACAATCAAATGAACAAACAAATACACACGATTAATCAAAAATCATATTTAGCATGGATTTATGCCCTCCATGTCAGGGATTAGGTGGTTATCGGCGCATGCGACCATCATATTTTGCAGACTTTTCGCTCCCACTTGCCAATGCAAACTTCTCGGTTACTACTAGCCATCACTACGACTCTTCATTTTCCTACACAAGAATGATAGCGAAAATGTAATGTGACTCACTTCATGTCATGCATGATTTATTTTTAATAATGAGGTTTTCGAATAATATTTTTTTTGAAATGAAAGGTGACCAAACAATATACATCAAACAATCATAACGGAACATATAATTTACTCATCAATTCTCCATTTCGATATGCTTATCTTTTATTCATCAAGCACCACATACTGTAAACCCCCGAAGTTTTGAATTTAAATTAAAGCTTAAACCCTAATTAGAAGTCAACCGGATTTCTAAAGTCAACAAAACCATAGTTTACCGTAACCGCTTAAGTCCGGCATTCCTGTTTAAGAAACCCTAAGAGAATAAGAAAGAGTTTAGTGAGTAGAATAGTTCGTAATTATCCAAGGAAGCTTAACCGCGACTCGTTTTGAACCCGATCGGACACAGTTCTTGAAAAACGTGTCTCGGAGCTCGAAATAGTAAAAATATTCCGAATATACTGTTAAACTCGTAAAAATATAAGATTTTCAAAAATATCAATTTCATAATTTTTCGGTAGCTAAAAATATCAGATATCGCATTTATACGCGTATTTTTCTACTACCGGAACTTAAATTGTCATGTCTACTTTACATTACACTTTTTACTATTCTACACTATTTATCTATCTCTACTTTTTCTTACAACCCACTGTCACGCCCTGAAGGGTACCCTAAACGTGACAGTTCACCGTACACAATATTAAAGCCTAAGAATGACCACCTCAGTCACGCGAAGGCTTCCATACTATGTACAAGGCATCTAACACATGGAGGAGACTCATCGGAGTAATACATTTTACGTTGATATCGCTTGAGTAACAATGTAAAGGAAATACAAATTTACTATACTTCAGATACAAATCACTATACTTCATAATATAAGTCATTAAACTTCAATTACACTTCATCAAAAGATTCTACTACGTAAAACTATTACAAGGCAAATAATAAAACTAGCTAGTAACTTCAAACATTCGTGTTCCTTGCCGAAATCCCAGAGTCATTCCCGGCTCCAACCAATTCGGTCCCCACTTTGCATTCTTGAAATAACCTGCTCATTTAAACAACTATTGGGGTATAAGCTACACTAGCTTAGTGAGAATTCCCTTAGTTCCGTACCATAACAAACAAGTTATTAATCAATCATATGATATGCATGAACAAACACGTGAGCAAACAATTATGCATAGGTATCCGGAACCCACACATAGAACGGATTTACTCCCTCCGTATCTTGGGTTAGTAATGGTATTGAGTCTACACGACCGCATCTAGTCCCCAAGCCCTTGGCTCTTAGCACTCGACTCGGCTAGGCTCATCGAGAATGCATCCACATGCGCCTTAGTATCCCTGAATGAGCTCTGGCACCGGGTTCGTTATCCAAACAGTCATCGCGGACCATACCGATCGACCTGCTTAGGAGTAGCATGCTACCAAATGCAATATGTCCGATGTGATGCATGACCAATTGATTTTGCTTAGGTCAAAAATATTATACATACATAGAGTGACCAATTAATATCACACAAATAATAGAAATAAAGAACGGTGCAGTTATCCAATCAAATCGTGGTTCGATATGCGTTAGTATTCTTTGGCATACAATCATCACAGTCATCATCATATCCCATCCCCATTCATATCGATTTTTACCTTGTTCCTATAATTCTAATGCAACTAACTACAATCACAATCAAGGTAACAAAACAAGGAGGAAACTCACTTGGCCATTGGATCTCCGGTCTTCTAGTAATAATAATTCGTTAGCGGAATCGTCGATCTCGGGATCTCTAAAAAGGAAGAAATACTCTAATAAGTATTTCATCACTTAACTAATCTAAACGATCTTATACAAACTATCAAATTCGTAATTCTAGTCCTAAGCGGGAATTCCAACTTAAAACGGCCATAACTTGGTCATTTTAACTCGGAATCTCGCAAATTATATATCGATTTCTATCTACTTCGAAAGATCTATCTAATTCTAACATTATATTTAAGTTTTGAAAACATTTAGGTCTCAGAAAAAGAGGGATCAGATCTGATCAGTAACGGTTTCCGATTCCGAAAAATAGTTTTGTAAATGTTTGTAATGTTTTTATTGTATAAATTAGCCATACATGCAATATGAATGATTTCCTAACATGAATTGCATGAAATGAGTTTCATGTATGCATGGTCTTGATGATTTTTGGTAAAAGAAAATTTTAAAACTCTTTATTTTGCAAGACTTCAACTATAACTACTTTTGAAAAATCTAGTTTTCTAACTTTGATCATTTCCATTTGTTTTGGATTTATTACTTAAGAAGATATTATTTTGTTAAAATTGAGTCTTCATTATATATATTACTTATGACCTTCATTTCTACATAAAAATTTCCATTTTACACTTTGTAAATATGTTTTCCAATATGATTTACTCAAAAATCCGAATTTTAGAAAATCCACTTTTTGAATGATTCATTTGGGGAAAACTTGTTTAAAGCATTGAAATTTAAGGCTTTACTATATTAATTACCTAAGGACTTCATTTAATACATAAAACTTGCAATTTGAGCTCAAATACTAAGTGATTACTTATGCATCATCTCAAATTACGAATTTGACAATTGATCACTAACTCAAAATTTTTCATTTTAATTCCATTACTTGTTTAACACCTTACTCATGCCTAAACTTATTTTAACTTGTAAAAATCATTGCTTAATGATATCTATTACCTATATACTTCATTTTTTACATAAAACATGAGTTTTGGAGTTGATACATGGGCTCTAGAAATTGGTCTTGGTTGGGATCCGAATTTACAAAATTCATTTTTGGTTATATCTTTTGATAAAATCTATCTAAACTTATGAAAACCCATTCCTTACATATCCTATCCTAAGAGCCTTTCATTTCTTAAATAAAAACTTCATTTTTGAGTTGGAAAACATGTTTTTAAAATATGTCTTGGCCAAAATCCGAAAATAGAATTTTTATTTTGAAAATAACTTTTGGAAATCACTTTTGATTCTTGAAAAAAAAATGTCTTGATGATATCCATATATTAAGCCTTCATTTTCTTAAGCAAAAATTACATTTTGATACTTGGAAAGTGGTTTTTAAATGGGGGTCTTGCCAAAATACGAATTTCACAATTTTGTTTGAGTTCATAACTACGATCTATACTTAATATGAACATAAACATAAAACAAATGCATGGTAATAAGCTATAAACATCTTGGATCTAAACTTTACTTATCAAAATCTTTCATTTATGGTATCTATACCCTAAGCCCTTCATTTTAAATGAAAAATACATATTTTGAAGTTGAAAAATCACTTTTCTAAATATGGTTCCATTTTCATCCGAATTTTCAAAAGTTGCTTTTTTGAAAATAAAATAGATCTTGAGTTTCCTACAACTTTCCTACCATCATCATACTTTACAAGTCATCCATGAACATAAAATAAAGTCTAATGCATTTTATGAACTCAAAAACTCTAGATCTAGTTTTCTAAACTAGTTTTAAATGCAATCACTAAGATGAATATGTGGATGATAGATATATGCATAAATCATAAGAAATAACAAATATAACAACTTAAATAACAAGATCTATGGCATGAACAAAATCAAAGCTACAAAAATTTAGATCTACAAAATATATCAACTTTAAACAAGAAAATAATTGAATACAAGATAATAAAAGTAGAGAAAATGAGTTTTTTATTATGGCATCATCATCCTAAGCTTTTAAGCTTATGGAAGGTCATTTGATGCATGAAACCTTCATTATACTTTACCTATATCACCTATGGAAGTTTTGAGATGAAGATTTGCTTAGAAATCTTCAAGAAATATGGGTGGAAGCTAATGAAAGAGATAGGGGCAGCTTGGTTCTTGAAGAAACAAGAACAAGAAGAAGAAGAAAAGAGAGGAAAATGAGAGAGAAAAGTTAATGAATGGTAAAGAGGAAAATGTGTAAATGAAAGAGAGAGAAAATGTGTGTAATAAATGAATGAAGGAAAGAAGAAAAAAAATAAAACCAATGCAGCCAAAAGATGTATGCTGCACGTGATTTGTGAGAGTGGAGAGAGAGGGAGTGTTTTGTTGAATTTTGACTTAAAATTAAATTGTGTAATAAATGTGTATGTGTAGCTTCTTTAAGAAGGAGTGGAAAATAATTATTTTAGTCAAATTAGGATTAAATAAAAGGAAATGGCAGCAAAGATGAAGTCAAAAATTCTGCCATGAAGTATGGAATATTGTGTAGAAAGATTGAAGTGAAAAGGAAGTGATATGTGTAAGGTATACTTGAAGGTATTGGTTATAAAAGTACTTTATTAATAAAATAAATAAAATAAAATAAAATTATAAAATTTATTCAAAATTTTGTAGCAGATTTTTCTTAATTAAAATTATTTTTGAATTATTTAATAGTTTAACAAATATGTTACCGTATGTAAAATACGCGAATATAGGCTATAAATAATATTTTTATAATCGAAAAATTCTAAAAAATTATTGTATAAAATAAAAATATTTTTTAAAATATTTTTCAATTATTAAATTAATTTATTTTATTTTTAGTATCGGGTCTTAAACAGAATCTGATCCCGTAAAGACCGTAACGAACTAAATTTTAGAAAAAAAATTTCTAAACATATAAATATTTATCTAAAAATATAAGACTTATAAGAATAATAAAATTTTTATGAATAAAATGAATGGTGCAAAAGACTAATCAATTATCGGTAATAATGGAAATACGATAAAAAGGTTTATAACTGTAACTTTTATAACCCGAAAAATTATATAACTGATATATTTAGAAATCTTATGAAATTACGAGTCTAAAGGTACTATTGGTATATCTTTGATATCTCGAGTCTCGGGACACTCTTTTCGAAGTCTGTATCCGAGCGGGTTCGAAATATGTCAAAAATTTACTAATCTGATAATTATAAATGAACTTATATTACTATGAGTTATTCTATATATTTAAACTACATATCTTGGCCTCTAAGGTTAGGGGCGCTAGATTGCCGAACTTATACTATTGTGTTCCGGTTAGGGTTTCCGGGTGATTTTCTGGTTTAGACCTTTGCCAATTTGGAAACTGACATTTATGTTTATATAATATATTTAATTTGAGAAATTTATTTTAAATTTTATTTTTGTAAGTATTTAATATCTCTTAATGTTTTCGGAATTCTTGAATTGAGTTATATTTTCGAAAGTCAATCGTTATTTGCTTTTTAATAATTTGTTTTTGAGCTTTATATTACCCGTTTTCATAAGTCGGAGTTAAATATGGAATTTTTCGTACATCGTGGTTTTGAATTCGAAGACCATTGAGTTTTTATTTTATTGTTTAAAGATTTTCATTTTCTCATGATTGATAAATTTTTTTTTTTTGGATTCATTCGCGATTTAGGACTTGTCGAAATTCGGTTTTAATTTGGAGTGATTTTTAGGGTTTATTTTCGAAGTTAATCTTGAAATCATTTATTGAAATTTTCCGGGGCTTACACCCACTCTTACAACCTATACCTCTATTTCTTACACATTTTCATTTCCAATACAACTTCACATCTTTCATATCTTACTTTTAATTAACCAAAATACAAAAAAAATAAATTTTCTCTTCCCTCTACACTACATGATGCACTGACCACTCCCTCTTTCTTCCCAATTTGTTTTATTTTTCATTTATTTAATTAACACAAATTATCTTCCACATTTTCCTATAAATACCACCTCTTACTTCCACTTCTTTCACACCTTTCTTCTACTAAAGTTACTCTCTCAAATTTCTACAAGAATTTCCTCTCAAGAAGTTCTCTCTAGTTTAGTTCATTTAGCTAAATTTTCTTCAAGTTTTCTTTATGTTCATTTACTTAGTATAATCTTAATGTTTGTTTTTTAAACCATGAAGGTTAAAAAAAGCAACAATAGGTTCATACTTTGTTTTTATTCATCAACTAATTTCTTTATGTTGCTTTTATATCTAATATATCTATATAGCTATATAATTTTTAGAGCATAAGCTCATTTGTTTTGCAATTATTTATTTCCATGCAATTTATTTACTTCCTTGCAATTTATTTATTTCATGTTATTTTTAAGACTAGTCTTTCTAGTCTTAGACTTGTCCTCATCAAGTCAAAACATTTTCTTTTTCTTTTGGGACTAGTCTTTTTTTAGTCTCGGATACCTTGATGAAGGTAAGGTTCCAATACTTGATTTATTTTCTTATTAGCTTATTCTTTCAAGTTATTATGTTTCTTTATATCTCCATAACTTTATGATTCATATTCATGCATGAACATAATGATTTTTGTCTCAAACAAAATAAATGAGGAAATATTTTCTTAAAATAAAGATTCTTTTCTAGAAATAAAAGTAGGAAGTAAACTTTTCTAAAACTAAAATGTCATCTTAACAAACTTAGAGGAGTTCATAAGAAATTTTATAAACATACATGACATAGAAAGGACTTTTTGAAGTAAACAAAGATTTTACAACAACTTCACTTTTTCTTCAAATGATAGAAATTATTTTCATTAAAATAAAATGATCTCAAGAAATCAAGAAATTATTTCTCTAAATATAGAAGTGTTATTACTTTCAAAAAGTGTTGGGAGCTAAGCTTAGGAAATAAAAATCATTCCTTAGGAATTTAAAGAGATTACGAAAATAAAATTTAGGAAAAGAAAAGAAATACTCATTATAAATAACTTAAGATATTTTCAAAACAAAATGAATATTTCAAAAGTTCTCAAGTTTCAAAATCTTTAAAGACTTTACTTTTTCATAATTTGAGACAACTTCATTAACTTCATACATTTGTTATGAGTCAATAAATATATGAATATACATTCCAAAAGTTTTTACAAGCTATTATATTACCTATCTCTTCAAAATGAGCTTTGGATAAAAGAAGGAAAACAAGTTTATAAAAATTTGTTGTGAATCTGTCTGCCACTTTTTTAGAACCCAAACGACTTAGTTTGATGAAAATAAGTTTAGAAATAGATAGATCTTTTCGAATAAGTAGAAAACGGTATATTATACGCGAAATTCCGAGTTAAAATGAGTAACTTATGGCAATTTTAAGTTGAAATTTCCTCTTATACGATTTTACCGCAATTTTAAGAAAAGTTTAGAATCTTCAAGAATAGAGATTTCATGAAAGACTCATTTTGGGTATTTCATCTTGTTTAGGTGGAGAAGGACCCGAGATCACCTTTTCGGAAGATTACTTCGATTAGGATCTACCGACATGGAGTGAATTAATTCTTTGCTAAGTTACATTTCCTTATTTTGTGCTTGTAAGTAGTAGCACTAGCAATTAAGAAAATGATAAAATGAATAATTATCATGTGACTTGGAATTATGATTGGTAGAATACAAATTAAGAATATCGAAAGAAGGTTTGATAAATAAGTTGTGATTCTTGTATTGATATGATGAAAATTGTGTTGATCGCCTTCAACATGAACTAAACATTATTTGGTTAAATATATATTGAAATCAATTCATGCATATCATACTTGTAAGTCACATTTGTTTACTACTATTCTTCGTGTGGGGAAACGAAGAAATGGTAGTGGTGGCTGGTAGGAGCCGGAAAGTTTACTTGGGCTAACAGGAGCCAAAAAGTCTACAGGGCGAGCAGGAGCCAGTAAATCTGCAAATATTGATGGTCGTATGGGCCTGTAACCTTCCAACCCTCGACATGGAGGGTGTAAAATCCATGCTACACTTGATTTCCGGTTAATCATGTGTATTTTGTTTGTTCATATGATTGGTGCATTCTCATATGCTTGATTAAAACACTTGTTTGCTTTATGGAAATGTCTTGTAGATGGAATTATCTCACTAAGCTAGATTTACTTATACCTTTATAGCTTTTTGTTACAGTACGATTACCTTTGGTTGGCCCCATGGAGCCCCGTATGTCAGGTACGAGTTTAAGCTACTAGGAGTTTTTGGGAGAAGCTATATGTATTTAAGTTTTAAACATAGGCTTCTAGGAAAATCTCTATAGTAGGCTTGTGTTATAGTAGTTATTATTTTGAAAGACTTCTAAAGAGGGAGAATGCCCCTAAGATGATGTAAGGATATTATTATAATAATCTTATGTTTATTTATATAAGTTCTTGCTTGCTTTTATTATCTACTTAAATGTATTATCCCTGTGAGTCTCCTACTATCTTGGAAGCACACCTTGCATGTGATATCGAAGCTCGTGCATGACTAAGGTTGTCATTCATTAGCTTTAATATTATATGCGGTAGACTGCCACGTTTAGGGTACCCTCCGGGGCGTGACACATTGTAAGCCCTGGATAATTTCAATAAATAATTCCAAAATGAACTTCAAAAATAAACCCTAAAAATCACTCCAAATTAAAACCGAATTTCGACAAGTCCTAAATCATGAATGAATCCAAAAATTTCTTAATCATGAGAAAATGAAAATCCTTAAAAATAAAATAAGAACTCAGTGGTCTTCAAATTCAAAACCACTACGTACGAAAAATTCCATATTTAACTCTGACTTATAAAAACGGGTAATATAAAGCCTAAAAACAAATTATTATAAGGCAAATAACAATTAACTTTCGAAAATATAACTCAATTCAAGAATTTCGAAAAACATTAAGAGATATTAAATACTACAAAAATGAAATTTAAAATAAATTTCTCAAACTAAATATGTTATACAAACATAAAATATCGGTTTCCAATTTGGCAATGGTATAAACCGGGAGGTCAACCGGAAAACCTAAGTCCACAAAACTCCCAAGAAACCCCTGTAGCCTAGATTCGGCAATTCCGTATTCTTAAACCCAAGAGTCGGAATGAAAGAAAAAGGTGTAGTTGGTTCGTATTAAATTCTAGGATGCTCTAAAAGATAAGATTAACGAATTTTCGATTAATTTCGAACCCAATCGGGTACAGACTTTGAAAAGCATGCCCCGGGGCTCGAAATGTTAAATATACGATATTAGTACCGTTAGACTCGTAATTTCCTAAGATTTCCAAATATATCAGTTTTATGATTTTTTTTTATAACTAGAATTATTTGATTTTGCGATTTATTTCGTATTTTATTATTACCGGTATTTAACTAGCCTTTTGGTACTATTCACTACTTTTCATTTTACAATGTTATTATTCTTATAATATAAACCCCGGTTTTCCTAGTAATCAAGTAAACTTCGAAAACCTGAAAACGAAACCCTAAACCGGTTTGGTCCAGATTTTGTAAGAAAAAACCTAGAAGCCCTAAATCCGGCTTTCTTTCGGTTTTATATCAAAAGGACTTTTATAAAATAATTTAATGTGGAATATTTTTTTAAAGTATATTTTAAACTGTGGAAAGTTTTTATTTCGAAAATTTTTCTATTCCGGGCCTTCCCGAGCTCCATTACGAAAAAGCGAGCCCCGGAACTAGAAACTCAGAAAAATATTCCGGAATACTCCTTAGAACCGAAATTTTATAAGGATTTCAAAAATATGAGTTTTATAATTTTCCGGGCCATAAAAATTACAGTTATAGCCTTTTTCCCGTATCTTCCTTACTACCGGTAAAGTAAATGTCTTGTCTACTATTTATTACTATTCACAAGTACAACCTACTACACACACACACATACCCTAGTCTTACATCCTTACAAACACTTAATTATATTTTCTTTTCCAAGAAAATTTTTGTTTCTTACAAAATTATTACATTTAACACTTTTATTACACAAATTCTAATTTCTCAAACAAATTCAACTCTCCCTCTCTCTCCTCCTCACTTGGCCGGCGCTACTCCCCCCATTTATGCCCTTAATTTGTTTTATTTATCTCATTCTTTATATCAAACAAACCCTAAATCCACTTAATATAAATAATCTTTCTTTTCTCTCTCTTCATTTCATTTCATTCATGTAATGGCAAGTTCATTCATGTGTGATTCCACACAAAATCCCATGAGCTTCAAGCTAGGGAAGTGGAAACACTTGAACATGAGATCCTTGCCATCACAATATTTTAGATCTTATTATTTGAGTTATTATGCTATTATCTTGTTCTATTGTTAAGGTATGTTGTTACTATTAGTGATTTGTGCATATATTCATCATCTATCCATGATTCACATGGCTATCATAGTGTTTATGCACTTATAACTAGTTTAGTAGACTAGATCTAGTTGTTTTAAGTTCATGCATGCATTAGACTTTTGTTTTATGCTCTTAGACAACTTGCTATAGCTTGATGATGGTAGGAAAGTTGTAGGAAACCCAAGATCTATTTTGTTTTCAACAAAAATCAACTTTGAAAAGTCGGATGAAAATGGACCCATAGTTAGAAAAGTGGTTTTTCAACTTCAAAATGTGTATTTTTCATTTAAAATGAAGGGCTTAGGGTATAGATACCATAAATGAAGGATTTTGATAAGTGAAGTTTAGATCCATGATGTTTATAGCTTATTACCATGCATTTGTTTTATGTTTATATTCATATTAAGTATAGATCTTAGTTATGAACTCAAACAAAATTGTAAAATTCATATTTTGGCAGGACCCCCATTTAAAAACCACTTTCCAAGTATCAAAATGTAATTTTTACATAAGAAAATGAAGGCTTAATGTAAACCCCTAAATTTTCGGAATCGGTTTAGCATAAAAACCCTAACCGGAAGTCAAACAAAACCCTAAAGGTCAACGAAACCCTAGTTTACCGCATCAATCTAAATCCGGCATTGCCGTTTTCTTTGGCCCGGGAAAACGAAGTTGGGTTAAGTAGCTCAAATAGTCCGTAATAAACATAGGTTTCATAAAAGTTTCAGTTTCGTGAATTTCGGATGTCCTTCGAACCCGATCGGACACAGTTCTCGAAAAACGTGTCCGGAAGCCCGGAATAGGAAAAATATTCCGAATATACCGTTAGACTCGTAAAAATATAAGTTTTCCAAAATATCAATTTCATAATTTTTCGGTAAGTAAAAATAACAGATATATCTATTATACGCGTATTTTCTTACTACCGGTACTTTAATTGTCACATCTACTTTACATTACACTATTCATTACTATTCTACACTATTCTTTTATCTCTACTTTTTCTTACACCTACTCTTACACTCTACATAACCTATTATCTTAACTTTTTACCTTTCCCATAACTTTATATCACATCTATCTTACAAATTACATCTTTTATTTAACAAAAAGTCAAAAAAATAAATCACACTTCCCCCCTCTACACAATGGCCGGCGCTACACCCTCTCTCTCCTCCCTCAATTTGTTTTAATTTCCTTTTATTTTAATCACACAAAAATCCCTCCACATTTTCCTATAAATACCCCCTCCTCTTTCACTTCTTTCACACCACTTCTACACTAAAATTACTCTCTCAAAATCTCTCTAGAATTTCTCTCCAAGAAGCTCTTCAAGAAGTTCTCTTTAGGCTCATCTCCTTTAGGTAAAAGTTCTTCAAGAAGTCTCCATGTTCATCTACTTAGTATGAGCTTAGTGTATGTTTTCTAAAACCATGAAGGTTAAGAAAGCAACATTAGATTCATACTTTGTTTTTGTTCATAATATCAATTTCTTTATGTTCCTTTATGTTCCTTATATTTCCTTTATGTTCTTTATTTCTTTTATGATCATAACTATCTACTATATCTAAATAACTATATACATATTCTTTAGAGCATATAAGTCATAATCTTGCAATTTATTTACCTTTCATGCAATTTATTTACTTCCATGCAATTTTTTATTTCAAGTTGTTTATAAGACTAGTCTCTAGTCTTAGACTTGTCCTAATCAAGTCAAAACAAGTTTTTCTTCTTTCATTTTTTTTTTCTTTCTTTATGGGACTAGTTTATTTCTTAGTCCCGGGAGCCTTGAAAAAGCTAAGACTCCAATACTTGATTTTATTATTTATGCTTTATGTTACTTTGTTTATTATTATTCTCATAATCATGTTCATTTAGAATGTTGTCCAAAAGTTTTATTCTCTAAAAATAATGAAATAAAAGAAGACTTTTGTCACTTAGAAACAAGTTTATGTGGAACATAAAAATATAAGATAACAAAAATAAACTCATTCATTTTCAAGTTACAAAAAGAATTCGCTATAAATTTAGAAACTATTTTTACTTAAAAGCTAGTTAAATCTTTGTTACTTTACTTTGCTTTTCAAAAGAAAATATTTTGTTGACAAAAATGGTTCTCTTCATAAAGAAAATAAGATGGATGACTAAGGAAATTTTTAAGTAAAGACCTTGCAAATAGGCAAAGAAAACTTATGGTTTGAAAAGAATAAAATTTTCACTTTTCAAGTTACAAGAAAGAGTTAATAAGATTATGGAAATTGGTTTTTCTACAAAAAGTCCTTAATTGTTCCACTTTGTTTTTATAAGGAAACCAAATTTTCATGCATGAGTAATTGTTTTTGGAAATAGAGACATGACAAAAGAATGGGAAATATCAAAGTAAAGATTTTTGCAAACAGATAAACAAAGGAATTTACACAAGAAAAGCATATTTCCTATAAAACTTCAAATAGTAACTTAGAAAGTAGAAAATTTTATTTCCAAAAGTTACTTAGAAAGAAACAAATAAAATCAATATAAAACGTTTTTAGAAAACAAAGGAAGCAAGGTATTCATTACAAAGAAATTTATATTTCCGAAAAGCTTCAACCCGACATTGTTTTACCTAAGAAAATAATTTGGACAACAAGATACTTGAGCATGCTTAAATATGAGTTATATAGTTATAAAAAGAGAATTTTTCAACTATATAGATAACTAAGTATTTATCAAACAAATTTCGATTTCTTGAACCAAAGTTGTTTTTACTTGAAAATCCGTGGTGAATTTTGTCACCAGTTTTTCGGAGCCTATGTGACTTTGTTTGTGGGAAATAATTTTAGAAATGGGTAGATCTTTTCGAGTAGATAGAAATCGGTATATTATATGCGCGATTCCGAGTTAAAATGACCAAGTTATGGCCATTTTAAGTTGGAACATTCTTCCATACGAACTTTAACGTTCTTTGACATTGTTTTGTCAAAATTCAAGAAGATCTTCAAGAAAAACTCATTGTGGGTATTTTCTTTGGTTAGGTGACCCCGAGGAAGGATTTCTTCACCCCGAGAACTATTACGATTTAGTGGAGTGTGTGAACGACTCATCCGCTTAGAGGAATAGACGACGATGGCATCGTGAGTTTATTTCCATTAAATGCTATACTTGTTGTGCTTGTAAATTAGTTGCACTAGAGTTAAGAAAAGATAAACCGATATGCATGTAAAATAATTCCTTGAAAGGATTCTAAGAATATCGAAGCCCGAATTGTTCTAAGTTTGTTTTAGTTTAATATTGATTTGTGTGAAATTCCTTGATCACCATAAAGTTGAAAATAATTATGTTATGACTTTATAAATTAATGAACTCATGCATACCACGAAGTGAGTCACATTACATGGTTGGGATATTATCCTTGGGTGAGAAGGATAGTAGGCTCATGTCGAAAGCAACACTTGGCGGAAGATCCGAAAGCGATTGCTTGGCGGCTTAATGGAATATGCTTGGCGGTTGATCCGAAAGCAAGGTCAAATCAAGTAGGTTCGGAATACTTGGCGATGAGTTCTCGCAAGTATAAAAGTTTTTATTGAATGCTTGGCGATGTGTGCTCGCAAGCTTAAATTTTCTATCATCAAATCTACTTGTTTTGAGTATCACCAAACTCCGAATGGAGGGCGTAAATCCATTCAACATATAGTTCCCGGAAAGCTATATGATTGTTTGCCCACGTGTTTGATGCATTACATATGTGTGATTAACCAACTTGTTTGAATCTTGTTACAAGAAGTTATTTATGGAAATAGTTCTCACTAAGCCTATTAGCTTATACCCCGATAGCTACCTTTTGCAGTTCCCGTACTTATGGCTAAGGCCACGTGGACCATGTGGGCAGGTAATCCCTTTTGAATATTAGAACTCTGGATAAAGTACATCATAGTATTAGCATGCAAATATTTATATAATAGCTTAGTAATTTAAGAAATTGTTCCTAAGTATGCACAGTTTATGCCATGGACAAATAATTATTGTGATTCTTCTTTTCTTAATATGTTTTTATATCTCCTTAAGCTTCATTATTCCATATATGGTCCTCTAAAATTGTGAAAGTAAGCCTTACACTTAATATAAAAGCTTTTGGAAATGACTAAGGTTGTCATACTTAAGCTTTAATATTGAGTGTGGCGGACTGCCACGTTTAGGGTACCCGTTGGGGCGTGACACTTAATATATGTATATCATCAAGGCTTCTTTTTACAATAATCAAAAGTGATTTCCAAAAGTTGTTTTCAAAATAAAAATTCCATTTTCTGATTTTGCCAAGGCCTATTTTAAAAACATGTTTTCCAACTCAAAAATGAAGTTTTTATTTAAGAAATGAAAGGCTCTTAGGATAGGATATGTAAGGAATGGATTTTCATGAGCTTAGATAGATTTTATCAAAAGATATAACCAAAAATGAATTTTGTAAATTCGGATCCAACCAAGACCAATTTTTAGAACCCATGTATCAACTCCAAAACTCATGTTTTATGTGAAAAATGAAGTATATAAGTAGTAGATATCATTAAGCAATGATTTTTACAAGTTAAAATGAGTTTAGGCATGAGTAAGGTGCTAAACAAGTAATGGAATTAAAATGAAAAATTTTGAGTTAGTGATCAATTGTCAAATTCGTAATTTGAGATGATGCATAAGTAATCACTTAGTATTTGAGTTCAAATTGCAAGTTTTATGTGTTAAATGAAGTCCTTAGGTAATTGCTATTGTAAAGCCTTAAATTTTAATGCTTTAAACAAGTTTTCCCCAAATGAATCATTCAAAAGTAGATTTTCTAAAATTCGGATTTTTGAGTAAATCATATTGGAAACATATTTACAAAGTGTAGAATTGGAAATTTTTATGTAGAAATGAAGGTCATAAGTAATATATATAATGAAGACTCAATTTTAACAAAAATAATTATATTTTCTTAAGTAATAAATCCAAAACAAATGAAAATGACCAAAGTTAGAAAACTAGATTTTTCAAAAGTAGCTATAGTTGAAGTCTTGCAAAATAAAGAGTTCTAAAATTTTCTTTTACCAAAATCATCAAGATCATGCATACATGAAACTCATTTCATGCCATTCATGTTAGGAAATCATTCATATTGCATATCTAATTTATACAATAAAAACATTTACAAACATTACAAAACTATTTTTCGGAATCGGAAACCGTTACTGATCAGATCTGATCCCTCTGTTCCGAGACCTAAATGTTTTCAAAACTTAAATATAATGTTAGAATTAGATAGATCTTTCAAAGTAGATAGAAATCGATATATAATTTGCGAGATTCCGAGTTAAAATGACCAAGTTATGGCCGTTTTAAGTTGGAATTCCTGCTTAGGACGTGAATTGCGAATTTGATAGTTTGAATGAGATAGTTTGGATTAGTTAAGTGATGAAATACTTATTAGAGTATTTCTTCCTTTTTAAGAGATCCCGAGATCGACGATTCCCTACCACCGGATTATTATTACTAGAAGACTGGTGATCCAATGGCCGAGTCAGTTTTCTCCTTATTTTGTTACCTTGATTGTGCTTGTAGTTAATTGCATTAGAATTATAGGAACAGGATAAAAATCGATATGAATGGGGATGGGAGATGTGATGAGACTGTGATGAATGTATGCCAAAGAATACTAAAGCATATCGAAACCACGATTTAATTGAATAACTGCACCGTTCATATTATTTCTGTTATGTGTGTGATATTGGTTGGTCACTCTAAAGAATGTATGAATATTTTGACCTAAGCGAAAATTACATTGATCATGCATCGCATCGAACATATTGCATTTGGTAGCATGCTACTCCTACACAGGTCGATCAGTATGGTCCGTGGATGACTCGTTTGGATAACGAACCCGGTGCCAGAGCTCATTCAGGGGTACTAAGGTGCATGTGGATGCATTCTTGGATGAGCCTAACCGAGTCGAGTGCTAGGAGCCGAGGGCTTAGGGACTAGATGCGGTCGTGTAGACTCAATACCATTCCTAACCCAAGATACGGAGGGCGTAAATCCTTCTGTATATGGGTTTCGGATACCCATGCATAATTGCTTGCTCACGTGTTTGTTCATGCATAGCATATGGTTAATTAAACATTGCTTGTTATGGTACGGAATTAAAGAATTCTCACTAAGCTAGTATAGCTTATACCCCAATAGTTGTTTAAATAAATAGGTTATCTCAAGAATGCTAAGTGGGGACCGAGATGGTTGAAGCCGAGAATGACTTCGAGATTCCGGCAGAATATATGAATGTTTGAAGTTATCAGCTAGTTTTTTTATTTGCTTTGTAATAGTTTATGTAGTAGAATCTTTTGATGAATTGTAATTGAAGTTAATGAGTTGTATTTTGAAGAATAGTGAATTGAATTTCCTTTACATTGTTCTCAAGTTGTATCAACATAAAATGCATTACTTCGATGAGTCTCCTCCATTTGTTAGACGCCTTGTACATAGTATGGAAGCCTTCGCGTGACTGAAGTGGTTATTCTTAGGCTTTAATATTGTGTACGGCGGACTGCCACGTTTATGGTACCCTTCGGGGCGTGACACACATACCACATGCATTTATCACATACAACTTTTCATTTTATCTTTCCTTAACTTCTAGTGCCACTTCTTACAAGCACATACAAGGAAATGTAAATAGTAAATGAATAACTTACTCCAAGGTGATAGATCCTAATCGAAGCAATCTTCTGGAAAAGCGATGCTAGGTGCTCCTTCACCTAAATAAGAATAGATACCCGAAATGAACATTTCATAAAGTTTGTACTTAAATTCTAATTCTATGACTTGAAATTCGTGTCTTTTTCTTGGTTAGATAAATTATAACTTAAAATGCCAATAACTTGCTCAATTTAAGTCGAAATTTTGCATATAAGTAGTCATTTTCTACTTACTTGAAAAAATCTATCTATCTCTAAGGTTATTTTTTTCATTTAAAGACTTTTGGGTTCGGAAATGGGTTGATCTAGCTTGGTCACAAATTTTCTATCCCTTAAAAACAATTTTTCTTAGATTTTATTTCATCCAAAAAACCCATAGCAAACATATAGATATTTATGAGGTTGAAAAATCCTTTGAATATATGTATAAACTCATGTTATATGCATGATTTTAGTGGTGTTGTCTCAACAATGATTTTTCATAAAACAATTTATTTTCTAGTGATTGAAAAATGAAGTTTTCAAATTTTTCTTAAGTTGTTAGAAGCAACTAGTGTTTTAAGTTGTCTGTTTTACTTCATGTTTATGCTTCCTACCTTTTAGAAAATAAATTTATCCTTTAAAAACTTAATTTCTTAAATTGTTAGCAAATTTTTATTTCCTTACATTAGTTTCTAAACTAATAAGTTGATGTTTACTTTGACTTCAAACTTGACTTAAATCTTTAATCATGTATTGGCATAACCACCTAATTGAGTGCTTATGATAACTTTGCATAATGGAGATTCATTAGCGTTAGATTTTTAGTAAAATTCTTTTTTGAAAAAAATAATAATACATATAACTAAGCTTTGAAGAAGTTTTTGCATAATAAAGAATTTATCAATATTGAGGTTGAATTAATAAATTATATTTTAGTAGTTTGAAAAGAGAGTGTGTGATAGAATTACAAAGTTAAATCTATCATGATACCACTTACTAAAATCCTTGATAAACTTGCCTAAATTTTTAAAGATAATTTTTGTTAAAACATATCCTTTTTTATGAAAGTTTTCCCTAAGTGAAAAGAGTTTAGTTTTATTTTCTTTAAAGAAAGAACTCCTTTTTATTTCTTGAAAAAGTTTTATTGAGATAACATCATTATGGTCATGCATGAATATGATCATGTAGTTAATTAAAGAAAAGAAAATCTCATAGAAAGATAGAGATATAAGAAACAAATAAGCATATATATATATATATATAGATATATAAGATCAAGTATTGGAAGACTTAGCTTGTATCAAGGCTTTCCGAAACTTAGAATGGACAAGTGCCAAAAAGAAAAAGAAAGAAAGAAAAGAAAAGAAGCATAATAATATCAAGAGCATAATAATAACAAGAGCACAATAATAATAATAAGAAGAAGAGCATAATAATAACAAGAGATAAAACAATTTATGTATAAATAAGAACAAAACATGATCATATTATTACTTTCTTAACTCTCAAGGGTGTAGAAAACATATACTATGGTCATGTTAAGTTATACGAACATAACAAAAATATCCTGGAAATTTTTATCTATTGGCTATGGAAGAAGGAAAAGAAGGTTGGAAAGAAAATGATAAGGAGAACTTTGTAGAGAGAATTTTAAAGAGATTTTAGGGGAGTTTTAGTAGTGAATGAGAGCTGTGAAAGAAGTGGAGGGAGATGTGGTATTTATAGAAAAAAGTGGAGGGTAATTAGTTGTAATAAAATAAATTGAAAAAGAAAAATATAGAGGAAGAGAGAGGATGGCCGGCACTACTTGAGGAAAGAGAGGGAGAGAAATTTATTTTTTTATATTTTTATTAATGAAAAGTAAGATATGAAAGATGTGTTGTATTGGAAATAAAAATTATAAGGAATAGGTGTATAGATTGTAAGAATGGGTAGTAAGGAAAAGTAGAGAAAGATTAATAATAGTGAATAGTAATAAATAGTAAACAAAATAATTAAATTATCAGTAGTAAGAAAAATATGCTAAAAAGGCTATATATGATATTCTTAAAGCTTGAAAAATTCTATAATATTTTTATGAATCTTTATATTATTACAAGTTTAATGATGTTATTGGAATATTTTTACCATTTTGCGTATTCAAACCCTAATTTCGAAAACCAATCTCATTTGGGTTTGAAATGAACTAAATTTCGGCTAATCTGATCTTTTTAGGTTTTGCTATATTATTATAGATTATAATCTATAATTATCTCAATTTTATTATTTTAGAATTTCAAGCGCAGGATTGCCGAATTTAAATCCTCTATAACACATTGTTTTAACTTAGATGGCTTTTTAAGGTTTTTATTCGGCTCTTGATCTTAGAAAATTTAATAAAAATGTTGAAAAATCTAAGGGCTTACATCGATAAAGTGTGTGAAGCCCTCTTATTGGAGGTGATTGTAGGATTATGGAAAGTAGAAAGCTGGTTGAACTCCATGTTAAATCTGGGGTTGATTTCTCATTCCCTATCTCTTTTACTTTCGTCTTTGTACCTTATTATTGTTATATTAGTTATTATCAAGTTTAATTTAATTTAATTAATTGTTTGAAAATTATTTAATTGTGAATTTAGGTCAAATACATGCCCCCTCTTGAGTATTTTCTAGTACGTTTTTACATATTAGATCTACTCAGTTTTCTAACTCTATTTACTTTATTCGCATCATTTTTCCCGATTATAAAAGTTATAACTTGAAATGGTCATAACTTGCTCATTTTAAATCGGAATTTCATATATGAGTAATCATTTTCTACCTACTTCGAATCCTCTATCATTTTCTAAGGTTATTTTTAACATTTATGATCATTTAAGTCTCGAAATTTCATGGAGCAGATTGCATCCAGAAGTTCCAAACTTTGGTCCTTTTTTATTTTTAAAATTTTACTTCATTTGGACTCTATAAATCAAGTATAAAATATTCTCATCATTACAATAATATAATAATTATAATGACTTACATTACATGCATGATCCTAGCGATGTTGCTCAAAATAAAAAATTCATTAAAACAACTTTCATGGAAAGTAGAAAAGTTAAGTTTTTGGAAAAAAAAAATTCAGTTTTGGATATTTATATAAAAATTTCAACTCTTGATTTTTGTAAATATGAATACTCAACTAAAAATCATAATTTTATATTTATTTTGAATTCATGAATATTTCATAATAAAATTCTTTTAGCTAATTATTTCCAAAACATAGATTTTTATATATTTGCAAAGAAAATCTAAATTGTATTTCCTTTGAAATTTTCTTAAGTTTTGATATTAATAAAATTTAGATAATTACTTGTTCTAAATTCCATTTCTTGGTGAAAAAGGTTTTCATGTGTATTTAAGAAAAGAATTTTCAAGTTGTAAAATTTTTCCCAAGTATTACATGGAGGTTACAATTTCTAAAAAAAAATGCGATCTAGTTTTGGTTTTCAAATTTTTCTTTCACGCTAATAATTCTCAAGGCTTTAAAAATAAGTTTAAGGAAATTTATTTTTACACCAAAAGGAATTCTCAATATAGGGTTCAAGAATTTTTTTTAGCATTATAACAACATTACTATAAGCATTTTATGTATATGAGTATAAAATAAAACTATGATTATTATAACGCTAGAAAGACATGAATGTAAAGGAAAATCAATTTGTGATAAAAACAGTAATTAAGAACATAAAGGAAATGAAATAAAATATGAGTCTTATATTTAGGACAAGGCTCCCTAGGACTCAAATATTCTAATCACCATATGAAATAAAATAAAATAAAATAAAACAAGCATAAATAAATAAAATATAGAAGTCTTAGATTTTTATCAAGGCTTTCTAAGACTTGAAATATTGCTAGTCTCATAAATAAAAATCGAAATAGATAATAAGAAAATTATGGGAGTCTTAGCTTTTATTTCAAGGCTCTCCAAGACTCAAATTATTTCAGTCTCCCTCGGACTTGATTTATTAACCAGTCCAAGACTAGAAGTTGACTAGTCTTATAAGCAAATAAATAAATGGAGTGTATAAATAAATAAGTGCATGAAATAAATAAAGTTAAGTTAGTGAGCATTAGGCTTTAAGATGGTTTAGTGCTTATTGAAATTATTATGAAAGAAAATGAGAGGTAAGTGGGGTTGAGGGGGTGAGGTTTGGTTGGGCGTGAAACAAAGAAAAGGGAGAAGAGAGAAAAGTTTAAGAAAAAAATTTACAAAATTTTGTTAAGATGAGGAAAAAGTGTGAAAGACATAAAGGCAGGAGGTAGTATTTATAGAGAGAAAAATGAGGAGATTAAAGTATGAGAGAAAAATGAAAAAGTAAATAAAATGGAGGAAAAGAGGGAGAGGGCAGTAGCTGCAAATCGCAAGGGAAAGAGAGAGAAATAAAATTTAGTTTTAGTAAAAAAAAAAACGTAATAAAATATTAAGAGAAGTTAAGCAGAGTATAGTAAAAAGTAGTGTTGGTAATGTAAATGTAAGAAATAGGTGAGCAAGTGATAAGTATCAAAAGACCCTTATTATTCACATTGTTCTCATATGATATTATATATTTTATGTCAATTATTAAGCAAAAGGATACTCATGTGGTTAAAATGCTAATCTCAAGGATGAATGAAGATTTTGAGCTTAATGAAGATAGCCAGGATGAGTTAAGCAAGATTTTGTTGAAGAAATAGAAATTTAGAAGATTTACAACATACACGAGAATCTATACAAGCTGTGTAGAAACACTAGTATTAGAGATAAAAAGTGACCAGTAAGAGTTTTTAAAGTACATAAGGAGATACACAAGCTGTGTAGATGCTCATATAGAAGATAAAAAATGGACATAAGCAATTTTGGTGAAAGCTGGCTATAAAGGCCAGCGCCTTACATTTCAAAGCCGCTGGCATACATGGTGGCTTACTATGTCTAGTTGTGATTTTTCACCAATTTTCATCCTACACGGCGTCGAACACAGCTTGTGTATCTCCTTATACCGATGCTATTATCGATAGGTACATTGCCTAGTATTAGTGGTAAAGTAAGAATAGGGTTTTAATTTAATTTGATAGATTATGATTGAGAAAATCCCACATCAATAAGTTTATAAGAGCAAGTGTAAGAAAAGGTAAAGATAGGCGAATAGTAATGAATAGTAGATAAGACAAATAAATTACCGGTAGAGATAAAATACGCGTATATTTAGCTATATCTAACTTTTTATAACCCAAAAATTTTTATCTAATATTATATAGGTATTTTAATATTCTTCTACTATAAATTTTTGTTAGAACATTTCATCTCATTTTGCGTGTTGGTGTTCAAATATGGAAAATTGATCTCGTGAAGGCTTGAAACAATCAAAATTTTGGCAAATCTGATCATTTTAGGGCATATAATATATTTTCATTTTTGGTTCATAATTCAAGTTCATCTCATTTTTCTAATTTATTCCACATCTCAGAATTTTAGAAGCTTGTTTGATCAAGTTTGGACTTTCTAAGGTTTAAGGTTGACTCGGTTTGACTTTAGGGTTCCAATTCCGTTTTCAATTCTAAAGTTTCACTTATAAGATTTCTGTAAAATTTTGAGAGTTTACAATTATCGGACATTATTTCTTATTATTTTTGTAAACCCCTCAATTTTAGGGTAAAATTAGATTAAACCCTAACCCTAGTCAAACAAGAATTTCAAAAGTCAACAATAATCAAGGCATATTATTAGTCTTTATCACACCCCAAAGGGTACCCTAAACGTAACAGTCCGTCGCATGCTAAACGAGACTTAAGAATTACTACCACAGTCATTCCAAAAGTCTTGTATTAGATGCAAGGCATTCCCTTATGACAATAGAATACATATGCAGTTGGAGACAGATAGTCCAACTTGATAGAATAAGCATGAAAACATAAACCACAGATATCTTAGGATCAGTTACAAATTGCTAAGGGGAATTCCCTTGCTAAACAAAAGTCCAGATATTAGCTTTTAATAACAACCCGAGCATTTAAGGTTTCCTATGAAAGCCTATATAAAGCTAATCATAAACTGATAAGGGTAATTCCTAACTTTGCATTTACCTTATTTGGCCAAGTCCGGGGACGCAGCCATATGTACGGAAACTACATAAAAAAGAAGCTATAGGGGTATAAGCTATACTAGCTTAGTGAGTTTCACTCCCAAATTAAATACTTCAACAAACAATAGGGTAAGCAAGTTATATTAACATTCATATGAAATGCACAAGCACGTGAGCATACAATACATAAGACTTTCCAAGAGTCCTGTGTCGAATGGATTTATGCCCTCCATTCGGGGTTAGGTGTTTCAGGCCTATACGACCATAGATTTCAATTTTTCTCATTTATATAGTGGTTGATTTAGGTGCCACCCACTCACTAATTTTGTAGTTGATTCAAGTGTCTACACCACTTTCATTTTAATTTAGGCCATTCATGCCCAACATTCGAGTTTTCAGGCCCACTCGTTGCCTAGCTGTTATGCCTTTCTCCCACAAAAGTATAATAATAAATGTAACGTGACTCAACATATGGTATGCATGGTCAATTTAATTATAAGATCATGGCATATTATTTAAGCGAATTATAGGCGATCATAGATATTTCAGACACTTCAATACTGTACTAAATCATACAAACATTTATAACAACTTCCATTTCGATATTCTTATCATCAATTCAATCACAAAACTCACATGCACATTTCAATTTTATCTTGTTCTAGTTCTAATGCCACTATTATTACAAACACAATTAAGAGCATGTAATTTAAGGATAGTGAACTTACCCGGCCATGGACACCAGTCTCTAATGGTAGTGATCCATAAGCAAGAATTTTCCCCGATTCAAAATCACTTAAACGAAAGAAATGCCCAAATGAGTAAACATGAACCATTTGAATTTATGGGTTTTGATAAACCTGAACCATGGCACTAACCCAAAATTTTTATAAAATTAACAATAGTTTCTTAAATTAAAACTTAATTAGAAACCTACTCAATAACAAAATACCTTACACATATCACTTCGAGGTGATAAGTGCAGTGAAACTATCACGCCTTATGTAATTGGAGCAAGATCGTTACAAATGGTATTAGAGTTATAGGTTTAAATTGATTAGGGCATGATACTTAGGATTGTAAGTAATGAGATTGGGTTGGGATGCTTCGACTTGATTCAGTTGCTTGATTTGTTGGCTTAAATTAAAAACCTTGAAATGGATTTAGACTAATAAAATAACAACTTAGCCAAATGTTTATTCATTTATTTTTCATACTTTATTGTGGTATAGAAAATGAAACATGAAACCAAACTTAGTTTGATATTTTTTTTTTCGAATTAAGGTACATGTTGCCTTTTATTTCTTTTGATGTGCATGCTATCTTTACTCCTTCCAGATGAGCTGAGATCATTCGACTGAGTTAAAATGTTACTTTTGCTTCTTTAAATGATGTAGATGGTTAGGAGATGTATCGAACATGGTGATTCCCCTTGTGGAAGTTCCTTTACCCCTTTACACCACATGATTTTGAGTATCATGATGACTTAGTGACTAATATGTCAAAGGAGATTAGAAAGTAATGATTTCAAGATAGAGGAGATATGAGATGTTAGGAGAAAATGTAGTTAAATTAATAAGCTCAATAAAGAGGTTGTTGGGATCATTTTGGAACTTCAAACTTAGCTGTGTTAGTTATGTAAAGAGTGTAGACAATGTTTCAGTTAATGGATGGTTATTGCAATTAAATGATTATTCGTTTAAAGATTGTGAGATAGAATAACGAGAATAGGATGAAAGTTGTGCTCAATTGAAATGATTACTTCCTCTTAAATGCGTTATGAGGAGATATTGATGAAATGTGATATTGAGGTCAGCAAGAGCTATTGTAATAAATGATGACATATAAAGGGTGATATAAGGTGATTCATAGATGTGGATTCTAAATAATATAGGTTAGGACCTAAAGGAGCTAATAAATGGATTACTTCAATTATCAAGTGATTGGAAGTAAAATATAGTGAACAAGCTTATGGATAAATGATATGTTTTAGATAAATGAGGAGTGATAAATTGTGTTTGCTTGTTGTAGTGATTAGTTTAAATGAATTCATGAAAATCACATAACTGTTATTGTCGATAATGTGAATTAATTTGATATAATTAGACAAGACTTTCTAAATAGGAATAAGGTAGAATTCATACATATGAGTAGTCATTTTATTTAGAGAATGTTAAGCAAGATGTGGCTAATTTGTCCATGTGAAGTGAGGATGTAACCCAGGAAATCCTAATGAAATGTTGCCTTAAATAACTAATTGTTTGCTAGATGAATTTAGGAGTGCGAAGTACAGATAAGGATTTCGATTAGCTAAAACAAGACTTTGTCATATTAAGTTGATTCATATATCATGTGAAGATTGGCTATAAGAGCATACTATCGTAGTTGTTTATGAAGATAAGACGTTAATTACTCAAACAAGGAGATACATAAGAAAGAGTCTATATTCCATCTTAGGACACTTCCTTAACTTTAGTATGAAAGCAAGATAGACATATGGGGTTATGTAATTAACCTTAGAGACCCATATGAAGTAACTATTAAAGAACAAATATGCTTTCTTATGGAATTAATGAACTACTTGGCTAGATAGGTATCAAAACTAAGTTGACTTGAGTATGGATAAGATAAGCACTAAGTGTGATCATTTTTCAAGATTAAATCAATAATTTCCATAAGAATCAATCAATACAATCACATTGATGTGTAAATCTCAATCGCAAATGAATAAGAATTTGAGGTGATAAATGGAGAGACATGAGAGATGTTAAGCGATATCAAAAGGAGACTTGGCGAGATGGAACCATAATGGTTTCATTATAGTGATGATGAAGTTAAAGATGGTTACAAACTAATTATGCAGTTTCATTTCATTTATTGGATGTAATGTATTGTTATAGATGGTTCCGTTGATCCATCATACCTCATTTTTTATTGTTGATGAATAAAATAAACTACCCCTTAACCTCGGATCAAGAATGATTGAGAAATCCGAAATAAAAGTGATATGACATCCAATCCTCACCGGCCGATTATGGAACTCATAAGTAAGTTAAGACATTCGGTGCATTTACAAAAGTTCAATGCATCATGAAAACTAGAATATTAAATTCAAACACTAAGATGACTTAAAAAGTCTTACGAACCAATCGAACACCTCTAATATGTGGATGATAGCATAACCATAATAGAATAATTGATAAATGATATAACACCCTTATTTCTAAGATGATTTTGGGATCATTTAGTTGATATTATAAGTAAAAATCATCTAGAAATGGCTCTTGGTTGTTTAAATCGTCAATTTCAGGTATTATGACCTAATCATGAAGAAACAAAGCAAACGCAACAGGAATGGAGCTAAATAGCCTTGTTTTGAAAAATTCAGAAGGTCAAACAACCCTCCAAATAGCTCATTTGGGAGTTTGTTTGGAACTAAGATTATCAATTCACACAATAGCCATAGAAATGGCCCATTTCAAAGGCCATATAGAACCAGAAGGCAACCAATAGATACAACAATCCATCAAACAGGGTCGTATACAAGAATGTGTGATGAGATTTCATCACAATGGGCACAACGACCCTCCATACAAGGCTATTTGAATGGGTGTTTGTGTTCAGTTTCCATGATTAGCAGCTACAGTTGCTTTCCATACATGCCATTTAAGACCCTGTTTAAGCCAACGCGTCCTCTTTTCTATGTTTATTTTGGAATTTGGTGGCCCTTATAAATACCCCTTGGAGAGAGAATGAAGATGATTATGTATAAGATAATATCACTTTCTCTGTGGGTTTTAGAGAGGTTTTTGAAGGAAAGTCACGAGAGAAACAAGTCAAGAAGAATCTAGATTGTAGATCTAACAACATTATATTCGAGCTTCATTTTTTAGGGCTGTATGCATGAATTCAAATTCTTCTTTTGAATTTCATGTGTTCCCTGTAATTACTATGGAAGAGTAGATCTTAGATCTAGGTCTTGTTTGAATTCTAATTTCATCATGTGATGATGATTTGCTTTTAATGCAATCTAATTGATATTCTTATGTTCAATTACATGCTCTTATATCGTTCTTAGATTTGTATATCCGGAATGCAAGTTTATGTCTGATTTTCATCTAAGTCAATTGAGAAATTGCTTTCATGAATAGATCTATGTAATTGATGAGATCTAATTGTAATTCTAAAGATAGAATAGTAAGGATCTTCCGTAATTTTCTGTTTTCATTGAGTTCATGTAATAAATGCGATCTTAGGTTGTTGTTAATTGAGGAGAGATCCTAATTAACTGATTTGAGATTAGATAAATTGATAGATTCGAGAGGATTAGTAGTTTATATAAGGAACTCAACGGTTTAAGAATTTAAATTTGGATAATCTTTAGTTTTTTAAGGATTCACATGATGAATTAGATGAAGAACAAGACCTAGGTCATGTTTATTCTTGAATGCAAACCCTAGCTTGTTGTTTCTGGTGATCTTGCTTGCTAGTTTCATAGTATTTCTAGTTGGTAGTTTAATCAATCATCATTAATTGGTTTACTAGATAGTAGATAAGAAGTGATTATTAGTAGTTACTCTTTCCTTGTGGACGACCCTGATCTAAGCTATACTATGGTTCGATAGGTACACTGCCTATTGTCGATTGTAGCAAATTGAGGAATGGGCTTTTACAAATTTAAAACTACGATTGACAAAAATCCATCAATAATATACCATATTTGAATTAAGGTCAATGGGAAATTTTTTATTGCAAAGGAATCTTATAATGTCACGCCTCATAGGGTATCCTAAATGTAACAACCCGCCACATACTATAAAAGACTCTCGAATTTCTATTCGAACCTTTCGGAGTCTTGTATAGATGTAAAGCGTCCCTTTACGATAATAGAATACTCATTCAATGGAGTTAAGAAGTTTAATATGGCATTCATTAGCCATAGATAATAAACCAAAACACATATGTATACTTTACAAAATCTAAGGGGCATTCCCCTGCAAAATAATATCAAGTCCATTACAGCCATCCAGAGTCCTTTAGTTTCCAACGGAAGTCTAAACAAAAGCGAAGTAAACTTCTATAGGAAACTCCTATCTCCGGTACCTGAGCTGTGGCTTGCCTCAGCCAAAGCCAGATAAACTCGTGCTGCAAAAAATAAAAGCTATGGGGGCGTAAGCTAACTAGCTTAGTGAGTAAGAACTTCCATATCACAATTAAGTACAATTCATTCAAACAAGTGATTATTCACGCAAATGTATGCATCAGACAAATGGGTTCAACAAACATATGACCAGCCGGAAATCATATGTGGATGGACTTATACCCTCCATCCCGGGTTAGCAGATTAACGAATCCTGCGGTATGATGCCGTTTAAGCTCACGGTCAACTGATCAATAATTCGTTTTATGGATCACGATTAACCAACAATTTCGTTTTATGGATCACGATTAACCAACATGTTCGTTTTATGGATCACGAAAAACCAACCAATGCTAATGCTCCATCCCTGTCGTGATATGAATGAGTCCAATTACAATTGAAGTCAAATATATATTAATTCAATTCTTTTAGGTGACCAACAAGTATTCGCAGACAATCCATATAAAATGCTAGCTAATCAATCAATGGCTTAACACCCGGTTTCGATATTTCTTAAGTTCCATTTCACACATCAACAGCAGCCAAAGATATAATTCCCATATACCCCATCATACATATTCATTCATATCTTTGCCTATACCACTAGTGCCACTAATCAGTACAATCACAAGCATTAATTGAGAGTGGAAGTAGTACTCACTCGGCCATTGGACGCCGGTTTTTTAGTAGTAATAGTCGGGAGGTAGGGTGTCGTCTTGCTCGGGATCACCTACCACATAAGAATAATCCTAATGAGATTCTCATCATTTAGCTAATCCAAGCTATGCATCTAAACTAGATGAATTCGGAATTCTCGCTATTTGCGGAAGCCCCGACTTAAAACGGCCATAACTTGGTCATTTTAACTCGAAATTTCGTAAATTTTATATCGATCTCTATCTACTTCGAAAGATCTATCTATTTCTAGTATTATTTTCAAGCTTTGAAAACAGTAAAGCCACGGAACAGTAGGATCAGATCTGATCTGTCACTTTCCCGATTCCGAAAAATTGTTTCGCTTTTGATAAAAATGTTCCTAGTTGATGATTCATGTATAGATGGTATATGAATGAATTCCTATCATGAATGTCATGTAATGAACTCAATATATGCATGATCTTGATGATTTTTGATGATGAGCTCTTATGAACTCCTACTTGTTATAAATTCCATTAAGGTTATTTCTAAAAAGCTATTCTTCCCAACTTTACATTCCCTAGGGTTTCTATGATTTTATTCTTAAAATTTACTTGTTATCTAAATAAAAATGAGTTCTCAAAGTCTATATTAATCATGGCCTTCATTTATGCATAAAAATCCACATTTTTCGTTTGGTAAACATGTTTTTAAACAAGCTTCTTGTAAAAATCCGAATTTTTGAAATTTCATTTTCTTGCATTTTCCTTATGAGAAAACTTGTTTAATGCATCAAAAATTGAAGCTCCAATGTATCTATTATCTAAAGACTTCATTTAACTCATAAATCATCCAATTTAGACTTAGATTCTAGGTGTTCATGTAGGCATGGTCCTAAATTACGAATTTGACTATTAATCCACATATCAATATTTTTCATTCTAACTCCACTACTTGTTTTACATTCTTATCATGCCTAAACTCATCTAAGCTTATGAAAATCATTCCTTAAGGGCATCTATTACATATACCCTCTAATTTTTATGAAAAATATGAGTTTTAAAGTGGTTTTGGTGGTCTTTAAGGTAGGGTTCTAAATCCATCCGAATTTCCAACAAACCATTTCTAACAAAACCTTTTCTTTTTCAATCTTCTTGCCTTCTATACATGGAGATCTACTATCTAACATATCTATCCATAAGCAAGGCTATATTTTTATGATCATTCATGCATGAAAAAAATAACCATATGATCATGAATGTAGATGAAGATATAAAAGTCTAAACACTAGATCTACTAAATATAATGCATGAATCATAAACTTCATGGCATGAACATTAATATATATGCAAGATCTCTACTTTACATGCATGAACAAGAGGATATCTTAACAAAACTCATTTAAACACTAGATCCATGTCTTGTGATGGCTTGATATTCTTGTTCAAGTGTTTTCATGTCCCTAGCATATGCTCATTGGGATTGAATGAGAAAACACACAAGAAATAGCTTTGCCATTACAAGATTTAGGAAGAACAAAGCCTAAAATCACATACCAATGGAGTTTTGGAGTAGAAAAGAAGAAGATTTGAGCTTGAGTGTGTGAGGGAGAGAGGGAGGGCTCACTGCATCAAAGGGAGGAGGAGAGAGTTTTTCACTTTGGTAAAAATTTGAAACAAGTGAAATGAAGAGAGAGAATGAACATTTAGTTTATATATTAGATGGATTAGGGTTTTAGTTAATAAAATAAATGAAGAAAAGGCAAAAATGAGGGGGAAAAGAAGGGGAGGGTGCCGGCCAAAGGGGGGAGAGGGAGTGTGTGTGTGTGTGAAATTTTGATTTTGTAATTTAAGTAATTAAAATGTAATAAATGTAATAATTATTTAAGAGACAAAAATCCTTGGAAAAAAAATTGAAATGAGTAGTTATAAGGATGTAAGAATAGGGTATGGGTAGTGTGTAGTGTAGGTTGTACTTGCGAATAGTAGACAAGGCATCTACTTTACCGGTTGTAACGAAAACACGGGAAAAGGCTATTACAGATAACCTGAAAAATTATAAAATTGATATTTTTGGAATCCTTATAAAATTACTGTTCTAATGAATATTCTGGAACATTTTTCCGAGTTCGTGGTCCGGGCATGCTTTTCCGTAATTGAGCTCGAAAAGGCCTGGAATTGAAAAATTCCCGAATTTAAAACTTTCAAAGGTCTAAAATATACTTTAAAATATAATTCACATTCATTTACTTTATAAAACTTCTGTTATTATGAAACCGAAGGAAAGCCGGATTTAGGGTTCCTAAGCTCCTCTCACTAGACTTAAACTGAACCGGATTAGGGTTTCGCTTTTCAACTCCTGGGGTTTTCTTAACTACTAAGATTACCGGGTTTACATATAAATCACTAATAATGGATTATTATTACACAATAACTACACACGGGCAAATTATAAATAATTGAAATTAGACTAGCAAGAGACTTATAATTGAATGCAATTGACAATAAAAAGATGATTAGAATGGTGTGTTTTGTATGCTCAATAGTATGCATATACATATAGAATGGAATGACAAATCTATGGTGGCTTAGGTCTGTGTTTAGTTACAGTGTTACGCAACATCGGCTTAAAGTCATATGAAGTCTTGTGTCTTGTCAATTCTACATCTGTTGAGTCAAGTCATTAGTCATGTCATCAATCATATCTAGTATGTTAAATCATTAGTCATGATGGTTGAGTTTGAGCTAATAAAGAGTCAAGATTTGCCAAAACATTCTTATAGATATACTACTAAGTCATCCGAAGCATTATTCTATGAAATTGAGGACAATAGCTATAACATTCATATGTACAAAGATCATGCAACAACAATGAACTGTAAATGAGATATAAGGGATAGAAGAACACGAATCCAATCATACATCACAATATCAAAAAAATATTGAATGTTGATAAAATAAGGGGGAAGAAGAAAATATAAGACTTAACACATATACACTAAGTTATAAATTCTTAAGAGGAAATGATCATTAATATGAATAAACTTGCATGCGAAGACAAATTGTAAACCCCTAAAGTTTTGGAATCAGTTTAGCTTAAACCCTAATCTGGAAGTCAACTGGAAACCCAAAGTCAACAAAACCTAGTTAGACGTAATGACCTAAGTCCGGCAATCCCGAATAAGCAACCCTGAGAAAGTAAGTACGAGTTTAGTGGGTAGAATAGTTCGTAATTACCTAAAGAAGCTTAAAAAGTTCAGATTAGTGAAACCGCGACCCGTTTTGAACCCAAACCAACACAGTTCTTGAAAAACATGTCCTGGGGCTCGGAATAGTAAAAATATTCCAAATATAATGTTAGACACGTAAAAATATAAGGTTTTCAAAAATATCAGTTTTATAATTTTTTAGTAAGTAAAAAAAAAGATATCACAATTATACACGTATTTTCTTACTACTGGTACTTTATTAGTTATGTCTACTTTACATTACACTATTTACTACTATTCTATACTATTCTTTTATCTCTACTTTTTCTAACACCTACTCTTACAACACTATAACTATAACCTTTACTTTTTATCTTTCCCATAACTTTATTTCACATCTACCTTACTTATTACTTCATTTAATCACAAAAATACAAAAAATAAAACACTCCCTCTCTCCTCTCTACCATGGCCGGCGCCTACCCCCCACCCCTCCCTCCCCCCCCCCCCCCCCCCCCCCCCCCCCCCTCACCCTTCTCTCTCAATTTTATTTCAATTTCTTTTATTTAAATCACTCAATAATCACTCCACATTTTCCTATAATACCCCCTTCTCTTCACTTGTTTCACACAATTATTACTCACAAATTTCCTTACAAAAACTCTCTCAAATTCTCCTCTCAAAACTCTCTCCAAATATTCTCTCAAAACTCTCTCAAAATAATCTTAAACCACTTTCTACCTACACAAAACCCATAACCACATAACACTTCAAAAACCTTCTTTAGGTAAATTTTTCTTTATATTTTCTTCTCCTCATGTCATGTAACTTTATATGACCATGGTGTGAGTTTTCAAAAACTAAATGTTATGGAAGCTATACTATATTCATGTATTGTTTTTGTTCATGAAAATCCATTTATATATTGTTTTATTTGTTCATGTTATTATTATTATATCTAAGTATTATTATGTATCTATATATATACATATTCTTTAGAGTATATAAGCTCACTTGCAATTTATTTATTTTCATGCAAAGTAATTTATTTATTTCTTGTTGTTTTAAGACTAGTCTCTAGTCTTAGACTTGTCCTCATCGAGTCAAAATAATCTTTTTCTTTATTTTTTTTTATTTCTTTCTTCTGAGACTAGTATATTTCTTAGTCCCGGGAGCCTTGAAAAAGCTAAGACTCCCAATACTTGACTTTATTTAATATTTATGTTATTTTTGTTTGTTATTATTTCTCATAAATCATGCCATTAAGATTGTTGTCCAAATTTTTCAACGCTCTAAAAATATTTGATAAAAAGGAGATTATGTCCTTTAGGAATTTAGTTTATATATAAAATTTATGGTTTAACAAAAGTAAAGTTATTCTTTTCCAAGTTTTGAGAAGAATCTACTACAAATTTTGAAGCTACTTTTGTTTTGCAAAGCTTTTATATATCACTTTGTTTTTCAAAAAAAAAATTAAATTTTGATACAAAAACGATTTCTATAAAAACATAATATAAAGGGAATCTTATAAAGGAATAAGAATTTTCAAATTTAGATCTTTTTAAATAAATAATCAAAGAAAAACTGTATAGAAAATAAATAGGAAAAGTAGCACTAATATAGAGAATTTAGAAAAGAAGAAAATTACTTTTCAAAAAAGTCATTTAAGAAAATAATAAGTCAAACATAAAGTAATTCTCTGAAAAAAAAAGAATCAAAGTATCCATTTCAAAAGATTTAATGAATTTCTCATAAACTATAATTTTCTAAAACTCCTAATTGACATTGTTTTACTCAAGAAACATGGATTTGACAACAAACACTTGAGCATGAATGAATATGAGCTAAGTAGCTATAAAAAGAGAATTTTTCAACTATATAGATAACTAAGTATTTATCAAACCAATTTTAAATGATTTAATGTTTGAATCAAAATTGTTTTTGGGTTGGAAAATTCGTGGTGAATCTTATACGCCACTGTTTCAAAGCCTATATGATCTAGTTGGATAAAAATAGTTTTAGAAATGGGTAGATCTTTTTGAGTAGGTAGAAATCGATATATTATATGCGCAATTCTGAGTTAAAATGACCAAGTTATGGCTATTTTAAATTGGAATTCTCCTTTATACGAACCTTAACATTCTTATGACATTGTTTTGTCAAAATTTAAGAAAATCATCTAAAAATACTCATTGTGGGTATTTTCTTTAGCTAGGTGATTCCGAGGAAGGACATCTACACCCCATGGACTATTTCAATTAAGTGGATTATGTGAGCGACTCATCCGTTAGAGAATTATCGATATGCCATCGTGAGTTTATTTCCTTAAAAAGCTTTACTTGATTGTGCTTGTAATCTAGTCGTATTAGAATTAAGAAAAGACAAATGGATTTGTATGCACGAAATTTTGTTGCAAGGATCCTAAAAATATTGAGGCCATAATTGATTTAATGTTTGTTTTAGTATAACACTTGATTTGTATGAAATTCTATGATCACCTTAAATTTGATAATAATGATGCTATGATATCATAAATAAATTGGTTTATGCATACCACGAAGTAAGTCACATTACATTGGGTTATTATCCTTGGGTGAGAAGGATGGTAACTCAGGTGGAAAACAACATTTGGCGGAGTGATCGAAACTATTGGTTGGCGACAGCATGGAGGAAATACTTGGCGAAAAGTCTAAAAACAATGCTCAATTCAAGTAGACTTAATGTGCTTGGCGATATTGATCGAAAGCACAAAATCTTTTTAACTAAAACTACTTGTTTCGAGTTACGTATCACTAAACCCCGAATGGAGGGCGTAAATCCATTCAACATATAGTTCCCGGAAAACTATATGCCTTGTTAGCCTACGTATATGTTGCATCTCATTTGTTTGCTTAAATAACTTGTTTGAACTTCATTTCAAGAGTCATTTATGGAAATAGTTCTCACTAAGCCTATTAGCATATACCCCTTATAGATATCTTTTGCAGTTCACTTATTTGTGGTTGATGCCACATGGACCCTGCAGCCAGGTATTTTCCTTTTAGTTAAGGAAATTCTAGATAAAGTTTAGTGTTGGATAAGATGTAGAAATATCATTGTAATAGATTTGTGACTGGGGAATGCCCTAAAGCTTTGTAAAATTATTGATATGAACGAATGAAATATGAATCCTCTTTTCTTAATCTGTTATTATATCTTCTTAAGCTTCATAATTCCATGTATGGTCCTCTAAAGTTGTGAGAGCACACCTTACACTTATATTAAAGCTTCTGGGAATGGCTAAGGTTCTCATACTTAAGCTTTATTGAATGTACGGACTGTTATGTTTAGGATACTCCTTGGGCGTGACATAAGTCACTTGCAAAAGGAGGAAGCCTTAGGCTCCAAACATACATAAATCAATCATTCAAACATCAAGTAAATTTTCATAATTGAAACTTTATTTAAGGGTGGGGGGTGGGGGGGGGGGGGGGGTGGGTGGGGGGAAGAATGAAATGATCCAAACACCAATCATAAGAAATCAAAATTAAATGAAATCAATGGGATCTAATTGGATTTCTTTGTAGATTTAAACTACTAATTTTTTTTTTTCAAAATTCCTGAAATTAGCCCTAAATCAAAAACCTGAAATTTGGAAATTCAAAAGCAATTCAAATATCGAAATAAATTGAATTATAATTTCATAACAATTCTTAAAATGAAAAGTTTTGTAAGAAAAATCAAAACAATGTCGTAGAAGCATTGATTTTACAAAATTACAGTTTTACCCCTAATCGAGAATTACACATATTAAAAATTCAAAATTTTAAATATATTAGACTTAGTTGATATATTTAAATCATTATTAGCTTAAGAGGTTAATTAAAATCCTAAACTATTTAAGATGAGCTAAGAGTCTTGCTATGTAAGATTTACACACACCAGATCGTGTGATGTAGCAAAAACCCTAAAGAGATCTTTTTCCAGTGTCTAAAACCCTATAACTTCTACCTTACTAGCCCTATATAAATAGTTGGAGACCCTCCCAAAACCCTAAGGTAAGGTTTTTTAAAACCCTAACTCCTTCTTAGTGCTAAATAGATGGGATTAGTAAACATATTGCATTAATTAGATAATATGGTGTCTTTACATGAAGAAAATGGAGAGGATGAAGCAATGTTAGAAGAGGAAGAAGACCAATCATCACAACAAAATTCATGTTAAGGTAAGCATGACATTTTAAAATGTTGTAACATGAGTATTATAGCATTTTAAGCATGAAAATTAATTTGGGTGAGTTAATACATGTTTTGGGTGTCAAGAAATCAAGTTTTGGAGTAATTTTGGAGCATAAAAATCCCTCTTGTAGCTGGTGCAAATAGTAATGATTAATGAGCAAGGCAAGGCTTTGAGACTAACTCCTTATATTCGGGATTGAGCATGTTTTAGGGCTTAGATTTTATTATAGGAGATGTTAGAGTTGTTAAATGAAGAGTTTGTACATGGATGTTTTGAAAATTTCAAAGAATATATGAAAAGTTGATGGTTGCTATCAAAACTAGGTGTTTTAAGCTTCCAATCTCAATAAATCATGTTTTGACAAATGAATGATGAAATAGATGAGTCTAGGCATAAACACGACATTCAAATACCTTTAAGATCACCAAAATTTATCTTAAAACAAGTTTTTGACAAACATATCAAGTTTGGGTATGAAACAACACAAACCTAGAAAAGTACGACATGTACATGATGTCGTGTACCTGCTTGTGCTTTCCTCTATTCTTGAAAATACTTTGAAACCCAGAAGAACATGGGAAGATACATGCAATTTCTCTCTATTCAAAAATGCTTTAAAGCTCAGGAAAACACGAGGAGATAAATACAGTCGTAATCCCTCCATGCTTCTTTCTGATCCCCAAACAAAAAAGGAACATGCCTAAAACATAACTGACATATCCAGCCGTGTACCAAAACACAGGGTGATTCCCTCTTGTACAAGTAGTGTTCTTCGCCAACCCCTTTTCCTTCTTCAATCATTGTCTAAATCAAACCAAACTTGATCCAATTTCTTCCTTAGACTTAACAAACCTTTAAGTAAAATGGTTAAGTCAAGGAGACTTAGATGTAACAAAAAATATAAGAGGATTAAAGATAATTAATTGTGAATTTATTATGGTTTCAATCACGAATAGTTTTGCATTTTAAGCTTTGAGAAGATACTCGAGGACCACTTTGATTATTAGGACTGTAGTAATTTTGTGTTGCTTGATAGGATAGTATTAATAACTAAACTAAGAATCTAAACTTGGCTTAATTGGTTATTGGTTGCTTAGCCGCTTACTCTAGGAGTGACACTCCCAAACTAGATTAAGAGTCTAATCGCAACTTTGGGATGATGAAGTAATTTAGGTGCTTAGGGAAAATTTTCGAGATCAGGCAGCTAACTAGGAGTAGGTACGAAGTTGTGCCTAGTTATACAGTGTTATGGGACCTTGTATAAAGCATTACAATGGATCATTCTCGTTGGTAGCAGCTTATGAGGAGATGACTCGAGCATGACTATTTCATTCTTTTCTTTTCCAATAAACTGAAGACTTATCACCCCCCCTCCCTCTTCGATATGTGATTTGCTGAAGGAACCTGCCCTTTTTGTTTGGTGGGAGCCACGAGTACTCCTATGCATGTTGGTATTTTGGGGATGTTGGAGATACCTTGTTTGTAGACTTTAATTTAAATATCCTAAGCTATAGTTGATGCATTAGATTAGGAGAATGTAACATACGGTGTATACTTGTATTACTATATAATGGGTTTCATAACTCATTTTATTGACCTTTCGGGTCCTTTTAGTGATTCGATGGGAAATGAGAGATAGGTGCGATGACCCGATTAGATGGCGATGTACGAGACATAGGTTTTATGATTTTTGCTAAAATAGTTTTATTATAATCATGTTTTATAAACTTAGATGATTGTAATTGGTCGCCTCTAATTAGAGCTACCAAGTCTTAATAATTTCTAAACCTATATTTTATCCTCTACTCGGTTAAATAGGTAAGCGTACCTATCGTTTTCTAGTACGAATAAGTATAGGGTTGTTTCCATTGGGAATAGATTCAAACGATAGTACTAATTACTCTTATATTAACTAGTAGATCAAATGATTTAACTAAGTGAATTAACTCTACAATTAACAACTGGACTATACTAATTTTAGAATTACACCAAGATAATACAACCAACAAAATTATAACAAACAATATACGTTATACAACAGGTTTACTCCATCATATTAACATGATTCAATAACAATTCATCCTATTAATTACTTATCTGTTAGAATTCTCAATTCATGGCTTTTCTTTTCAGAATAATCCAATTATAATCTTGGTTGCATCCACTAGAATCTCTCCTAAGAGAATGAACAAATTAGAATTGCATTAAGATTCCTTTGCTATCCTTGAATTCCTTAAAACATGCAGCAAACTTCCTAATAATATCTCTATTAACAAAAGTAGTTTGCTAGTAAGTTAGATCTATTTGATGAAATTGTTTCTCAACATGTTCCATCGAGATCTGGCGTAAGATCATGTCGTGCACTACATTCACCTAACTTTTATGAAGTTCTATCATTAGAAATTCGTAATTAGTAGGAATACTTATAATCACATGAGCACTTCATGTTAATATGACTTTGTAAAACCAAAAGAACTACTCACTCATGATGAAGAAAAAATAACAACAACAATAATAATAAGACATGAACAGAAATTTAAACATAAGAATCGGGAAAAGAAGAAAACTCCTTTTTAATTACAACTATGAGGAAGTTTTTACAAGCACGAACAATGAATTTCAGATGTCCTTCTCGAGTTCTTTCAAAGATTACAAGTTGCACAGACAAGGAACACATACACTATAAATCTCACAGACACTATTCGTGAGTTACTCACTAAAACCGATGCGATTGTAAAAAGAAAATGATTCGATCCCTCATGAATGGATGCCATCTATTCTTGTATCCACTAAGTTTCAGAAAAGGTTTCTTTTTTGATGAAAATACAAGACCTTCATTATGGAATATACTGTTTGGCAAAACTTAAATAAAAGTCGTATTTGTTCCCTTTCTAAGAACCATGCCCATGACTTCTAAATCAAGATGGAAAATTCTTCCACCAAATATCCAATCACGGTCGTGACTTACGCCTGGGTAGATACTATGTTTGTCCAATTTCCTCTGGTTTTCAAGTTTTATGCCCAGGATTTTTCTTCACATCATCTTCCAATGTTTCAGCTTTCCAAATGTCATGGTTGTCACTAGCCTCCATGTAGATACTAAGCTCTTCTTTTGCTTCGGAGTTCTCATGGATCACGGCCTGGTTCCGCCCCGTAGTAGAAACTGGTCACAATTTCCTTTTTGAATCTTCATTTCATGCCCTTGTTTTTCGAACCATTACCCTATTTTGCTCACTGTAACATAAGTCACGGTCGTGACTAGCCCCAAGGTAGACACTATGTTAGTAAAGTTTTCCTTGGAATCCTAATGTCACTGTCACGCCCGAGGGGTATCTTAAACGTAGCAGTCCATCGTACACGATACTAAAGCCTAGAATGACTACCTCAGTCACGCAAAGGCTTCCATATCATGTACAAGGCGTACATCACAACCAAGGGAACGCATCAGAGTAGCATAATTATATTGATAATAAATAAGTAACAAGACAAAGAGAATACTTGTCATAAAACATAAACATATCAAGTTACAATTCTTAGGGTGATATCCTCTATTGACTTCAAATAAATATACATCTTAGAATCAACATAACACTAATCACATAAGTCATTACATATGAAGAACCTTACAAATTACTTCATTTATGCTCCTCATTTTTTCATAGAAGCTTAACATCCTCTATGACTTCCTTAACATCATGATCCTCAATTTAACCACGGGTATACTTGTTTAAGCAAAATCTAGGGGTATAAGCTACAACTAGCTTAGTGAGATATTCTTTTCATTTACACCATATTTTCAAACAAGTTCATTTAGATTTTTACATATGCTATGCATACAATGCAACAATCAGTGATTATGCAAATATATCTAGTTATCCGAAACCATATATAGAACGGATTTACCCCTCCCTATCGAAGGTTAGGGAATCGAAGTTGAAGATCCTCGATCTTCTACTGCTAGTCCCCAGGTCCTCACCCATAGCGTTCAGTTGGCTCGGCTCCGAACCTAGAGTCGCATTCCCAGGCGATTTGGATCCTCTAGGAAGGAACATAGCCCGTGTCACCACACGATCATAGCCATTCCAACTCTACGCGTAGGAGTAGCAGCTTTCGAAAGAGATGTGACTCGATGGATGCTATGCGTGAGTGTTCATTTTTCTTAAGCAAACCTTATTAAGGTTTATTAGGGGGTGATCAATCAATTTAGCAATTTAATAGTAGTCATACAAGTAAGTAAACAAAATTATTTAAACAAGCAGTTTGAAGTTGCGATATTCTTAATTCTCATTTCACGCATAAACATAGAATCACATATATACTCATAATCCCGAAATCCCCAAATATATATCCATTTTTATCTTCTCTTAGTATACTAATGCTACTACTTTACAAGCACAAGCAAGGTAACGAAATTAAGAGGAATAACTCACTCTTCCATTTCACGATCTTCTTAGTCGTAGTAATCCTCAAGAAGAGTAATCTCGTATTTTTCGTCACCTAGACAAAAGAAATACCTGGGATAAGTTTTTCATAGAAATTCCACTTAAACCTTCTAATTCTATTTCACTATGTTTGTCAAAATGGTATAAAATGAAATTCCAATTTAAAATAGCCATAACTTGCTCATTTTAACTCGGAATTTCGCATATAATATACCGTTTTCTACCTATTCGAAAAGATCTATCCATTTCTAAGGTTATCTTTGTTATATAAGGTCATTTAGGTTTCGAAAACATTGGGTACAGATTTAAAACGAATATTTCTAAACTTTTGCAAATCCAATTTCTAACTCAACTTCATTCAAAAATCCTTTAGTAAAAATATAGATATATATATATATATATGTATATATAATTGATAAATCCTTTGAGTATATAGATAAGCTCACTTTATATGCAAAAATTCAATTAAGTACTTGAAGTTTGGTTTTAAATAATTTGGTACCTAAAGCTAAGGGTGTTCACAATTTGGTTAATAAGTCCATAACATTATTTTTTAAACAAAACCCTAATGATGGGTTTTCTAATATCTTAACCAATAATCAGTTTATTATTAATGGTTAATCATCTTAATGGTTGACCATTTTTCCTAGTTAGTTTTTTCGATTTTTGATTTTTAACCAGTGAACACAATTGTTAACCAAATTTTGTGGTTAACCATATTTTCATTTACAACCATAAAAAAATTAGACCATTTCATTTCATAATTACATTAAAAAATTACAAATTAACAAGTCAAACAATAAACAACAAAATTACATTCAAAATTTTCGAATCAACAAATCAAATAACTATAAAACCAACAAATCAAGAACATAAGTCTAATACTAGTTTGTAAAACTTAAAAATTCAATATACAAATATATATATTTACAAACATCTAATCGATTAATTGAAACCATCAATTTCTTTTGATTATAAATTGAAACCTAAACCAAAAATTGAAAAAATTAAAGTGTCTAACCCTAAACTAAAATTGGTAGACCGGTTAACCTTTTTTTTCATATTGGTTTTATGGTTTTGGTTTTGGTTTTAGTTCGGTTTTTCGATTTCATCAGTATTTTTGCATATCCCTACATGAAGTAAGTTTTCATATACATTTTTTCTACTTGATTAAACTTGCTTCATGTATGAAAAATATATGCAAAATCTTACATTCAGGTACCAAATTGTTCAAAAGCAAACTTCAAGTAGAAAAATATACACGAAACTTGCTTCAAGTATCCAATTTTTCAAAACTAGACTTTAGGTATCTGATTGAACTTTTTGCAAAAGTTCATACTTAATTGTTGACATTATCCCAAAACTGTAACTCAATCTAGTTTTGTCACTGTAGCTATTCAATCTACAAGTGCATTTGCATCATAGACAACTTTTAAGTCCATCTTTATTATGACATGATCCATCTTCTCTGTTTTGTAGTTGTCAATCCTTTCCTAGCTGATAAAGCTTTTGCTTTCTTATTATTGATTCCAATAACATGACATGCAATCGCTTGAACTAGAAAACCACTTGAATAACCACAAACAAAACTATACCCACATAAACCCTGTTTAAATTAGCAGCTCCATCATAATTGATTTAAATCAACTTATCCCTCAGTCGTATCCAAACTTCCTCGTTGTTTTCTTATGATGCTTTAATCCTCAACTAGTTCCCTTTTAATCTTTTAATTTCATGTAGCTCTTTTAAAACTTAATTAACTATTTTGCTTGGATTATGTTGAAGATTGTTAAAATTCAATCATTTCTATACTTTTGCTTCTACACATGCCATAGGATTACTATATCCTTGCCAACATATTTTACGCCTCTAAAGAACTCAAACCATTTTCATTAAGGATTCCTGTAATCCCCTTGATTTTACATAACCCGGTTATAATAAATATATAAAAATAAAATGTAGAATCATAAAAGAACTATAACAAAAATATTAGAAATCACTCCAAATTTTTCGCGATTTAAATTTTTAAGTATGAACAAATTAGAATAAAGAATCTTTATCACTAAGGCTATAAAAGTTCATAATAAAGAATAAAGAAAACTATTTAATATTTATGAACTTAAGTTTTAATGTAAAATATATATATAAATTATATATATATATTAAAACATTCAAGTTAAATAATTCTGAGTCTATAAAAACTAAAAGTCTGATATAATCCAGTAATTTATAATTAGTAAAAAGAACTGAGTAACAAATATAAAATTAAAATTAAATTTCTAATCTAATAAAAGTCTAGAATAAATTTATAAATAGAAATGATTTCATATATAATTTCAAATCTTAAAGATTTATAATAAAGTCGAATTAAGGGCAATAATTATTAATTTATCAAAATACCACGAAACGAAACTTTTAAACAAATAAAAATAATTTACGATAGCAGGTATAAAAAGTAGAAAAGTAAAAGTATTAAACTAAAGATTCTATGTATACGATCGTATTCAGAATATTTAATATCGTTAATATGTGAATTTTTATCCAAAAATATTATCAAATCAGTATTTATCATACGTGTTATTTAGATCCACAAAATTAATTTTTTCAACAATTTATATTTTTTCTCACTCCTTACATATTTATTAATAAATTTATTATCTTCTTATTATTTTTATATTTTCATACATCCTAACTCATTTGCATTTTTTTTTTGTTTTGTTTTGTTTAGTTAGTTACGTTTTACGTGATTGAATTTGCTTTTCAATTTCAACTTCTCCCTGGACGCGGACAATTCCTAACAAAAAGCGAAAATTCAAACACATATATACAAATCTTTAATAGAAATTATATGTATATATAATATTTAGAATATTTAATAACGTGAATATGGAACTTCTCATCTAAAAATATTACCAAATCAGTATTTAATATACGTATCACTTAAACCCGCAAAATCGATTTTTTTCACAAATTTATATTTTTACTCCCTCCTTATACGGTTATAAATTCATTATCTTATCTTTATATTTTATTTATATATATCCTAAACCTAAAATAATTATCAACTAATATATATATATATGATTCGGCTACCAAATGCGGTGGGGAAGCTACGAGGAAGAGGAGCCGGATTTTTGGGATCAATAATGCATCCTTTTGTCAACTAAATCAACCCAAAAGATCAACCAAATAATGACAACTCAATAGAGCATTAATTGAAGTAAAAATAACAGCCAAATGAGATCAAAACTGAAGGAATTCGAGGAGATATGCAGCTACAACTTGTCCTTCTTTCTCTTCTATATATATACCTTGAAGCATCATATTGGGCAAGCAAACAACCTTCATTTACTCTCAAATTTTCCAGATCAAACAAACAACTATTAGCAATCCAATCAACCTAAAAACAATCAAATCGTCCTAAACATCTCAGTTCAAATCAAAAAGAAAATAATATGAAAAACGCTTAAATTGGTGTCAAGGTAAGTTGTTGTATTTCGGTTTATTTTTTTTTTTTAAAAAAGTATTGGAACTAACTCCTAATGATATTAGGATCACAATACAACCCAAAACAAGCTTCAAATCACGTCCAAATAGCTCCAAGAAGGTAAGAGTTCATAAACTTTAATTTGCATCATTTAATCCGAAAATCATGAACTAAGGATGAGTTTTGATGTTTTTAGTTGTTATATGTATAGAAATATCATGTATAAATGCTTAGGAATGAATTTATGTGTGTAAAACAATGGAAAATCGGATCAAAACCAAGGTTGAAGATGATGAATAGTGTCCTGATACTGTTCACGTGAATAGTAACCAATATGTGCAGAATTTTTTTTTTTTAAAAAAAGAAGATTAATTAAATTAGTTTTATTAATTCTGATAGGTTGGTTAATTATTAAAAATATATTTATTTTATTCTGAAGTGAAAATAATTTTTTTATAATTTTTGGAATTATTTTTAGTAATATATAGTTATTTAAGTATATGTATATGTAAATACTTTAGTATTATTAAGAATGTAGAAAAATATAATTTTATTTATTTTGGTTAGATAAAATAATTAATAATTTTTATTATTAATTCTGAAATATTATGATTTTTTTAATTAATTTTTAATATTAGTTTTATTAGTAGGAGCTATGTAAGATATGGATTATAAGTATGTGTTTTAGTAATGTAAAAAGTGTTAAAAAATTAATATTTTATTTATTACGAATTTTTATTATAAAATTAATAATTAAAATTTATTAAAAAAATAAAAATAAAATAATAATATCCCAAAATCAGGGGGACGTAAATGACGTCCCCTGGATGAAGTTCTCCTTGAGAACTATATATATATAATAATAATAATAATAATATAATGAAATAGCTATAAAAAAAAAAAAACCTGGGACGAAATGTCCCTGTATCTTTGCAAATAAGGATAATAATAATGATAACAATAATAATTGATAAATTAATTTAATTAATCTAAATAAAATGATTATGATAATAAATATTCCGTAATTTATGTTTTAGATAAAAATAATAGAAATATAACTTAAATTACTTATGTTTTTAATGAAATGATATATAAAAAATAAATAAATAAATAAATGAATAAATATTTTGATATTAATTTTATCATTAAATTTTATTTTCTTAAGCAATATTATTACTTGTATTACGAATATTATTGATCTATTACTAATATCACTAATGTTGTTAGTACTAATATTAAAATTATTATTAAGCCTATTGATATTACCAATATTAGTATTATTGATTTTGTTACTAAAACTATTAAATTGTTTTTGTAATTAAAATTATTTTTACTTTTAGTAGTAACATTAAAACTAATACAAACACCATTATCTTTGATACTAGTATTACTACTATTTTTATTAATATCATTGATATTAAATTTAGTATATTGCGTAAATAGAGAATGAAATTTTGGTAAATAATAAAAATCTGTTTTATATAAAGAAAATATACAACAATAGAAAATTTTAAAAGCTTAATTCACAAGCAATGTAATCTCTAAAAATTACAAGATAAGTATTTAATAAATAAGAATCTTCTATATAAGGCAATACAACTTAAAGAAAAGTAAACCCCTTAAAAAAAATATAGATAACAATTAAAGATCAAGAGAAGCAAAATGAAAATAAATAACAAATAATTATTTCTTACTATAAAGGTTAGAACCTTAAAAAGTCCTTAAAAATAATAGAAACTTTATCAAATATAGAATATTTAGATATTCATAGGAATTCGATTAAATTAATAGATACCATAATAATTAAGTTTAATTTAAAATTAGGTGATTAAAGTTAGCACCCTTAATTTTAGGAAGACTTCTCTTACAGGAATAATCGTATAATAATAAATATATGTTATTTCATTCCATAGGAATATAAATCGGTTCTCGGACTACCAGTAGCTTATTAGAGCGATATAGCGAGGACCACAGGTGAGGGACTTTGACCTTATCATATTGGTTGTGCTTATAGTTAGTTGCATTGATAATAACATATCAAACTGAATTGCATGTGGGTTTGGGTAAATTGCATGCTGCTTGGTGTATGTGGGATTGCCAAAACACCTTATTATAATTAACAATTTCATTGTATGATGACAATTGTATGGAGCATGTTGATGTTTGTCTGTAATTGTATGATCGCCTTAAACCTGACTAAAAACTATTGGTACCATAAAACGAAATGGACATGCATCGCATATATTACATAAAGTGCATTTTTAAAAAGCGTAGTAGTCTTACGTGTTGGCCATCCGGGACTCTGATAATGCTTGGTTGACCTAGGCTAAAGGCTATTAGATCAACGCAAGGTTACCTTGTTCTGTTGGTACCATAAGAACTAAGTGGTAAATGAAGGACACCGCTTATGGTATTGCTTGGATGACTAATGCTTAGGGAGTTGCTAAAGGTATGTATATGGGATGGTTTGTTAAGCTATCATATTAAAAGTGATAACCCTAATACGAGAAATCGTAGATTCCCCTGTATGCTTGGCTTCTTCTGGATAGACTATGTACTACTGGTTCCTTCAACCCTGAAGAGAGGGGTAAATCTCCACCCTACTCTGGACTCCGGATTCTCCAGGCTTGTATTTGTTCATATGCTTGATTGTGGCATTACATATGTTTGCTAAGTAAACTTGATTTCTATTGTTTGATATGTGGTCTGGTCAGGTCATCTCACTGAGCGTGTGGTTTTGCTCACCCCAACAGTCTTTGTGCAGGTAACGTTAGCTAGGATTGGGTTAAGCATGAGTGAAGAGTGCTACATCAAAAGACCTTGCTGAAGATAGTTTCATAGATTATATTGGTCTCAAAGGACAAATTAGATAAATGGTATAATTGATTAAAATCTTGTATTTTATAGGTTTAATCTCAATTTCATTATTTGGTAGGGGATACCGATTCTCTGCGATTCTGGCAAACTAAGGAAAATCGGAATCCTTAGTATTTATATAATATATTGGTATGACTACATTACATGTAACAATTATAAGATAGAGTCTTGTAATATCTGACTTGCAAGACGGTTCTCATATTACAAGTGCACACGTGGTATGATGACTATAGGATGATACTACTAGGCCCTATTTTGGGGCATGACAATTCCAGACATAAATCTACTCTATTAGTTTATACCTCTTTAATTTTGATTTCAGCACACACAAACTAGACTTTCTTGACTTAGCAACAATTACCATTTCATCAAATAAGCAATAAAAACATGCTGTAACATCTCTCAATGTCCTAAAATACAAATTTTAGTCAAAGTCCAAGGAGTGCATGAACAATCACCAAAGATGATCTTTTTATTTAGGTATGCAATTTAAACTCCAAATTAACTTCCTCATTTTTATTACTTCAAATGGAAGAAGATGATCCTCCTGATTTTTTATGTTAGTTTTTTGTTCAAAAAGACATGATAATAAACATTTTGAAAACCATTCCTTTCCAAAGGCCAAACTAGCCTATCATTCACTCTATAAATTGGTAAAGAAATGCTATGGATTGTAGTTTTTTCTTCCTTAGTTAGCATGTGTTATTCCAAACTATGAATCCCAAGATGATGCATGTTGGTTAATACCAGAATTCACCTTAATATTTCCAAGAGGTTTTCGACATGTCTTAGTTATAATCTATACTATGAACAAGAAGGAATCAAATTACTAGTAAAAAAAAAAAAAAAAAAACTACATCTTCTCCACCTACTTGTTAAAGATAATAATTAGCAATTGCATCTTTTCCCTCTTGAATGGATTAACACTCTTAAGAAGCTCGCCCCCTCTGTTTCTCTATGATCTAAAAATTTATCATTTGACAAATAAATACTTTTCAAGAAACACACTCATAGAGAATCAAGATTTTTAATTATCTTCCATACTAGTTTCCTAAGAGGGCTTCACAAAATACCATAAGATCTCTAACTTCGAATCCTCTCACATGTTTATACTTTGTTAGGGCTCACCAAGTTTTCTATTGAATCCTGTTTCTGCTCCTAGATCAACCAAACTAAAGCTTAGATCCCATACTTGTGACCTCTTGATACAACTTTTTTTAGAAAACTAAGAATACATATAGGATATTTAGGGAGATTACATAAGCAATTGCCTTAATCGAAATATGTCTCTAACTTGCTTTTTACTTACACTTGAAAAACAACAATTGCACATTTTATAGACATTTATTTAGAGCGATTGACAACTAGTAAATGTATTGTGTTTTTCAAGTGGGTTAAGGTCGTATTTTACAGAGAGCTTATGCTAATTACCGGATTTCGAGTTTTTCCCTTGGGTAAGGTATTGAAATTGATTTAATTAAATATTAAAATGATGAGCTAATTATACTATTGAGGGTTCTAGGTTTAGGAGTGCTAACATTAGATTGGGAATTGCACTTATATTTTCATTGTAACTAGGATTGTTCATTGAACCGAATTAAACCAAACTGCAAAATGTGGTTCTTTTATATTTCGGTTTGGTCTATAGTTCATTTCATGAAGAGTTTAAATGGTTATGGTTCGATTCAAGGGGTTGAACTAAACCAAACCGTTTAAAACCAAACTGGACTACTTCACATTAAAAAGAAATAAAAAAAGAGCCATTTTATTTATTTATAACTCCTAAATATTAGATATTAGGATCACATGTGATATTTTACTCTAATGTCATGTATGTATATATAGATTTGAAATGGAATCACAATTCTAAATTCTTACACTATTCTTGTGTTTATATACATCTTTGAAGGGGAATTAATTTGTAGAGTTATAAGGAGAAATTGTGACTCCGTTCCAATTTATGAAATGTAAATTACATTTTCAACCATATTAATATTATTTATAAATATAAATCTTATATATATATATCTCGTATTATATATTTTACATAATAAACCATTAAATGTATTATATATCTAATAAAACAAGCAATCTTTTAATCATCTCAAAACTTTTCTTGTATGTTTTCCTATTTTATTAATTTTAAATTCTTCATACAACTAGTAGACATTTATCAAATTAAAATAAAATGATATAATTGAGTTTAGAACATGCACAACAAAAAATTTAAATACGTTATCATGGAAGAATATTATAAATAAACAAGAAATTAATGTAAAGAAAATGAATTTCTTTAATTAGTGTTATAGATTTATTATAAATATATGTTACATTAAATTTTCATTGAAAAATATTTTTTAGGATGGGATAATATGTATCTCTAAAATTATTAAACACAAGTCCTAATATAATGATAAGTAACTTTAAGTCTTGCACAACATTCCTCAATCCAAACATCGTTTTTCTTTCTTAGGAACTCAAGTGATTAGTAATATTATTTATAAAAACCAAATGCTTTTAAAAGTGGTTCCAACCGAACCAAACTGAACCGCATTTAAAATGGTTGTATTCAAAACCCGAAACTATTTATCAAACTATTTCAAATACGGTTTGGTTCAATTTGGACCTCGAACCAAACCAAACTGAACCATGAACATCTCTAATTGTAACTAAAATAATGCCTCGGATTGATATTGAAATTGATTAGTTGGGATTTAGCCAAACTCACTGAAACTCATCCATCTTCTAGAGTAACAAAATTCCAATTATAACATGGATCACCATGCCAAGGTGATTGATCTATAATTGTTATGTAAATAGTAATCTGCCTACACCAAAATTACTACTCTAGTGGAAATTATTAACCAAGCACCATCAAGCGACCTAAATTCATATTTATAGCAATATTAAGTGCATGAGTTCATGAGTTTTGTCGAAATCGATATATTCCTATTATATATTTCTTCAAAAAACTCAAGTCATATTCATTGAGTTGTCGAATGTTTCCCCGATATCTCTAATCCTAATATATCTAATCGATATGGGCCTAACACAAATTGAATAGACAATGAATATTGATGATTAAATATCCAAACAATCATAAATCAAAATCTAAAAATTTAATTCATTAAATCCATCAATGCATTACCTGATATTTTAAAGCATAACATCTCATTAGAAATAAGAACAATCAACTTCAAATATTACAAGATTAGGGAGTAAAAAACACCTTAAATGAATTTCTACAATGGAATTTTCAATCCAAAACCCGATAAAATTGGCATTAGTTAATTGTCTTGAATCTAAGAAAACACCTCTCAAATGTTGCTAGATCATAAGGTTTTGTGTCCTTTAACTAGAAAATACATGATGAAAATTAAGAAGAAAATATTCTATGAAAATCCTAATATACTATTTTGTTCTTTATCTATGTATGTTGCTTTACTCTTATTCTTTTGCCTATTATATGATCTCATACCTAAAGACTTTTTCTCATTGTAGGTTAGAAATTGACATGGGCTTTTCTTATTAGCAACCCTTTAACTCCCGTATAACTAATTATATGGTAGACCCTTTAAACTATTTTCACCTCTCAAGAATAGTAAGTGGTGTGCACATGTGTCTTTCATTCCGTATATTCTCCTCGTTAAGCCTTTGGACTCCAAGGTTATAATAATTAAGTATGCCTATTGGCTTGAATCATAATCTAAATTAGTAACCATTTTTTAAAATAAAACACATAAAATACTTGAAGCATGCTATTAACTATAACCTCAAGTCAATTATGTCAATGCTCGCAACTTTATTCTTGAAGTTCCTCGATTTGGACATGGGGTGCTCTTGTTGCTACTATGGTAGATGCTTTAATTATCAACCATGTGTTGCTATCATCTGCTACTTTGGATGTTACATTGGCACTTAAAGTAAAGATATAGGTGCTCTAAGTTAAGGTTATAGACGCTATATTGCTACTACACTTTAGCCCTTCCTGTTGATGCAAGGAATGCTCCATTTTGAACCTTGTAGGCACTCCTTAGAGTCATGTTTGCTGTTGTCTTGCATTATGGGGTGCTCCATGTGCTAATGATGGCTGCTCCATGTACAACTACTACACACATAGTAGCCAAAATCACGATTTTACCCATATGATTTAGAGTTTACAATTTTTGAAAGCCCTTCCAAGTACACTCATGTGTAAATCTTTCTTTCTTTCATTTTTTTTTTTTTTTTTTTTTTTGCAAAATCTTATGATTTTAACTAATCTGCATGTAAACTCAGTATTAACCAAGTTTGCCAATTTTACTTATTTGAGTTAAATAGGCTGAAAAAAAATACAACTGTGACTTTAGAAGCTCATCAAAAATTTAAATGATGCTATTCCTTATCACATTTCAATTCAATTTTCACACATGCTCTCTATTCCTTTCCCACTCTCCTAAATCCCCTATTCTTATTTATAGAATTCAAGTCAACTGATAATTTAGAGTTATAAGAAAACCTATTTATTTCATTTATAAAATTAAAAATTTAAGATAGTTAAAAAGATCTATTCTACTTCAATTCACAATTTTTTTCAAACAAAATAATATTAAAAAAACTTAATTTTGATTTTACTTGCTCTTTTTTATGTAAATTTATTATGGATTAAGATTATTATGAAAAAGAGTAGTTGATTTCTTTATTTTTTTTTTCATTTATTATGCACGTCATTTTTTTACAACTTTTATAAGTATATCTATAATTTTTCAAAGCTATTTTGCATAGATTGTAGAAAATTACATTTTTATGTTCCGATTCTATGCTTCAATTATATAGACCCTCTATCCAGCAAGTTTGACAATCTTGATTGCACACTCATCATGATGTTTCATTAGTTGTTACAAGGCTTATTCAGTGCTATCATGTGCTCAACTATCTTTCGTTACTTTGTTCTTGTTCTATTGTGAGGAGCTGCAATTTATTGAGTTGTTGGAGTTGATAGATGAATGGTATAACATTCCTTAGAATGATCTTAGGTGTTCCATTTCTGCTACAAGAGGTTGCTCTAACTACTATAGATGGGCATTTGCTATAGGTCCAAAGGTACTCCATATTGACAATTAAGTCACTAAATTACATGGGAAATTTAATATATATATATATATATATATATATATATATAAATGCTCAAGCAGTGTCTTTCCATTTTGCCATTAGTTTGTGCTTTGCTAATCAACAGCAAATAATATTTTTTTTTTCAATTTTTAGTTTAATCAAATAGGTTAGCCATTTTGGTCCATTTAATTGGGTTCAAAACCAAATAAATAAAAAAAATTGTATTATTTTAAGCTTGATTGTGCAATTTTAGGCACATCTTTCAACAAAAATATTTTTTAAATTCCTTAATTTTGATTTAAAAAGACATTTTAGTATTATATGTATAAAATATATAAATATATTTTTTAAACACCAATGGGTAAAAATGGGTTATTTATAAGTATGTAGTTTTTCTTTATTGCTCTTATACCGAACCCATAGGTCATCCTTCAATCTATGTGTAATCTTAGCTTGCACATGTGGCAAATGTAAGTTAGATCATGCCAAGGGCAATTTCGATGCTCAAGTCAATAGATGATTGTAAGAGGTAGGTAATGTAGCATTAGCCATTTAAGACTAGGTAGAAGAGAATCAAATCGTCTCATCTCCAATACCTTAGACCAAGAGGGTTAGTTAATAACTTTTAGCATAAGGTGATGAGGTAGAGTATAGGACAAGTTCTTTCAAAGTTCTCATGAAAGTTGACACACAATATTTGGGATCGAGGTGTTTATAAGAGATGACTCACCATTGAAGAGGGGCATGCGTTTGCTTATCTCTATGCAATGCTACTCGTTACTGCCATTTATTGATTGGGCCTAAAGACATATTTTGGTAGGAAACTTAAAATTAGAGTTCCCTCTAGAGGGAGACTTTTTTTATTTTTTATTTTTGGCCATAAAAGGGGAATTAGGAGTTTAATGAGCCACACTTTGGTCTTAGAAGTTCAATTGAGAAATGATCATCAACACCTCATATTCAACTTTCCCTTTACAATTGATTGTATTGTGCCTTTTGTAGGTGACACTTTTAAAGACTCATGATCTTAATTGAAAACTATAGTAGTCATCTCCACTTATTAACATAATCACTTTTACCTATCCGATCCTAGTGCACTTGCATTCTTTGCTTGATTTCTTATACCTTATCTATTGTTTGTACGAAAATAGATTCCAAAAGCACATTTTTGACCAACTTCATTACACTTCTTTTAATTCAATGCTTAATTAATGCCATGCCAATAGAATTTTAATAGTTGTTATTGTAGACAAACTTCACAATTGGTAAGTGATTGCTCCATCATCCTCCAAAATAAAATCAATCCACCCTTATCCTGGAAATTCATGCCACTTAGTTAATGCCATGCCCTAAAGGATACTCTAAACGTAACAGTCCGTCGTATACTAAACGAGACTTAAAAATCACTACCACAGTCATTCGGAAGTCTTGTATTAGTATGCAAGGCGTTTCCTTACGATAATAGAATACATAAATAATTGGGAATAGATAATTCAATTTGATAGGATAAGCATAAAAACATAAACCACGGATATCTCAGGATCAGTTACAAAATATTAAGGGGCATTCCCCTGCTACGCAAGAATCTAGGTATTATCTTTTAGGTAAAGCCCGATCTTTTTAAGGTTCACCACTAAAGACTATACAAAACTAATCATAAACTTCTAAGGAGATAACTTCTACTTTCGTATTACCTGATTTGGCCAGGTCCAGGGACACGGCCATATGTACGGAAACTACATTAGAAAGAAACTGTGGGGGTATAAGCTACGCTAGCTTAGTGAGTTTCACTTCCCAAAATTAAATACTCAGCAAACAATATATATCGGGCAAGTTATATTAACAACCATATGAAATGCATAAGCACGTAAGCAAGCAATACGTAAGACTTTCCGAGAGTCTTATGTTGAATGGATTTACGCCCTTCATTCGGGGTTAGGTGTTTCAGGCCCATACGACCATAGATTTGATTTTTCTCATTTATATAGTGGTTGATACAAGTGCTCAGCCACAATTCGTAGTTAATACAAGTGCCTACACCACTACCATTTAATTCCGGCAATTACGCCAACATTCGAATTTACAGGCCCCTCGTTGCCCAGCTATTATGCCTTCTTCCGTAAAGATATAATAACCTATGCAATGTGACTCAACATATGGTATGCATGTCAATTTATTATAAGATCATGGCATATTAATTTACGATTTACGGGCGATAACATATATTGTAGCATTTAAGTCTATACTAAATCATAATATTTACAACAATTCCATTCCGATATTCTTATCATCGATTCAATCAAATTAAATTCACATGCACATTCTAATTTATCTTGCCCTAAAGCTAATGCCACATCATTACAAGCATTTATAAGCATATAATTTAAAGATAGTGAACTCACTCGCCATGGTCTCCGTCTCTAATGGCAGAGATCCAGAAACGCGTATTTCCCCTGATTCCAAAACCACATAAACGAAAGAAATACCCTATGAGTATTTCATATCATAACTAATTCCAACTTTTCAAATAAAACTCTTTTAGTTCGTAATTTCCATGATAATTGAAATCCAACTTAAAACGGCCGTAACTCGATCATTTTAACTCATAATTTCACAAATAAGCTAGCGATTTCTATCTACTTCGAAAGATCTATCTATTTATGATGTTATTACTGAATTTTGAAAATGTTTAGCTCTCGAAATGTTCAGACCAAATCTGATCAGTAACTAGAATTTGCATTTCAAAATTGTTTTGTGAAATTTGCATTATTTCTATCAAGTAGATTATATGTACATAAAATATCTACAAGTTATGATCATGAATGTCATGATATGAGCTATCTATATGTAAATCCTTAATGATTTTTTATTAAAAAGAATTTTGTGAAAACTTTCACCTTGCAATAATGTCATGAACACTTGTTTGAGAAAACTAGCTTTATTTCTTTGAAAATCATGCATATTTTTACTATGATAAGGCCTTGATGACCTATATACCTAATACCTTCATTATCTTAATAAATTTCTTCATTTAAAGGTTGGAAAATAGATGTTTTAAGGTGAGTTTTGCCTAGTGACGAATTTTGCACAATTTTTGGAAAAGAAAATATTGTTTGATCTTAGTTGGAAAACTTTTCCTTTATTTTAAGTTTCTATTTTGATAAAACACATTTACTCTTATAAAAATCAAGTCTTTATTATATCTATTCGCTAAGACTTCTCTTTTTCCATTAAAATACTCATTTTGACATTTGGAATTAGGTGTTTAAATGGGGATCATTTTTAGATCTGAATTTTGGGAAATTGTTTTTGAGATTGTTTATTGTGAAAAACTCATTTAATCTTTCTAAAATTAAGTCATAATCAAACATAATCCCTAAGGCTTTCATTTTAATAAAATTCTTGTTGTAGGGTTGAAAATAGGTGTTTTCTTGACATTTCACCCTAGTTACGAATTTCAACATTTTTGTTGGTGTTGTAACATAGATCTAACTTAACTTTTATAACCCTCTTCTTGTTTTTGAAAATTCTTAATAAAACTAAGCTTATCTTATAAAAATCACTCATTTATGATACCTATTACCTAATCCCTTCATTTTACATGTAAAACCTTCATTCTGAAGTTGAAAAATATGTTTCCTAAATGGTTCTTTCTCAAGATCCGAATTTTAAAAATCACTTTTTGATAGAAACAAAATGGATCTTAAGTTTTGACCAACACCTTCATTAAGACTTTCATGTAGCAAGACTTTCATGCATGTAAAACAAGTAGCTATGTTATTTTAACAACTAAATAAGTAGATCTACTATACTACTCATGCTATGAATACAAATGCATCATGAACAATATGTAGGTGAGAATAATAATGAAAATATATGCACAAAATTTCTATAAGAACAATATGTAACAATAATATATCAAAATACTAGTATATCAACTTTAATAACAATATCTGCGCATTGTGATGGCAAGGATATCATGTTTTGTGTTTCCACATCCCTAGCATAAAGCTCATGAGGATTTTTTGTGGAACCACACATGTATGACCTTGCCATTACATGTTTTTATAGTGGTAGGGTCAAGATCTATTACTATTTAGTGTTTTGGTGAAGGAAATTTGGAAAAAACAAAAGTGTGTGTGTGTGTGTGCGCGCTTGTGGGAGGGGGTCACGGCAAAGGTAGTAGAGAGGGACAGAAAAAGAGACTTCCAAAAGTTGTTTTGTGAGAAATGAAGAAAAGTGAAAAAGTAAAAGGTGAAAAAGATATTACATAGGAAAATAAATTAGGGTTTTGTATAAAGAATTTATTTTTAAAAAAATCAAACAAATTCGAGAAAGAGGGAGCAAGGGGGCGCCAGTTCTTGTATAGGAACAGAGAGAGAGTTTTGATTTTGTTTTGTGTAATAAAATTCAATTTTATTAAGTAAATATAAGTACTAAAATATATTGGAAAGGTAAATTTGTAAGAAAGTGATGTAAAATCGTAAGAATAGGTTATAAGGATGTAAGAATAGGGTATGTGTGGTTGTACTTGATGAATAGTGTGAAAGAAAGTAAAAAGTTGATTAGACAATTAAATTACCGGTAGTAATGAAAATACGATAAAAGGTTATGACTATAATTTTTATAATCCGAAAAATTATATAAGTGATATATTTGGAAATCTTATGAAATTATGAGTCTAACGATACTAATATCATATTTTTAATATCTTGAGCCTCGGGACATGCTTTTCAAAGTCTGTATCCGATCGGGTTCGAAATAGGTTGAAAATCTACTCATCTGATATTGTTAAGCATCATAATATTAATACAAGCCAATCTACACTTCTCACTCATATTTTGACTTCTTAGTTTGAGAACATGGAATTGTCGGATCTAAACTGCTAGGATTTCCTAAGGTTTTGTTGACTTAGGGTTTCTGGTTGACTTTCTTATTTAGGGTTTTACTTTGGAGTTAACTCGTTTCTATTCTTCGGGGTTTCATTCTTGGCATTGCCAGACATAGGGTCTCCAGGTTCGATTCGTCCAGAGGTATTATTTTAGGGTTTCGATTTCCGGTTTTTTTTTAAAGTTTTCTGAAATCGAATTCAGGTTTGCTAAGAAAACAAAGGGTTTACAACTTACCCCCCTTAAACAGAGTTTTGTCCACAAAACTGAAACTCACATATCCCCTTTGATCAACTCGAAATACTTACTCCAAATTTCCTCTTTAGTCTCTTAAATTATCTCCTCAGATGCATGGTTCTTTTACAATACTTTCACTTATCGAGTCTCTTGGTTACGCAATTCTTCCATTCTTGCATCCGTGTATAGCACTAGATGTTCCTTGTGGGTAAGGTTTCTTTTGACTGAATAGGTTTCAACTCCATGATTATTTCTGGATCTGGTACATATTTCCTTAGTACCGAATCATAAGACACATGGCATGTTTCTTATGGAATTTGGGGTACAGGGCTAACCAATATGCTAGATCTCCAATTCTTCTTAACATCTCAAGGGTTCAATGTATCTCGGGCTCAACCTTTCTTGGGTACGTATCCATCATACCTTCTTAATGGGATTCACCTTCAAGCTCATGCGATTACCCACTTGAATTTCAAGAACTCGCTCCTTTTAAATTTGCCTAACTTTTTCGCCTGTCTCGAGTTTCTTCCTTCTTTTACTATGTCGGTCCTGCTTTATTAATTGCCTTTGTGTCTTGAGCTTGACTCATTGTTAAGCTTTTCCATGTCATCCTGAAACAAAGGTGTCTTATGACATCGTCTTTTCAAGGTTTCATAGAGTGGCATCCAAACGGTTCGATGATAGCTATCATTGCAAGCAAGTCTCAATTGGTGGTACGTGATTATTTCAGTTTCCTTTGAATTCCCAAAACACATGCTCTCAACATGCTTTCTAAGGTTTGAATTGTCTACTCAGACTATCCAATGGTTTGAGGGTGATAAGCGATGCTAAGCTATATTTTGTATCCAAACTCTTTCATAACCTTATCCAGAACCTATAAACTTTGGGTCTTGATCTGGTATAACTCTCGCGAGTACATCCTGTAGTCGCACTATTCCTCGGATGTAGAACTTGGCTAGCTTGCTCTTAGGGTGTGTGATGTTGATTGGCAAGGAGAGTGTTAACTTGATTAATCGATCCATGGTCACCCATACTGTATCTTAACCTTTTGAAGTCTTTGGGGTAACCTTTCTTGAAATCCATGGACATTTGATCCCATTTCCATTTAGGGATAGGCCAAAGCCTTAGCATTCCACACGACCTTCGGTATTTTATTTTCGCCCATTTACATGTCGTACATTCCATGACACACTTTGCTATATTCCCCTTCGTGCTGCCCCATCAGTAGTGACCTTACTCAAACCTTCCTTCTTTAACTCCTCAATCCTCCGTCACATACAGCCATCCTTTCCTTCCGACCACATCCTCCTTATCCATTACAGGGTCAGAGTATTTTAATTCTTGAAATTCTTTCTTAAACTTTTACATTACTCCGTCATTTTTTAGCTTCCTTGCTTTTCTTAACCAAGGTTAGTTCCAACATTAAATTTGGATATATCTCATTCCGTACTTTGCATAATGAATTTAAATCCTCAATTTCTCTAATTCCCTTGTTAGCTTTTTTTAGCTTATGATTTATATTGTCACTTCTCCCTAACTTTTACTGTACAATATTTAATTTCCAGGTCTTCATCTTCGATCAACTCTAACCATCCTCCTTGTTTCACATTTAACTCTTCCTGTGTAAACAGATGCCTAAAGCTTTTATGATATGTACATATATCTCACATTTTGTCCATGCAGATACTGCCTCTAAAGTTTCAAAACAAAGACAATTACGGCTAGCTCCTATTCATGCGCAGTGCAGTCCCGCTCATGGGGTCTCAATTATCAGGACTATAAGCAATGACTTTTTCTTTCTTCATCAATACATATTCAAGGCCATTCCCTAGAGTATCAATATGCATCATATGAGATTTCTACGGGTCTGGCAAAATCAAGGTCGATGCTGATATCTGTATTTATTTTTAGTTCTTGGGAGCTTTACTCATGTTTCCTTCCATACTGTTTCTCATTCCTCCACGTTAACTGGAGATAGGGCCTAGCTATTGTTCCAAAAAGAAAAATTATTGTACCAACTTATATCTATTGTCAGCTTATTCCAAAAGATTCTTATTCGGGTCACCATCTAAGGTTGTCTCCACTACACAATGGCTGCGATCTTCTCGGATTGTCCAAAGATCTTTTCCTGACACATCATGTCTTAGAAGGATATCTAATCCAACCAAAAGTCGTACTTAGACAGTTTGGCAAACGAGTTATTTCCTCTTAGAGCTTGTATTGCCATCCTAAGATGATCCTAATGTTGTCCCTCACTTTTTGGGCAAATCATAAAGTCATCAACGGAGAATATTGTATACTCATCCAAGGGTGGTTTATAAATTATATTCACAAGATCCATGAATGCAGTTGGTGTACTAATCAATCGTAAGACGTCATCAAAATTCACAACGCCCATATCTGGTACATAAAGCTATCCTTAGCATGTTTCTTGGGTTTTATCCTCAATAGGTGATACTCGAGGCATAAATCAATGAGTGAAAACACGCATGCTCCTTGCAACCAATCAAATAGATCATCAATCCTAGGAAAAGAGAAGGTATCCATTTTTTACTGTAACTCATTGAGTTTACCAGAAATTTGATACATAGCCCCAAGGATGCATCTTTCATCTTCACAGCCAAAACAAGTGCACCCCATGGCAACACACTAAGCCCTATGAGCTCCAGATCTTACTGTTCGAGCTCCAGATCTTACTGTTCTTGCTGCCGAACTTTCAACTCCTACGGGTTTGCCAGTGTCATCCAATATGATGCTTTTGATATTGGTTATGTAAGAGAGGTCCAACCAACTCTCGAAATCGATCTTTTCCTTATAAGTCAACCTAGGTAATATTCTAGGATTACGCTTGAGTACTTATCCATCACAGGTATATCTTCTTTTTTTCCCGTGATTCTTCCTTATCAAACGTATCCTCAATGGGCATTATGTCTTCATCCTTCATCCTTATCTCACAAGAATTTAATTTATTTTCTTGGGGTATCGTGGTTCCTCTTAACAACTTCACCTTTCTCCCATATTGTTCACAAAAGCTTACTATTTTCTCTCAACAATCTACAATAGCTTAAACAGTGGTTAACTAGCTTATACTAATGATAATTTCGTACTTACTTATTTCTAACACTGTCAGCTCTCCTTTTTGAAGGGGTGTTCTGGAATCTCTAACGAACAATCCTTCGATGTCTCCCGAGTTGACACAATGCTTCCTCTTTCTCAGAATCCATAGCAAGAATTACCTCTCTCACGTTTGAATTTTGCACATGAAACATTAAATGGACCTTCCTTAACATCTCTCTTTCCCGTTATTTGAGATCCTTTTTCTGCAATCTTCGAATTTTCACTTTTATTCCAAGTTCTTCCATCTTAATTATCTTATCTCTATTTAGACCTCTAAGGAACTCTTGTCTTTCCATTTCCTTGCTATCTCTGAAATGTTCAGATATATATATTGTAGAAGGTGTGTAAACTCATTTTCACGTTACTTATCCATTTTACCTCTTTACCTTATGAGAAGAAGATCCACACTATGTTCCACCTTCCAGCTAAAGGGAAACTGTCTTCAGGAACTTTTTAACAAAACTTCTCAAGTAATTAAAGGCATAAACTCCTTCTTCTTAATTTCCATTATATCTAACATCGCATCTATGTATGTAAATGCCATAATCCATTGAAGATATGGTAGAACTCCTTAAGCCACAAAAGATTTCCCAGTCTAAGCCAACCAATCCTCTTTATTTTTCACATAAAGGTTCCATCAAAACACGGGTTACTCCTTTTAAAGTCTGGTATTGAGCTTTGTTGGGTTTTTAGTAAGATGGCGGTGGTGGTGATGTGGGGTCTCGTACACTTTGGATCTTATTTTAGGTTTCATTTTTGGTTTGGATTTTGGATGAATGTTTAGAAGATTAGCTAGTTATCTGTTTATACTTATAAAGCCGACTTGTTGGTTCTAGGGTGTTGTCCTTAGTCATGCTAGGATAACGCAGGTTGGTTATTTTACTTTACCGGGGAATTTCCTTGCTCAAAATTTTGATTCCTTCATATTCACCCAATTGTGCATTGCTACATATGCTTTAAGATTTCTTTTTAAGTTATCCTTCAAACACTTAATGGTAAATCGCAAAAATCGAGTAATCAATTGAAATTTCGATAAGTCATAATAGTTTCAAATCATGCAATTCAAGCCATGAAATTTTGGTAATATTAAATTGTGGAATAGAAATCATAATTCAAATCATGAAATCAAGCAAAAGAAATCAAACATAATAATGCAATGGGTGCATTGACATGCATGCATTCCGTTATCAATTATGGTTTCCTAAGAGCATATTGCGTAAAATGTTCCTTATTAGATGCATGCTTGATTTCATTATTGGTTAAGAAAATGAAACTTTCTTCCATAAATAAGTACATGTTATATTTCATTAGATCATATCAAGGTCATACATTTGGCCAAGTTTTTTACATTATACCTACAAAACATGAAAACCATGTTACTCGACTGATTTAGACCTATCAGAATTACAATTTCTTGCTAAGCCAAGAAAGGAATAAGACAAGAAACTAAACACATAACACACTAAGATTTATTAAAGACATCACTAAGGCAATTTCACATTCCTCATTGCCTATTACAAAATTTTTGGTTGAACTGTTGCGGTTTATGTTTATCACCACTACATCTTTCACTCTTGGAAGTCTCCTGGGGTAGGGGTCGGAGGTCGATCTCTAGTAGAAGAACTACCATCATCCCTCCTAAAAAATAGACTCAAATATTCTCTCACTGTCATTCTCTTCTTCCTAGGTGGCCAAGTTCGCTCCTCCTGCTCGGGTTCCTCTTCTTCTTCCTCTTCCTCTTCTCTTCTTCTTCTTCTTCTTCTTCTTCTTCTTCTTCTTCTTCTTCTTCTTCTTCGATCCTATCCTGCATTTCTCTATCCTCCTGTCCAGATTCTTCTAAATTCCTCTCATCATTCCCCTGGACTTCCCTCATCATAACATCCTCCGAATGTTCATTCCGTATAGGATCAACACGTGCCTCATTTGTCAATCTCGGGCGTTCTTCCAATACATATATGTCCCTCCACAGACTAGGATCATAGTCAGATTCTATCCTGTGGCTATCCAGGATTTCTAAATCTTGATCAAAATCTGGATTGGGCTAGTTTGGTTCATTACCTGGATTTTCCTCAATTCCAGCTGGTTGCAGCGTTCTATTTCCTTCTTCCTCTACCCAGTTTAGGTCTTCCTTAGGGTCTTCTACCCCCTCACTTTCTACCTCATCCTGATTTTCTACTACTGGGACAACCCCAAATTGTATGCCTACTTCACTAAGGGGCGATGCGTGGATTTCTGAGGGTATCTAAAAAATGTCCAGATATATACCTCTCCAATAGAAATGGTTGTTTGCATTTGCTTCAAGCCATTCTCTATGAGTCATCAGGTCATCATAGGCATATACATATAAGGGTCCGATGTTCCTCCACATTCGAAAGTCAAGGTAAGGTGGGTTATCTCCCTTCTTTAAAATAAATGTGGCCTCCCTCAACATTGGCTCATTTTCATAATCAACCATGATCCTTTACACAGCATAAATTGTTTCTAGCATAGACCATCTCCTCCTCTTGATCGAATCATATCTAATTTGACCAACCACTCTTTCCTACCGAGTGTATCTAAGACTTCTTTTCTAGATCACATATACCTCCTTGAGAGTCTTAGGTCTCTCGGCTAAAGCAAAATCCTCACAAAGAGTCCTCAGCCTTAATCTGTAGTCAATAAACATTTCACTAATCCCCTTTAGAAATGTTCTGGCCCTTTCTCGAGTTTCACCTAGGGATACCTATACCAAGAAGAGATTCCTAGTTAGATTCGACTTTAACTTCATTCTTATCTTAAGATTCATTTACTCTTACATTTTAGGTTGTTAAATTCTGTTGCCATGCTTTACATTTTTGCTGCTCTGATACCAACTTAAACTGTTACGCCCTAAAGGGTACCCTAAACCTAACAATCCACCGCAGACTAAATGAGACTTAAGAATCACTACCACAGTCATTCGGAAGTCTTGTATTAGCATGCAAGGAGTTCCCTTACGACAATAGAATACATAAATAATTGGGAATAGAAAGCTCAATTTGATAGGATAAGCATAAAAACATAAACCACATATATCTCAGGATCAGTTATAAAGCATTAAGGGGCATTCCCCTGCTACGCAAGAATCTAGGTATTATCTTTTAGGTAAAGCCCGATCTTTTTAAGGTTCACCACTAAAGACTATACAAAACTAATCATAAACTTCTAAGGAGATAACTCCTACTTTCGTATTACCTGATTTGGCCAGGTCCAGGGACACGACCATATGTACGGAAACTACATTAGAAAGAAACTGTGGGGTATAAGCTACGCTAGCTTAGTGAGTTTCACTTCCCAAAATTAAATACTCAGCAAACAATATATATTAGGCAAGTTATATTAATAACCATATGAAATGCACAAGCACGTAAGCAAGCAATACGTAAGACTTTCCGAGAGTCTTATGTTGAATGGATTTACGCCATCCATTCGGGGTTAGGTGTTTCAGGCCCATACGACCATAGATTTTGATTTTTCTTATTTATATTGTGGTTGATACAGGTGCCCAACCACACACAATTCGTAGTTCATACAAGTACCTACACCACTACCATTGCAATTCCGGCAATTACGCTAACATTCGAGTTTACAGGCCCCTCGTTGCCCAGCTATTATGCCTTCTTCCCATAAAGATATAATAACCTATGCAATGTGACTCAACATATGGTATACATGTCAATTTCATTATAAGATCATGGCATATTAATTTACGATTTACGGGCGATAACATATATTGTAGACATTTCAATTCTATACTAAATCATACAATATTTACAACAATTCCATTCCGATATTCTTATCATTGATTCAATCAAATTGAATTCATATGAACATTCTAATTTTATCTTGCCCTAAAGCTAATGCCACTATCATTACAAGCACATTTATAAGCATATAATTTAAAGATAGTGAACTCACTCGGCCATGGTCTGCAGTCTCTAATGGCAGAGATCCAGAAACACGTATTTCCCCTGATTCCAAAATCACATAAACGAAAGAAATACCCCTATGAGTATTTCATACCATAACTAATTCCAACTTTTCAAATAAAACTCTTTTAGTTCGTAATTTCCGTGATAATTGGAAATTCCAACTTAAAACGGCCATAACTGGGTCATTTTAACTCATAATTTCGCAAATAAGCTATCGATTTCTATCTACTTCGAAAGATCTATCTATTTATGATGTTATTACTAACTTTTGAAAATGTTTAGCTCTCGGAATGTTCCGACCAAATCTGATCAGTAACTAGAATTTGCATTTCGAAATTGTTTTGTGAAATTTGCATTATTTCTATCAAGTAGATTATATGTACATGCAATATATACAAGTTATGATCATGAATGTAATGATATGAGCTATCTATATGTAAATCCTTAATGATTTTTTATTAAAAAGAATTTTGTAAAAACTTTCACCTTACAATAATGTCATGAACACTTGTTTGAGAAAACTAGCTTTATTTCTTTGAAAATCATGCATATTTTTACTATGATAAGGCCTTGATGACCTATATACCTAATACCTTCATTATCTTAATAAATTTCTTCATTTAAAGGTTGGAAAATAAATGTTTTAAGGTGAGTTTTGCCTAGTGACGAATTTTGCATAATTTTTGGAAAAGAAAATATTGTTTGATCTTAGTTGGAAAACTTTTCCTTTGTTTTAAGTTTCTACTTTGATAAAACACATTTACTCTTATAAAAATCAAGTCTTTATTATATCTATTCCCTAAGACTTCTCTTTTTCCATTAAAATACTCATTTTGACATTTGGAATTAGGTGTTTAAATGGGGATCATTTTTAGATCCGAATTTTGGGAAATTGTTTTTGACATTGTTTCTTGTGAAAAACTCATTTAATCTTTCTAGAATTAAGTCATAATCAAACATACTCCCTAAGGCTTTCATTTAATAAAACTCTTGTTATAGGATTGGAAAACAGGTGTTTTCCTGACATTTCATCCTAGTTACGAATTTCAACATTTTTGTTGATGTTGTAACATAGATCTAACTTAACTTTTATAACCCTCTTCTTGTTTTTGAAAATTCTCTTAATAAAACTAAGCTTATCTTATAAAAATCACTCATTTATGGTACCCATCACCTAAGCCCTTTATTTTACATGTAAAACCTTCATTTTGAAGTTAAAAAATATATTTCCTAAATGGTTCTTTCTCAAGATCCGAATTTTAAAAATCACTTTTTGATAGAAACAAAATGGATCTTAAGTTTTGATCAACACCTTCATTAAGACTTTCATGTAGCAAGACTTTCATGCATGTAAAAACAAGTAGCTATGTTATTTTAACAACTCTAAACAAGTAGATCTACTATACTACTCATGCTATGAATATAAATGCATCATGAACAATATCTAGGTGAGAATAATAATGAAAATATATGCACAAAATTTCTATATGTTGGTCCCGAAAGGATAACGAAGAGGGGGGTGAATTGGTTATAAAAATTTACTTTTTAAAAATTTTAAATAAATTTCGCACCACTTGTTTATTCAATTAAAATGGCTCTGAAACTTTCTTAAAACAATAAACTTAACAAAAAAAACTTTAAACAAATATTTGGATCAAAATGATTTGCTTAAGCTTACAAAAAATCAAATGTTATTTCAAAACTTTTTGCTTCCAGAAACCTTCTGACTAACTCTCTGATCAAGAAAATATAAATAAGTTACTCTCTGATCAATCTTCTGAGCATATATCATAAATATAAAAATAAATAAAATTGCACGAATTTAAAGAGAGATAAGGAAGTAGAGAGTGTAAAGTTGAATTATACAGGTTCTGCCTTGAGCGTCAATCCTCTCTTCCAATTCCAAGCCATGGTATCGATATTCCATACCGGTTGTGTTCCACTATCCAATCAAATCCACAAAGTTACAAGAATTTCTTGCTAATTTTCTTTAGCTACAATTCACTCAACTTGATTCTCCTAAGCAATCAATCTACTAAGCCTACTTGTAACTCTCAAACTCACACTAATTGTGTAAAATCAAATCAAAGGAATAAAAAGTAAGTTTCCTCAAATATTTCGTACAAAAAGGAGCACTAGAAAAATATGACAGAATTTGCACAATAAGAATGCTTTGATTACTGTTTTTCTTCTTTTGTTTTTCTCGCAATTGTTATTATTTTCTATTTTGTTTTTCTCTTTTTAATCTTATTTACTCCAACGGCTAGAAGAGAAAATGGATAACTTCGTTCCAAATCTCGCGCGTGGAATCTACTTGTGTTTATCCAAAATCTATTAAACATCAGCTCATGTTTATCTTGTAATTCGTTCAATTTGAATTTTAATTTCTTGAAGTAATCTTGAAATTTTTGCTTCAAAGAATAATCCAAACTATTTGACAACTTGTATGTTTATCTTGATCTTGAATTTCGAATTTGAAAGCATCTTGTTGACCAAATCCTTCGTCTGACATTATTCATGCTACATTCGAATTCTCCATGATTTTCGAACTTCAAAATTCCTTGGACACACTCCTTAAAAATTGAAACATGTTTTGTAATTACTTCATATTATGTACACTAACTTTCTCAAATGTAATTCGTTGTAAATTAAATTTCCAAGTTTGAATCATCCTTCTTCAAAAATGCCGTTTATGAGCTTCCAAAAATTTGATCATTAATTCAAAATTAAATCTCTATGAATATTGAACCAACTTTATAAACACATTGAGTATATTACCCAAATTATACTCAACATTGGAGCTAGGCCTTCAAAAATTAAACCAGTTGAAATACACGTGATGTTGTTCTTGTATACTAACGTTCTAATGTTTCTTCTAATTTGAGAAAAAAAAAAACTTGCATTCCATTGAAGAACCTTCTGATTAACCTTCTGATATGATATTCTTTCTAATATAATTCTTATACTGCACACTTAATCAATATGTAAAATTATTTAATTATTTTTTTTTATCATCAAAATCATCATTTGAGAGAAACCAACACTATAAAAATAGTATATAACAATAATATATCAAAATATAGTATATCAACTTTAATAACAAGATCTACACATTGTGATGGTAAGGATATCATGTTTTTGTGTTTTCACATCCCTAGCATAAAGCTCATGGGTATTTTTGGTGGAACCACACATGTATGACCTTGCCATTATATGTTTTTATAATGGTAGGGTCAAGATCTATTACCTATTTAGTGTTTTGGTGAAGGAAATTTGAAGAAAACAAAAGAGTTGAGTGTGTGTGCTTGTAGGAGGGGGTCATGGCAAAGGGGAGTAGAGAGGGAGAGAAAAAGAGACTTCTAAAAGTTGTTTTGTGAGAAATGAAGAAAAGTGAAAAAGTGAAAGGTGAAAAATATTATATAGAAAAATAAATTAGGGTTTTGTATGAATAATTTATTTTTAAAAAATCAAACGAATTGGGGAGAGAGGGAGTAAGGGGGCGTCGGTTCTTGTATAGGAAGGGAGAGAGAGTTTTGATTTTGTTTTGTGTAATAAAATTCAATTTTATTAAGTAACTTTAAGTACTAAAATATATTGGAAAGGTAAATTTGTAAGAAAGTGATGTAAAATTATAAAAACAGGTTGAAGGATGTAAGAATAGAGTATGGGTGGTTGTACCTGATGAATAGTGTGAAAGAAAGCAAAAAGTTGATTAGACAATTTAATTACCGGTAGTAATGAAAATACGATAAAAAGGTCATAACTGTAACTTTTATAATCCGAAAAATTGTATAACTGATATATGTGGAAATCTTATGAAATTACAAGTCTAACGATACTAATATCATATTTTTAATATCTTGAGCATCGGGACACGTTTTCAAAGTTTGTATCTGATCGGGTTTGAAATAGGTTGAAAATCCACTCATCTGATATCGTTAAGCATCATAATATTAATACGAGCCAATCTACACTTCTCACTTATATTTCGACTTCTTGATTTGAGAACACGGAATTGTCGATCTAAACTGCTAGGATTTCCTGAGGTTTTGTTGACTTATGGTTTCCGATTGACTTTTGATTTAGGATTTTACTTTGGAGTTAACCGTTTCTATTCTTCCAGGGTTTCATTCTTGGCATTGCGACATTGGGTTTCCAAGTCCGATTCGTCCAGAGGTATTCTTTTAGGGTTTCGGTTCTGGTTTTATTTTTTTTTTTAAGTTTTCTGAAATCGAACTCAGGTTTGCTAAGAACATGAGGGTTTATAGTTAATGTTAAAACCATACGTTACATTAACATGTATAATACTAATAGAGTAAATTACACCAGAATGTCACAACGTTTGAGTTTAGAGCTAAGTTTGTTTAGGTCACAACGTTTCAAAAAGTTCAAAAAAGATCACAACGTTTGGAAAAGTATATTATGATATTTAATTAAGTATTTCTCCTATTGATACATATTAATGTGGCCTTAAAATAAGGGTAAATATTTCTCTGTTGACACGTATTAATAGTGACATTAATTGACTCACTTCTCTAAATGTTGTGAGCTAAAATGAACTTACCTCCAAATGTTGTAACCTAAAATGAACCTACTCACTAAATGTTGTGACTTCTTTTGAATTTTTTGAAATGCTATGACCTAAAATGAACTTATCCTCAAATGTTGTGACCTTCAGATACAAGTTACACAGTACTAATATCATGTACAACGGTAAGGATATCATTTAAAGTTCACATATGTCATGTTTCCTTTCTTAAGTCCTATCCTCATTAAGGACCTCTTCACTTTAAGTGAAAGTTCTTTATTTAGGAATCTTAAACACCATGTTAACTCGTTCTCTATTTTTTACTTTTATTAATGTCTTTAATATTTTCTTTTTTCTATTTCTCCATTAGTGTATTTAAATATTTGTTATAAATTTTAAAAATGAAGCAACATTTTAATTTACTCATGAAAGACCCTAGGTTTTATAAGGACCGGTTATAGGCTTATTTAGATTGTTATTTTTTTTATTATATTTGTTCTATGTATGATTTACATTTTTTACTTGTATCTTATTTATTTTTGTTTCATGATTATAATTGGGTTAGTGATTTGATTATGGGAATTGAAAAGTTTCAATTTACATACTTATAAGAGATGTGGTTTCAAAATTATCTTCTATCCATTTAGTTGGTATTATAGCATATAAAAGTACAGAAATAAGTATAATTCCATAAGCTTTTTTTCTTTTTGCAATTAGTTTTATGAAAGATATATATATATATATATATATATCTGTACTTATATAATATTTTTCCATCTTATTTTAAAAAAAAACACAATGTTTAAATAAATACCAAAACAATGCCAAATGAATCGAAAAAAGATTAAACAAAAAGTAGGTTTTTAATATAAAAAATAGGGGTGCTAAATGCTTGCTCAAAATAAAACTTGTTTGTGCTCATGAACCTATTCACAAGGTTTATCAGACATAATATTTTATATATTATTATTTTAAAATTTATTTTAAGTTATCATTTTAAAATTATTTTTTAAATCTTAAAATTTTTTTGTTTGATTAATTTATAAATTTGTATAAGTAAAAAACAATTATTAGTTCACAAATTAAAAAGTAGAATATGCATTTTTTTTTTCAAATAAATAAGTGAAGACATCTATATATTTATAATGAAAAAGGGATGGATTGGTTTGTAATGTTTCTTATATGGGACATAAGACAACAAAACTCATGTGCTTATCTTCTTCTTATTTGTTATCCCACATGGATTGTTTGGCAAAGAAACTTGCCGTTAGTACTCTATAAAAGTTATACCACTCGATCATTCTTACCACTTTAGCTTCGTGTCAAACACTTACCTTTGGACAATGTTGTATAGCACCATGGTCAAACCACGAACTATATCTTTCATGGTCGAACCACAAAGTATACATTGCTCTTATGGATAAGAGATAACCTTCCACTACTAAAAGAAGTATTGGCCTTGCCATTAATATCTCTAAATATTAAATGACATTTGTAAATATTTGTAGCACATTCGAAGTTTAAGTTTTTTTTTTTAATTTTAAATTATTTGGTTTAGCTTGGCTTGATTAGAATTTTTAATAAGTCGAGCTTGAGTCTTTTAAATTTGGACTCTAACTTCAAATTTGGTACTGTTTTATTTGCAACTCTATATTTATTTTAAGTATGACTATGCTAAAACTCATTAGAAGTCTCTAGATTAATGTCTTATTGGTGTTTAAAAAAAAAAACGAAAAAGGAGAAATCTTTTTCTTTTCTTTTTATCTTCATTTCACTTTATCTACGGTCTTATATAAAAGTTACTTAATAATAATAACAATAAAAAAATGATAATGATGGTAATAATAATAATAAGAATTCCTTATCTTTGTAGATGGTATTAAATAGCTCGACCGAACCCGTGGACTGGTCAGGCTCGTTCATTCGTTTGAGATCTGAAGGGCTCACTTCCCCACCAGTATGAAAATGTACTTCACATATGGTAATCGTACCATCAATCAGCGGTCTCGCTTCACTTCATCAACACAGGAAACTTTTTCTTTTCTTTCGTTTTATTTTATTTTTCACGTTCACTTAATATTGTAATCCAGTTACAACTTGCACGAAAATAGCGCTTTGATTACTTTGTCTAACAATCAACTGTCCAGATTCTCCAAGGTTCTTGTCCATGTCCGTCTCTTCTTCTTCCAGGAAAAGTGAAGGTCCCGGATTCTCTCTTCTCTCTCTCTCTCTCTTTTAATTTATCCATCTGTCTGTATGCGCTTATAAATTTGCGTCTGTGGTGGTCTTCTCTGTTTCATTGCCTCTTAAAGAAACCCATCAGACATATATGTTCTATAGGTGTAGATCTGCTTTGGAAAAGGCTATTTCCATGGAATATGATTTTTTTCAAAGGCTTAGTTTTGGTTACTTCTTCTTCTTCTTGTTATTATCATTTTTTATTTTGCTTTTGTTTATATTTATTTGAATGAGGCTGGTTTCATCACTTTCTTTTATCTGGTTTTTCTTTATTTCTTTCCTATTTTTCTTCTTCTTCTTCCTCTTTCAGGGTTTCCCTTACACAAGACAAAGATTTTTCCTTTTCTTTTTTTTTAATGCTCATTAGGGTTTTGCTTTTGTATATAAAAGATACCTTCCATATGTTGTATTAATTTGGTATCTTTTAAAAGTATTATTACAAGCCTAATTATTTGTAGTTTTTTAAAAGATGTTACGTTTGTTGTATGTATTTCTGGTCTCGTTTGTTTTGAGTATGTTCTAGTATGTCTTCAAAGATTATGCTGATGATAGAGATAACGGATCTTTAGCTCGTGTTTTGGGTTCAATTGCGAACTGGTAAATCATCTACACGAGTAATTTATCTTTAATTGAGATATTTTGGGATTTATAACAAGCTTCTTCTTTTATTACATGCATTTCTTTAACTATGGCTTTAATTTCATCTTCCAATTTTTGTTAACTGAACTGACAATGTTAGATGTGGTTTTAAAAACTCTGATTATTCATCTTTAATAGAGGAGCCAACCTATTTTAATGGGTTATTGCATGCTTCTAATAAATGATTCCGGGATGTTTACTGATGTCATCATAGCATGTTTAATTTCAGGATGCTATTATTGGACCGACCTATGTGCTGTGAATCTGGAATAAGCTTGCAGAATTGGATGGCTTCTTTGGGTGGTGCTGTTAATCACATGACTTTGGATGTCTTGTGATAATAATCTCCCCTTTGGTACCTTCACATGACAACGAGAGAGAGCACGCCGGTTAGCATCCATGTGTGGTACATGGCCGTGTACTAGCGTGCTCTCTCTCGGTGTCATGTGGTAGATCATCACCATCATGCTAGAGTTTCCTGTGTGCTGTGTAAAATAGCCAGCAGGTAAAATTTATCTGTCTATCTTAATTTGATTTGGAATAGCTTATTAAGCTACCCATCTGTTCTTTTATATGTTATGAGTGCTAATGTGTTGTGCCTTTGATTCTTGAAGCGGAATTTAGGGGAGAGAGGTACTGCTTTTTAGTTTCTGTCTATGAGCAATTTGACACCTCCATTGATCTTGTATAAACTAGTGAATCATAATGAAAAATAAGATTGAAGTAGAATTAACATAGGTAGATTTGGTTTGTGGTAATCCTTTTTTCATATTTGATACCATTGGAGTTTTGTAGTCATAAAATATTACCTTAGTAGCCTTAGTTACAAATACTAGTGTACATAGTGGAATAATGAGGATTTTTTTTTTTTAAATAATTATCATCTCTCTCATTTTCCTTTCAGATTTTCAGTATATAGTTAACCACAACTGTGGTAATGACCTCTGCAAAGTTGATGAAAAATAAGTTTAATATGTTATGCTTGATTCATTATATAGAACTCTTTTTTTTTTTTTTTTTTCAATTTTGAATTTGTTTTACTTGTTATTTATTTTTAAGAAAGTAATAATTTTCATTTCATAAAATATAATGACGAACTAGGAGTGGACAAAACACATGTATTATTATAATCTTTACTTGAATATTTTGATACAAGATTTATAGTCGCAGAAATTTAGCAAATGGATTATACTTGCAGACATGGATATCATTTAAAAGAAAAATTATAGACAATGATTCCCTCACACAAACTCAACTTACTACTCAAACTAAACATTGCACTTTGAGTAAGTTGGGCAAAGAACAATTGAAAAACAATTTACCAATACCTTGCTCTCTTGTTCTTTGTTGCCTAAAGCGAAGTTATTCGTCAACACAAAATAAGCTACTAAAAAGCTAAAACTAAGAAGGCTTTAGTTACCATAATAACATTACATATTGAATCGTCATTTTGGTGTCGTTTTAGCATTGTTTTTAAACCGAACAGATACTTAACCGATTTAGATATGATAATGATGAAAACCGACAATTTTACTCATAAACTAACCAAACCAAACCGATACGCGATACTGAATCGATATGGATTTAATATAGATAAAATCCGACAATCCAAATAGGCCTTATGTCCACAAATCAATAGTGAAATTTAATATTGTATTAATGAAGTGTTTTTTCGTTATACTCGTTATAGTTCTTGTTCATTATTAAGTTTTTTAATTCAATCTTGCTTTCCAACCCTTTTAAAATATTCAAACACTAGCATACTAAAATAAAGAGGACAAGCCAACATTTGATATATGTATATATATTAAATCATACAAATACACAATGCATATAAAGGTCGTATAAATCTAGGTGAAAATAATGAGGAAGTTGTTTGCTTCCATTTAATCCCTTGAACCAATCGAACTACGCATCAATTAGACCATATTTGAATCGAACTTAAAGCAAGCCAAAATATGACAGAGTGACATTTTTTGTTTGATTTAGTTTTGTTTGGTAACGCCTTTTACCAATCCCATCTTTTTTCCCATTTCTTTTTCCAATCCCATTCATTATGCCCCTTTCTTTCCACTTATAATAACATCTAGTTATAATCTCATTGTCATTATCATTGGGATTTGTTCTTTGTTGCAAAACACCAAATTCTTGAAATCTATATCAATATGGTACACATAAATTGGAAGGAAGGGATTTATCATGATAGGTGATGCCATATTGCACACATAGTTTGGAATGAAGGGGAAGGTAAAAGTGAAATAGAGGGGGTAAGGGCTCTTAGGGGGTATTATAATAAAACAAAAATCAACTATAAGCATTAGAATAGTGGTTGGTTTCCTTTTCAGGTGACATTGAAAAATTGGTTAGAACTTTTAGACTATCAATCAATTACAAATTATGTGTATGAATATACTTGTAAACATAACTTTGTCTTGGTGTTTACATCACTTTATAGAAAAAGGATCATTGGTCCACCTATCTTAGATAGACCCTCCATTGAGGATCTGCAATGTAGAAAATGGTACCGCAGTGGTCCCACATGTGAGCAGACCCTCAATGGATGGTCCATCTAAGATGGTCTACCCATCTTTTGCTCCACTTTATAACATGTTCAACAATACATATTACAATTTTTTTATACTAATAATGAACTTTAATAATCCATTACTCCTTATATAGTAAGGATGATTCAAATGTTCTATGGGATAGCAGAAACATGTTCCTAGAATGTAAGTGCGTCATCAACACATAGAATCCATTTTCATATGTTATTTGATAAAAATTAGGTAAATAAGTCAAAACTAGATGAATGTTTTTTAGAAAATGATATACTCACAGTTGTCAATGTAATAAGCCTAGTTGAAAAATTTTTTAATCTTCTCTGATGTTTTATTAGGAACATTTGTGATTAATTTATTTTGTCATTTGAATTTATATCTTTTGAATTGTAAACAGAAAGTGAATAGAGTAAAATGAGCAATTTTAAAGAAATAAAGATGCTATAATTGAGTTTTTTTAATCACAAGTATTGATAATGTGGATATGGAAATGTATATTTTGTTAGTCCATCCAGAATGTAATATTGAACTCTTAAGAGGTAATGTTATTTCGACTTTGTTTACTTCGATTTCCTCTTGTGCAAATGTCAATTTTTCACTATGTTTTAAAATTTACCTTTGACAAATATGGAATGATGCTTTATTTTAGTGTATATATGTGAACCTAAGACACTATTATTATTAATAAATTTAATTATACATCCTATTGAATTCAAGGAAACCCCTTTCTCATCATCCCTTGAGTTTGCAAAGAATGGAAACTTCAACTCAGGTTTTCACCTCATTGCTTTAAGGATAGCGGCCGGAGCGAATGCAAGTTAGCAAGAAACTTGATGGTGTGGTGATTGGAGGTCTTGTGTTGGAAAAAAAATATCATAACCAGATACTTGAAAAGACTATGTATCATGGCTATTTTCATCCATCAAAGTTGATTGATCTTAATTTGTTTAATACTTATATTAGTTATTAGCATTGTTTAATATAAGTTTTTTCATTAATCCATTTGCCTTGCTCTTTAAGGTTTTCTAAGGATGCTTGTCTCAACAATTTTGGAGTTTCACATTCTCCCTCTTAAACTAGCTTTTGTCCTTAAAACTTTTATCTAAGTTTTGTCCTCAACTTATATCAAAGGGTTTCAAATTAAACTTTGAACCAGATTAAATTTAATGAAACTTTAAACTTAAACCAAAGGTATTTGCTTCTCATTTCTCCTGTTGAATGCGATTACTCAATAAACTTTCTCATAATGAACATCTTTATTTCTCAACTCCAATTCAAGAATATAAATTGGGATCTTTAGCATAAATATGAGCACCACACAAAGTTTCATTCCGAAAGAATTAAACTTATATATATTAATGCTAAAAATAAATAACAGCTTTTTTGTTTGGATTGCTTGATCTGTGTCTATATTTTATTGTATCTGATCTGATCTAATTTGTATTTAGTTTGTTTGATTGTTTATAAATAAAAATATTCATTTTTATCTATATCTATTTTTTGACAAATAGTTTATTTGAAAATGACAAAAATAAGATGTTAAAATGACTAGAGTAAGACAAATTAAACAAACCCAAATCTTTCTATAATTTATTTCAATGAATTGTAAGAGCATGGAAGAAGATATATTTATTGTGATAAGATTATCAATAATTTTTTGGACTATTTAACATGAGTACATAACAATTAATGCCTTTACATGAGTTCTTTATCTTTCAAATACAATGATTAATTTTAACATAGAACATCTACTACTCATGTGAAAAAGTCTGAAGGAAAAATCTACTAAGAATTTTCTACCATAATTGACCCTATGGTATGTGATGTGTTGTCTGCATTGCTCTATGGGCCTGAGGCACCATGTTAACTGGAGTTTCCAAGCCCCAGGACCTTCCTGGATTAAAGATCTCATGTTCAACTACATGGTATGATAATCGAATAAATCCTCTCTTATTGGAATGGATTGTTCCACTTTCATTTATTTAATAATTAAATTAGTGTAATGAGTTATGGTATTGAATATTAAGGAGTCAGTAGAAGTGATAGGAATTTCTTTTGCATATTTGAGTTTCTTTCATCATACCCATTCTGTGGAATCACTGTATATTCTCATTGATAATATGAAATCTAGTGAATAGAAAGAGTCCTTCAAACTCCATACTGCCATAAGCTAAGACCCTTCGCTGGGACTTGAGCCCCTCACACTCTAATGATATTGTAGTCAAATGAAACCTCTGAGGAATTAGTGCTTTAAATGCAATTACTCTTATGAACTAAAGTACATGGCCAATTGGTCTTGATGTGATATTTGGCAAATTGATCGTTTGTGCTCTCTTGCTTAAATCACATGATTATTAGAGCACTGAATCTACATGGCTCGGGCTTGTGGTCCAGGTGTGTTAGTGCCAGGTTTGGTGGCAATTAGGCCCGGGATTTAGTAGACATTCGATTCTAGGGTTTCAAAATAGCAGAATATTCTTTGCAATTTTATAACTTGCAGCTTCCACTATCCAAAGATGCCACAAATTTCACTAGTGAAAACAGATGAATCGGAGGGCATTTGAGTCCAGATGGACTTCGTTAAGATGAATTAGAAGGCATTAGTGAGATGCAATTATCTAAGAAATCAAAGTGGAAAATAAGATTAATATTTTGGACATGCTTTGCAGCAATTTCCCTTCCATGTTTAGATTCTTTTATAATATCATCCTTTTGCCATGTTGGATTGCAATTTTCATTTTCACTAAGATTCTCTTTCCTACCATACATTGACATTGTGTTCAATTCATGGAAAAGGGGACATCCATTCTCCTTTTATATGTGGTATAGCAGTTACTGCTTATATTGCAATATAAGTGCATGATAGCTCTTCCATAAAACGAAAGAAAGTCCTACCTGCCTAAGAGAGGTTTCCCTTACTTGGCTAAATAATACTGATTTCGTTGTATTTCCTTTATGAAGAAATAAATTCATATGCTGCTCCTCCTGCCTCTACCTGCACAACAACACATCAACACTGACATTCATCACCACTTTCTAGCACCAGCCAGTCGTATAACTTGCATCATATTGCACAGCCAGTTGGACCAGTCTGGGGTTGTGCCTACCTGGTCTGGGCGCTAGGCCTGGAGAATCCTTCAATGGCTGCAGTCCAAAATTTTATTGGAAGCTAGGGTTTGGAAGAGTGGAAAAGCGTTTGACTTTTAACTTCTATCAGTTATCTGCTTGTTTCTCTTTATTTCAAGCAAACATTGTAATAAAGCTGCTGAAAATATTTCGTGTGCCTTGTTTCTTCCTATTGAATAGTTGTGCAGATCTCCTTCTATTCTATCCTGGCAAGCTGTGCCTTAGGGTAATTTGTTAACTGGGATTTTGAGGGTGGTTTGTCTCTTGATGTGCTAAATGAATGAAGCGTGCAGAGTGTTCAATGAAGTTGCCATAATTTATTAGTTGCTTTCGGATTAGAGTGAACAATAATGAACGACAACAGCTATGTCAGTTGTTTCATATGTTTTTGTAATGATAGTGAGGAATCACATCATTCATCTTTCTAATTAACATGGTTTGAAAAAAGTTTAATTAAAAAAAAAAAAATCTTGTTTGTTGTCCTCCATCCATTCTCTTCTATGTTGTCATTACAATCCTCTTCATTTATAATTGATAATGTTTGTACAGACATCTCAAAGCTTTATGATTAAGGTTTTTCCCATATAGAGCAAGGGGGTTCGAGGATGAAGATGGGATGAACATTGTTGGAGAGCCACCCCTTTTGTGGCTTAAGCCTGGTCAGTCAGTTTATTTGCTCTCTTGAATGTTCAAGCAATCAACTGCTTTATTTTAATACTGTGGCTTCCTCCATCATCCTGGGACAGGACAAGTTAAACACCATCTTAGCAATCCTCCTCTTCAGCTCCTAACGTGTCTTTTTAGGAAAAAGAAATGTTGACACTTTTGTTTGAATTTCTTTAAAAAAGAAAAAAGACTTCTGCTGGTTATGTGTACTAGATCTGTGTGCTATTTGTTTTTCCTTCTCGTTTGTTGTTTCGTTTCTTGTACACTAATTAATTGGTTCGATCCTCTACATAATAATTCCCTCTTTTCATCGAAAGGATTCTGCATAAGAATCGATTACAGTCTATCCATCCCATCTTGCGTCTTTCAAAAATGTCTACATCAGACTTATGTTGAGTTGTAACATTTTTATAATCTTATTAACTGTATTATTTTCTAAACTTCTCTTATGATCTACCACTTCTACTATAAACAGTAATGTTAATAAGCCAAACAAATTGAATCCATAGTAGGTTTTGAGTGTTCAGATTGTTTTAGTGTAGTTCGATTCAATTTTTAAGGAAGATTAATTGTTTAGTGTGAGGGAATAAATTCATGTCTATAAGCAGTACTGCATACATTCATATTTAACCCCTAAGCAGTGGCCAAAAAAAAAAAAAAAACCTTAAGCATTCTATTTATCATGTGAAGCTAGGATTTGTTTTTATAAATTTTCATCGAAGTTGTTCATAAATGTTTATAGCACTGGCTTTCTGATTGGTGTGGTTCCTGCTTCAACATATGCTCCTTGTCTTTGAAGAGTACTTCAGAATTGCCTTCTTATTAATCTATGAACTGCATCATATCTAGCATTACTAAGTTAAACACTTATTCTAACACTCTCTCTCTCTGTCTATATATATATATAAGATGGCACAGAACAAATAGTAGATGCGGTAACGGTTATAATGAGTTTGACCATGCGTATATTATCATTGTGAGCCCATGAATGTCTTGTGCTTTAAAATTTGCAAGACCTCGGATCTTGGTCCAAACAAATTAGAAATATCGAGTATGCCTTATCAGTACCTTAATCTACATGTAACACAATATTTCAAATATAAATATAAATATAAAACTACATGTTCTTTAAGAAATGTTGGCTAGCAACTAAAGAATTTGTTATTAATCTTATCATATAGGGATTTTTCATGTAACTGAGATTCTAGAATCTCTAAACAAAACACTCTCGGCCTTAATTTTTACTAGTCCAGGAGCGAACACTATTGCACAATTTCGTTCCATCAACCTGCGTAACATTGTCTATAAGATAGTCACCAAGATTTTAGTGCACTGATTAGGACCCAAGGTAAGTGATCTTATCTGCCCTTTTGAAACTATCTTTGTATCTGTAAGGAAAGCACAAGACGACATATTTCTTGTGAGGAATCTTTCACAATTCAACGAGGAGAAATGGGTGGATGATAATCAAACTAGATTTAGATAACGCATTTCATAGTTTAACTGAGATTTCATATACCGTGCCTATCTAGCCTCAACATTCCAAGCCATTGATAGAAGCTAATCATGAATTGAATCTTAAACCTCAGTTGAAGTAGCTATGAATGGCATCCTGCTACCTCCTTCACAGCCATTAATGGGGGAACCGTTTATCGTGGCAATAAAGCTCCTAAGTAGGCTTATAAGCAAGTAGAACGTAAGGTTTCAAAATTCATGGAACTGTATTTAAATTTTCGCATATGACTTAGTTTTATTTTGGTTTGAAGCCTTGCTTGATTCATCAATGAGTATCATGGACACACTGGATGTCTTTGCATCATGGTTAGGGCAAAAATTAAACGTGGATAAGTCTTCTTCTCTTTGAATGCGAGAGGTATGCAGAGATAGTATCTAAAACCTTCAGCTATTAAAATAGCTGAAGGCTTTGGAAAATACCTGGGTTTGTTGTTTATGTGGCGAGGAGAAGTGATTTCGAGGAAGTTCTAGATTAGATGAATGAATTAAATAGATTGATACGTTGATTCCTGAGCATGGTGGGTAGACAAATACCTATACAATTAGTACTTAACTTTATTTCTTCATATTATATGCAATTTTGCTCCTTGCCTTGTTCTTATCGACAAAGTGGAGCAAATCACTGCTCATTTTTTTCTGGTCTAGACATGGAATTAGTGCTAAAATGCATTGATTGGAACGCAGTAAAATCTCTAAACCTAAACAACTAGGATGCTTGGGCATTCAAAATCTTCAACTACAAAATGAAGCTTGTGCACTCAGAAGGGCACAAGAATTTCTGGCTCAAACCTCAATGGGAAGCAAGCTATGCCAGGAAAACTATAAGAAAGATGCACTAAGAATGGATTTATAACATGGTCATTCAGTAGCTCCCTAATGTGGAAGAAATTGGCTCCTAAAATAACATTGCTTTAGAATCGAAGAGTGAAACTTGTAGGAAATGTTTTAATACTTGGGCAAAGGTAGGTCCTATTTGTCAGCTTATTAAAGGCCTTTTGCGTCCAAATGTAGGCTTCTTTGATTATGGTGTGGATGACCCTTTTGAATAGTAGGTGCTTGGTTCACTATTTAATCAAATTGGAACGAAACAGCTGCATACGACAATTAAAGATAAGCAATTACTATAACTTTGTGGAAAAATCACAAAGCGAACATGGCGAAGCATGCATTGATCGGCAATCTCCAAAGGTTACAAACTTAGTAAAGAACAGAGTTGGAGTATGAAAAAGAGAACAATGATTTTTCTTGTTATATCTAACAAACCTTCTGTTACAAGAGTATTTATATAGCTAAGAAACAAACAACTAAATTACAGCTTTACAAGTAAAGTGAAAAGAACTAAACATGCTAACTAATACTTGAAAGAATTAGACACATCAGCTAAGACAACATAGCTTAACAAACCCAACCCCCCCACCCCCAACACACACACACACACACACTTCTCAAGACAGAGTTGCTTGAAGACCCATCTTGCCAACTAAAAAAAAAAAAAAAAAAAAAAAGAAGGCGAGAGTGGAGATTTAGTAATTGGCTTTGTTAAGACATCAACCAATTGATGATTAGAAGGAACATAAGCAATCTTTAATAAACCAAAACCAACGTGGTCCCGCACAAAATGAACATCGACTTCTATATGTTTTTTGTGATTATGTAAGCAAGGACGATCGATAATCAATTGTGCTGACTTATTATCAACGTAAATTGTGATAGGCAAAAAAATATCACTATGTAAGTCCTTCAAGACATAAGAGATCCACAAAAGTTCCTTGGCAAGGGAGGCCATGCTCCTATATTATGTCTCAGCAAAAGAGGTAGCCATAGTACACTGCTTTTTAGATTTCCAAGAAGTCAAAGCGAAACCAAGAAACACACAAAAACCACTAACTAATTCTCGATCAATAGGGCAAGAGCGTCAATCAAAATCAGAATAGCTAAACAAGGAAATAAAGGATCAAATAAGATAAAATACACCTTTAGCAGTGCTCCCCTTGAGATTCCTCAAAACATGAAATAAAGCTTGTAAGTATGTAATTTGAGGCTGAGCGAAAAATCGACTTAATTTATGAATTGCAAAGCAAATATCAACATGAGTCAAAGTAAGATATAGGAGGCATCCCACCAAGTATCTATAGAAGTGGGGATTAGACCAGAGCTCCCTTAAAGTTTGATCAAGCTTCAGACTATATGGAAGATGAGTTTTACTAGGATGTGCACCAAACATGCCAACATCAAGCAAGATGTCAGTAATGAATTTGTGCTAACTTAAATGAATGCCTTCAGAAGTGTGGTTAATTTCAATGCCTAGATATACCTTTATTGTATAAGTAGCATGTAAATCATCCTTTAATTGAGCAATTGTAGCAAAGTTTGTACCAATTATAAGAATATCATCCACATACAATAATGCTGCAAGAAAACCATTGGAATCTAATATGATAAAGAGAGAGTAATCACTGTGAGACTATTGAAACCCTTGTTCTAACAAGAACTTAGACATCTCAAGTTTCCATTGTCTAGATTTTTGTTTTAAATCATACAAGGATTTCAATAAGCAAAAAACTTCACTAGGTTGTGCTTTAGCATATCCTTCAGGTGGTATCATATATATGTCTTCATCCAAAGAACCACTCAAGAAAGCATTATTTATATCTACTTGATGGAGAGGCCAGTCCTTAATAGCTACAATAGCAATCAAAATTCTCAAAGTACAAAGTTTAGCAACTGGTGAAAAAGTTTTATGATAATCTTCTCCTTCAATTTAAGTGTAACCCTTAGCTACCAATCTAGCTTTATGGCGTTCTACACTACCATCAGCTTTGTGTTTAATTTTGTAAACCCACTTTGAACCAATAGCTTTCTTTCCTTTGGGAAAATTAGTTAGTTCCCAAGTATTATTTTTCTCTAATGCATCTATCTCATTATTCATAGCCTCTACCCATTCTTTGTCTTGAACCACTTGTGAATGACAATAAGGTTCCTTAGTTGTTAAAACTCGAGCTAAAGTAACCACATAATCTGTAGGGCATGAGGAAAAGGTATGTGAAATGAATAAAGGATAAAGATGAGGGAGAGAAAAAGGTGTACTATAGGAACCAAAAACTGATGTATCATTAGCTTATTGGACACAAAATGCTTGGTTTACAGAGTGGATGTAATCATGGAGCCATTGTAGAGGTCGGGTAACATGTGACGAGCGCCTTAAGCAAACAGACTCCATAGAATCATGTTGTTATCTTTCTAAGGCAGAAGCAAAGGGGAATGCTTGAGATATGAACAATACTAGGGCTAGAAGGAAAAGAAGTGTGGGAATTAACAATCGATGGTTCTTTAAAGGAAACTGAGGGTAAAGTGTTTGGTTGAGAAGTATAAGTGTTTAGCTGATAATTTGTGAGAATGTTATCATGTTACTTAAAGGGAAATTCTCTTTCAAAGAAAGTAACATCTCTGTTGTGCAAAATTTTCTTTTCCTCTAAGCCATACACCCAATATCCATTTTTATTAGGAGAGTATCCCAAAAATATAAACTTAAATCTTCTAGCATCAAATTTATCTTTTAATTTGCTAATATAAGAATATAACAAAGACATCTCATAATTCGAAGGTGATCATAGGAAGGCTTTTTTTGATAGAGCTTTTCGTAAGGTGATTCCAATTAAGTTTTGACATGGGCATTCGATTGCTTAAATAAGTGGCTATCAAAACACACTCTCCTCAAAAAGATTTAGGCAAATTGGCATGTAATCTCAAGGTTCTAGAGGTATCAAGAAGATGTCTAAGCTTGCATTCAACTTTTCCATTTTGCTGTGGTTTGTATGGTTTAGTTCTCCAATGAACTATTCTAAGTTTAAGGAAAAGAGATTGACATTGGGTTGATAGGAACTCAGTTCCATTGTTAGATTTGATGTATTTGAGAAGTGTTTATAAATGGTTTTGTGTATATGCCAAAACATGACTCAAAATGTGTTCTTACCTAATCTTTAGAATTCATCAAAATAGTCCTTGTACTACATGAATAATCATATACAATAGTAAAAAAATATCTTACACTAGAAATAGAAGTTACATGATAAGGACCCCAAACTTTCACGTGTAGCAACTCAAAAGTAAAGGATGAAACATTATCACTTAAAGGAAAAGGTAGACGATGTATTTTGGCCAACTGACAAGTATTGAAATGTTTCATAGGTAAGTGTTTACAACATTCAATATGAGCTAGCTTAGAAATTGATGTATGTCCAAGTTAGCATGAAACAATCTAAATCATCAACTAACTTATCACAATCAGAAAGAAGGATAACTGAATGAGAAGTAACACTTGAAGAAGAATTATTAAGGACAACTAAACCAGATTCTTCCTAACTTGCAAGATATATAATCCTCATACTAAGAAGCACTGGCTAAGATACAATCAAATTTCTGGTCCTAAAAGAAGCAAGTTTTATCATGATATAGGCTGAAAATGAGAGATTCCTTTAAAAGTTTACGAATGAGAGCACATACATTATGATGAAAATCTAGGACAAACAAAACATGTTTTGGGGTGATATGTGAATTAATATGTACTGTTCTTGTAAGATTATTTTGCTTAACCTGGCCATCTGGTAAGTGTATGGTAATGGGAGTATTTAATTGGTATTTATCGTGTAAAATTGATTCAAAAGGTGTCATGTGGCCCGTTGCTCCCGTATCAACAATCCAAGTAAACTTATTATCATTTATAGCACCAAACAAGTATGAGTTAGTGACTTACCTAAAAAATGGGATAGAGAAGTGAAATTCACAGCCCCTTTCGCCTTTTCTACACCAATTAATGCCTTCATCAATTTCATTACTTCATTACACATTATCTGGAGCATATGAGGGTCCATGTGTGAATGAGATAAAGAATTAAACTCATTTGCAACAGACTTCTCATTCCGATTCATACCAGAAGCATGAGTGATAGAAGTATCATCTGCATAATGTTCAAAAGGCATAGAGTATCCTGCCACAAAATTTGAATGTACATGTGCCACAATTCTATTATTTCCTTTCTTATTTTGCTTTCCTTTGTACCACTCAAGATAATCTATAAGCTCAAAACATGTTTCTATAGTATGACCATCCGCATTACAATACTTGCAATGTTGTTTAGCTTTTCAAAAATCTTTCTTAGTAAAAACACCTAGCTTAACAATAGCACGTGTAACATTAAAAGCTAGTTTTTTATAGGAAGTGGTAATCTGGCGCTGTTTTTCAACTTGCATCACCAGATGGAGTGCTTCATTTACACTAGGCATTGGATCAATTGCCAAGATTTGATTTTGAACAGTTTCATAAGTATTAATAAGTCCTAAAAGAAATTGCATAAGTCTACCTTGAGACTCAAAATCTTGCATGCGTTCCTTAAAGGAACATGTGCAGTATTGTGAGTCTACCACAATCATGGATAGGATAGGGATTTAAAGCTTGTAGCTCATCCAAAAAAAATTTCAACCTATTGTAATTGCGGAAATATACATATTTCCTTGACATAGATTGGAAATCCCATGTTGTATTTGGAAAATCATAGGACCATTGGTCTAATTGCTCACAAATGTCCTTCCATAACTCATGAGCACACTTGGCATAAAAGAATGTTTGAGAAAAATCATTCTCCATAGATTTAAGAATCCATCAACGTACCATGAAATCACAATTAGCCCATTTGATTAATTCCGTAGTTCCTTCTTTAGGTTTAGTTATTTTTCCATCAATGAATTGTTTTAGCTCCTAATGCGATACAAATAGAACGACTCTAAGATAAGAAATTAGAACCATTAAATTTTCAGATTTCCTAAAATCATTCCAAGTACATCGATCTAGATAGATAAAGTGAATCTAAAATCCCTAATTGAGTATTTGAATCCTTAACTTGATTACTCGTGTTCAAAAACACTACAAAACTTCAATCAAACTACTATGATAGAACATGTAGGAGTCATACCAGTCTTTTCTGCTTTGATACCATGTGGAAAAATCACAAATCAAACATGGAGAAGCATGCACTGATTGACATTCTCCAAAGGTTACAAACTCAGTAGAAAATAGAGTTGCAATATGAAAGCGAGAAAAATGATTTTTCTTTTTATATCTAACTAACCTTCTGTTACAAGAGTATTTATATAGCTAAGAAACAAACAACTAAGTTATAGCTATACAAGTAAGTGCAAAGAACTAAACACGTCAGCTAAGGCTACATAGCTAAACAAACTTCAATCAAAAGTGTCAATTTCTTTAAGACACTTTTATGAATACTCACAACAAAAGCAAGGGAACCGCATGGATATTCGTCAATAGTAGTTTGTCTACTGACATACATGACTTGTTAGTATTACGATTATCATTTTATGTTACATCCGGCCAAAATAATAATAAATCAATGATAATCATAATCCCAAACATAGGTAATGCCAAACTTAAAAGAAAAATATTTCTATTAATAAAATGATGACAATGGTAGAAATGAAATTACCACTACAAGTATAGTGAGAAAAGAAAATAAATTAAGAAATATAAAAAATAAATAAAATATGATTGATCTTATTGACATATTAATACTAACATCAAAAGACTAAAATAAGAAGTGAAAAGTTAGAAACATTGTATTTTAAGACCTAAACTACAAACATGCTAAAATATAAATATTGAATACTTAATATATATATATATATATATATGTATGTGTGTACATATATATAGAAATGATGAGAATATATATATATATATATATTTAACATAAATACATGCACACATCTTATAGCACAATACGTACTCATTTATAAAAATTTATTGAAAATGCTACCAAAAATTAAAATGCTTTACAATAATAAGGCATAATAGTATGAGGACAAAACTTGCAAGAGTAGTGCACAATTAACAAGTTTCACTTCCCAAAGCATCTCATATTCAATCAAGGTCATCTTTTCATTTTCCTTCATAGAGTTCAACGGACTAGACTAATGATAGCAAAATATCCCATGATGTTACAACACTATACAGCTAAAAAAAAAATGTCTTCCACTCTTCTTATCAACGGACTATATTATTCTTCCCTCTTTTCAATGAAACTGGGAATTAAATTAGGGTCTGTTTGGATTGTTAGATTTTTATTTGTATCGTATCTGTTTGTCAATATAAAGGTTTGTTTGGATGGTCTGTTTTTTATCGGTACCTATATCAGCATCTATATCATATCTGTTTCATATCATTATTTAGTTTTTTTGATCGGTTTATGAATAAAAGTATTTGTTTTTTATCGGTATTCATTTTCAACAAACAGACTCTTTAAAAATAAAAAAAAAAATGAAGCTAAAACAATAAAAGGATGACTAAACAAATAGAGTAAATTGTTACTTTTTTATTGGTATCTACTTCTTAACAAATATTTATTTGAAAATGATAAACTATGATGATAAAATGATCAAAATATGATGAAACAAACAAACCATGATTTAAAAGGAAAAAGGATAGAAAGTGGGATTAGTTCATAACCATATAAAACACTAGTGACTACTCCTTACTCTGTATGTCTATAGGTTTCTCTAATGATCTTGAGCTACCACCAACTATTTTGATTAGCTATAATACAATGCAAGTAGACTTGCCCTTCGTTGTCCTTTATATGGTTTTCTAGCTTGCAACATTATCTCGTGTCATGTATTTTCCACTTATGGAAGTGTGCTAATAGTGTACTATTAGCAAGTTACATAAAAGCCACACAAGAGGAACAAAATACAAAAGAAAAAAACAAAAATTCAAATCAAGTTGTTTCATACACTCGTGATATTATAATATAGTATACTTTTATTGCTGAGAGAGAAAAGGATATTCTTGTACAAGTAACATAATATATTTATTTAATATGGATTATTAAGAAAATCCAATATTTAAAGAGAAGTTTAGTGGTGAAATGATATTTACCATCATATAAAAATTAAAAAGAAAAAACTAGTAATTCTCAATTGATTAATAGATGTAAGAGGTATGCAAGAAACTCTAATTTGGTTAACTACCAAATCACGTAAGCATTTGTGGGGTTAAAGTTTACATATTTGGCATCAACAACTATGAGTAATTGGCACAAACTGAGGAAAACTACCTATATCTAAAATTGTTGAAGAAAAGAAAAAATAAATAAATCAATAAGATAAAATTCTCAAACAAGCAAGTGTAATGTTGCATTGCATATACTTATTCATGCATAACATTTAATTGTTAGAAACTTGGTTGTGGCTCTCCATGTACTTGTATATGTAGTTTTGAGAGTTTCTCTCACTAAGCTGTAGTTTTTGCTTATACGCTAATGAACTTATTCATATTTTAGGTTTCTAGTATTACAACATTGCTAAGAGGGAACCCTCTGTAAGGTTTCTGATTTTTGGCTTGGGCAGGATAGGAGAGTGGTGGATAAATTTTGTAGATTTCTTGCCATTTTCTCTTTGTTGAGTTTACAACAAATAAGCTATGGAGACTTTACTTTGTACTAAGACTTCCATTTCAATTATGAAGTTTAGTTTTTATTTCATGTGTTCCCAAAATGCTTAAATGTAGTAAATGCTTCATAAGTAGTAAACAAGAATGAGGACGCTGAAGATAGAGTTTTCTCTCCTTAAGAGTACTTATGGCAGATTGTTATGGGTAGAGTTCTCTTTAAGGCATGGAAACCTTTGTTTGATATCAAACTTGGAGGTTAGTTAAATCTCTAAGAAAAGGATTAATAATCTTAGGGAAAAAGAAAAACCAAAACAAAATTAAAATAACCAACTTAAGTGAGAGTGGGTAAACTTTGAGTAGCAATCCAACCTGTTGACTTATAAGTTTTGAAAAATTAGGAACTCTCTTTATTTTAAAAATTGCTATATAATCATAGACTGACAAAATTATAAAATAATTCTTTCGCAAAATTAAGTTGAGGTTGTAAAACAACCATGATCAGATGAGGTCGTAAAGGTTGGTTGAAATTTTGATTGGGCACACATATAAAAGGCAATCAATCAAATTATAAGGAGATAGTTAACCGGTTTAACTAGTGAGTGCTTAGATGTACTAAACGAGATGATTAAAGGCTTAAGGAGAGATTATAGTGAGTATTTAGCTATCTAACTTCTTTAGGATTTTTACTAGATTCAACATAGATTTATGTAAATAATGTAAATCATGTTTGCGGCTCAATTTAATAGGCATAAGGAAAACCTTCTAACAGCATGTCCATATGTAGTGGGAAGTTAGAGGACGAATAGACAGTATCCTAAAGGTGTTTGGGAATAAAGACTTAGATGGGGTTCTTCAACAAAAGCAGATACACATGAGGAGAAAAAAAAATGCAAAGGGGATGAATCGAAACTTAGAGCTAGGTAATGATGATAGTGATTCTGAATCTACTTCTAATCCAGTCTTAAACTCTATCTCTGACTCATATGAAGACCCAGAAATGGAAGAGGTTTATGAATATAGGGTCAAATCTAAGGAGAACAAAGCTATGGTAAATAAAGGCCAATGCTTAGTGGCTAAGAGGATCCTGATGAAGATCTAGATGAAGACTAGGAAGAAGAGGACATGTAGTTAGAAGCATATCAAAACAATATATATCTAAGGAGTTAATGAATATCCAACCTATTGAAGAGCCAAACTAAACCCAAGATAAAAGGCTTGACCTTATAGAGATGGAAATTGTACCCAATGGTGATGAGATAAAAGCACAAGAAAACTTAACAAGTCGAGTTTATGAAGATTTCTTCAATTGATTAAGAGGCCAAAATGGATTATCTAGAAATAATAGATTTTTCGTTTGAAAGTGAATTGAGGATTCAATTGAGGTTAATGAGTCGGGAGATGGTGAGGCTAACAATGGAAGTATCAATTATAGATCAATTGATGATATTTTAGGAGTTAATTCTAATAATTAGGACTTCTGGGAGAATTTTAACAATACTGTTGTGATACCCAGAAGCCCTAGTCTTGAAGCCTGAGTGGAAGATGAATGATTATGTACTCCAATGAACCAATAGTAGTCTTTAGATGTACCATTTAATCTAAAAATTCTTTAAGCAAAGTAATTTCTATAATAGTAGGAGCTTATGGGCTTAGCAAGCTTTAGGTAAAATGTTAATCACCTTATCCTTTTATCAATTAACATAGAGGTACTTGGAAAATCTTGTGAACATTAAGAATGATGTAATGTTATGATTTGTAATGCAATGATGTAATGAAATAAATTATTATGCAATGGAGTAAGTGCTTTTATGAATTTGTGTTAGTTATTTGATTAATTACAAACAGTCCTTATATGACGAGAAATTATATAACAATAATAATGAGGATTAAATCAACCTTCCTAACATAACTATCGGTACGAGAGTTGTTCTTGCTTGATATCATGATGATGATTAGGCTTAGCATAACTAATAATGAATCAACTTAATAACAAACACCATGAAGAGTAGGTAAAGGTTAAGGATTGTACGATCAAAGATAACAAATGTAAGAGATGTGACAAATGATGTGACTTATGATCCAACAAACCCTACTCTTTGAATGTTTAACTCCATGGGGTGTAACAAATGCCTGTGCAAGTCCCATAACCTCGACATCAGCACACCTACCACCATTGATGGTAGTGGAAGGGGTTAATGCTGGATAAGGAGGCCAAAGGCAATGATGAATTATTTTTCCTAACTCTATTAAATCCAATAATTTCTTTGATGGAGATGCAAACAACCGTAAAGAAGCTTATGATTAGCTTGTTCTGATTGAGAGATCCTTTAGAGTTTATGAAGTCCCTAAACACCAATATGTAGCCTATGGGACTTACTTGCTCAAGTTAAGAGCATAAAATCGGTGGCATTTAAAGGAGTGTAGTTGACCATAGTCTATTACATGAATGAACTTCAAGGAGTTTTTTGAGTACTACCCTAATAGTCTATGGGTGAAAATTAGCACGAAACTATTTAATATAATGTGAGGATGCAAAATAGTGGGTCAATATGAAAATGAGTTCTTAACTTATCTAGTTCCCACTGGCTTCATATAGGGATAGCAATGATCTAAAGATACAAAGGTTCCCTAATGGTTTAGAAAATATATAAATATGTCTCATGAAGTTTGAAATTAAGACTTTTTTAGCTTTAGTAGATAATGTTAGAGTTTTGAAAAAGGCTAGAAAGAGGCTATCAGGGCCAAACCTAAAGAAATGAACCATCTCCTTAACAGGAGGATCTGCTAAGGAACCATTTTCAAGATTATGTCCAATCAATGGAGGAAAGACACCTATGTGGTCTTCAAAGACCAAAGTGAGCCATTGAAGCATTAAGCCATCTTAAACCCATCTACTAGTGGTGACATGTTGGAAATATAAAAAGGGGGTACTACATAAGAGATTGCCTCATGTTAAGGAATAATTATTACATTTTTTGTAGTGAAGATTGTAACTCATAAGGTGGACGTGATCTCAAGAAGAAAGTTGCAGTTTGCTTCACATGTGGACAAACTAATCAATACTCCTTCACTTTCCTAGAGAAACAACAAAGCTAAAGACAATCTATAAGTTCAACCTGACCTATCAATCATAGCAAACTTTTCAGAGGAGAGAGTCATTGATCTAACAAATTAATAGTTGTAAAAAGGGTTTACACCATCAAAGGAGAGTCATAAGGAGCAACTGAAGGTGACTACTAAAAAGGTCTACATGAAGCCTACCTTGCTGCTTTAAATTAAGAATATGAGCAGATATAATACCCTGCTAAACTAAAAAGCTTAAACATGTGAAGTTGCATAAAAGTAGGTTAGCAAAGAAATATGGAAAGTACAAACAAAACATATACACATATCAATATAAATATATACGTATATAAGAGAATTCTAATGAAACCTATAAACACTAATATCATGCTAAACCTTACTTGTCTATCATTTATATTGTTGGTTGAGCTTCCTACTTACACATTTTCGATATCGAAGCAATTTACTCTTTTATAACTCTAAATTCAGCACAAAAGATGAGAAATTGTATAAAAGCATTAATGGTGCCTCTAAAGTGAGTACCCCAACTAGGAGCATGGCCTTTACTACTCGATTGATAAAAGAATGACCAATAGAGGTTGCTGAAAAGGTCATGCCAACCAATATGATATTATAGAGATGAAGGGATACGACCTGATCTTACGAATTGATTGGTTAGCAAAGTATAGTGCAAACATGGATCATAAGAGAGAGGAGGTTTAGCTTCAAAGATCTAGAGAAAGGGAGCTTATGTTAAAAGATGAAATAAGTAAGCACAATAAAAAAGGTTAAAAACAATGGAACCATACAAGCTTAAAGACCTCATTTGGAGCTACTGTTGGGTATATTTCGTGGACACCAAGAAAGAGCACTAAAAAATAATTGACTAGAGTCATGAAGGAGTTTGCGAAGGTCCTTCTAAAAGAGTTATCAAGATTGCTCCCAACTAAGAAAGTGGAGTTTATTATAGTCTTGGTACTTGGAAAGGGTGACAAGGGAAAAATATTCAAAAGATCTACTTCACTTCTAAGTCTTTCTTGATCACTTTTTGTTCTAATAAATTCTAGTCTTTCGCTTTGTTTTTTCATTCTTGAAATGGAGCATTAACTTTATGAATGGAAATTTTTAAAGTAAAGGGTTGAAAGCACATTGACTTTATCAACTAATATATATATTTTTACTTTATCTTAATTATTGGTTAATACCATAACATCTACACACAAGTTATTTGGCTCTTACATAAGACATTGGTTGCAAACAGTTAACAAAATTGCATCATCAAAAATAGGTTTAATCCGCACAAAGAAGAGAAATCATCACTCATCATGGAGTAAAATGTGTTGTAGAACATGATTCGCTACACGATAGCTCCTCTTTGAACTTTAGGGCAGCACATTTATATTTACCTTTGCCTTTGGATTCATAAGACAATATAATGGTAGCCCTTTCGAAAAATGCCTCCATAGTCATGGAACCTTCATAGACATTGTTGGCATCTTGAGTGGCAAATGAAAGGGTGTATGTTTTTCCATGGATGATTCCAACAACTTGGGCAATCACACCTTTTTTTTTTTTTTTTTGTGGCAAGTTTCACTACTCTTTTGCCTTGTGGGACTGAGAAATGGTTGGAATATTTGTACTTTACTATTTTTAAAGACTCAATCATCCATCTAAAGAAAGGGGTGGCCATCTTCAATGTTTGGAGGGATCAAGACTCCCTAAGCGTTTTGACATTATAATTTGGCAATTTATTATTCCACACTAGCAAAGCTTTAACAATGAACCTTCTATATAATATCCAATTAAAGAAACCATGTTTGAATTAGTCAAAAGTTTTAATGAAAAGTGTGGATTTGATGTTTGTGTATTAAGTGGAGTGGCATTTTTTAAGCCCAACCGAACTTATCCATACACGTCGAGTTAACAAAGTATACACCAAAAGTTGAATTAGATATCAAATTGACCAACTAAAATTTCATATACTTAATTGCGCACATGGACAAAGTTTAGATCGTGAATGCATCATTAATCCTATTTATAATTATATTTAATATTAATGAACATTAACAATAAAAATTTATATTTATCACCATTTATGTATCTATAAACAAATGAATAGAAATGTTGAAACGTAGTGATATTAAGTAAAACCTTTAATCTATAGAGTATGCGTGCTTTTAACTTGTACATCACAACTTTATTATAGAAAGTGACATAATCATGAGAGCCACTTCTATGGATTTAGTGAGAACACACACACACACACATGAATGTCATTATTTAGTGTAGATCCGGTTGGTTAATTGATTAATCATCTCCTAATCAAACTAAGTACATATTTGACTATACATAAAATTTAACATGCATTGCATGAGTCCCCTTGCATTATTTATAAAGGCCACCACTTGAGACCATAAGGCATATAGCACTCAGGAGGGTTTTCGCAACGTCACATGCAAACTAAATAACTAGGGGAGTGTCGCATGTATCTTGGTACCAAAAGCTACTGTATCATTATGGGCCTTGGGTAAGTGACCACAAAAGGATATTGAAGTTAAGAATCTTCGATAATTGGCTACAATAGGAGACTCTTACCAGAGGTACTTGAATTATTTTTAGATAACCTAAGAATTGGTTATAAGTGCCAACTCCTAACACAAGTGAAGGAGGGCTATGCTCTAAACTTCATGCTCGTTACCCTACATTGTGTATATTTATTCATGCATAACATATGATTGTTAAAAACTTGCTTGTGATTGTGTGTGCTTGTATGTGTATTTTAGTGTTTCCCCCATTGAGACATGGCTTTTTCTCATACCCCAATAGACTTATTTATATTTCAGGTTACTATTACTAGAGCACTTCTATGTTGCTACCCTTGGTAAGGTTTCTGATTTTTGGCTGTTTGAGGTAGGATAACGATGGAAAGATTTAGCAAACAATATTTTCGTTATTAAGTTTACTGTAATATTTAAATTAGCCATGGAAACTCTTTACTTTGTACCGAGAAATTTGTTACAATTATGAAGTTAGTTCTTGTTTTGTATGCTTCCAAGATGCTTAAATGTGGTAGACACTTCATAAGTAGTCACTTTTCCAATCTTTTCAAATCTCCATGGAAAATTATTCCTCCATAAGTGTTGATTCTAGTCATGGAAATAGTTATAGTTTACTAATATAAAGCTACTCTAGTAATGAGGTTGTAAATTTTACTTTTGGTGCTGACATCAATGCTATTTTCTAAGGGTGGACACGGATCAGTTTGTTTTTTTTTCATCCTAAACCAAACCATTAAGTAGTGGTTTGGTTCAGATTAGAAAATTTTTAAACCATTAAATAATGATTTGGTTCAGTTTTGATTATAGATTAAATCAAAATTCTAACTAAAAATTTTCTTTATTTTAGTTTTTTTACATTTGTGCAGATACTTAAACATTTATATCATTTTACAAAGTTTATATTATAAACCACAACAAAATAATTTATAAATTCATCATACTTTTAATCTATTATTTTCTATAAAATCGGTTATTTACCAATAAAATACATTCATCGACCAATACATAGTAAGTCATAATTTATAATTTATAATTTATAATAGAACCATTAAGTCAATTATCTACCAATAACTTTAACTAAAATAAAAAAAGCATCTATCAACAAAGTTCATCAACGAATAAAATGATTCGCTAACAAAATATGTTAAACAACTAATACATAATAAGAGTTTATAACTAAATAAATAAATTTCATACTTTATAAAGTTAAAAGCTATTAAAAAAATAATAGTTCATTATCAACAAAAAAATACATATTATGAGCCTGATTTTAATCAATATTTACCAAATAATAAAATCAAATGCAATCATATAAACATATAGTAAAATATTATTATATTTTTCTCAAACGGTTTGGTTTGGTTTTACGGATTGGTTTGGTTTACCTTCTAAACTAAACCATAAATTTACGGATTTGTTCAGATTAGAAAATTTTTAAACCAAACCTTTTAAAAAACCGTATTTTCTGTTTAAATTGGTTCGGTTTGATTAGTTTTTTTGCCTACCCCTACTATTCTCTATAGTTCAAGGTACGCATAGTTCAATTAACTAGTCTATCTTGGTCCATTATTAATGATTAATTATTAAGACAATTAATCATTTTTTCGGTTTTAGGTTTTTAACTATTCAATATAATGATTCACTAAAATTTACGGCTAATCGTATTTGCAGTTATAACTATAGAAATTAGACTCTTTTGTTCCATAATTGCATTAAAAAATTGTAAATTATCAAGTCAAATAGCATAATTACATTAAAAAATTGTAATACAAATCAAATGATAATAAAACCAGTAAATTAAGAATATAACACTAATACTATTCCATAAGGCTTAAAATTCAATACCAATATTATACAAATTAAAACTTCATATCTTATTCAAATTCCAAATTACAACACAACAAAAAGTTGTTGAATACTTTCTTGTACATAAATGTTCCAATTAAAACATGTCCCAAATCATAATAATTCAATAATACAAAGTTGGACACTTTCTTGTGTTCTTCAAATGTTCTCTAAATTACAAAAATGTTCTCAAGTATTAATTATATTTATATATTATAACTAAAATCGTAGGTTTTTATCGGTTATAAACCGAAAACTGAAATAATTTAAAACTCTTCTCTTAAACAAAAATCAATAAATCGGTTAACCATTTATTCGAATTGGTTTTTCGATTTCAGTTTGATTTTTTGGTTTCATTAATATTTTTCACACCCCTTCATATAGTTACATTTGGGGCTTTTACCACGGGAATTGGTCAATAGGGAGGTCTGAAATTTGCTTTGGAGCTAACATCAATCCCATTTTCTAGGGTTATATGCATCAAACACAGTGAATGAGATAGCAGTTTCCTATGTATCTAAATGAAGCATAAAGGTCAAAAAAAAAGTATTACCGTGTTATGGTATGGTTAATATTAAAAAAAAAAATTACCACTTTCAGCTGATGGAATGGTATCTTATTATCTACAATGGTCCTGCTTAGGACAGACTACCACAAAAATTATATGTCATCTTGTGTCTTATCTAATGTCTACAAAGGGTGTGCACGATATGGTTCGGTTTGATTTGCTTCTCGAATCAAACCACACCATATTTTATGTTTTGATTTTTTTTTTATCAATTCAAACCTAATCATATGGTTCGTTTCGTAATTTTTTTGAACTGAAAAACAACGGTTTAATATGGTTCTGTTTGTGATTCGAACCGTTTTTATTCATAAAAAAATATTCTATCAAAAAACTTCGATTACATATTTCTTATCACTAATGTAAATATAAACAACATTATTTGAAATTAATCATTTACCAAATAAACATGTAAAATGTATAGAAAGGAAAGGATTTTATCCATTATAAAATTATAATTATGACTAGTCTCATTTTTTTGGATTATCTTGAACTATAATAGTATACTAGACATTATCCCAATACAATACACAAAATTTAATTAGATGTATACTTCTAACTAACATATTATCGATTATATAAATCAATAAGTAACTAAATAATAGAAGTAAATTAACTAATAAGACACAGGGAAAAAATATTTAGGAGTTAGAATACTAAAGGTTAAAATCTATAATCTATCTTATTTATAGAGAACATAATAATTAAAACATAATATAACAAGTATATTTTTATTCTCATGAATAATACATATTTAAGTCATAAATTTTAAAAATAATTAATTTTTTTAATGAAACAATTAAGAGCAAAAATAATATATTTAATTTTTTTTAAATATATATAAAACGGTTCAGTTCGGTTCGGTTCATAGTCCTGAACCGAATTATGAACCGTTTGTTATTCACCGAACTGAACCACGAACCGAACCGTCTTAAAGAAAGAATCGAAATTTTGGGTCGATTCAATCTGATCCGATTTGGTTCACGACTTGATCGATTTTTTTTTTTTTTTTTTTTTGGTACAGTCCTATTGTCTACTGTGTCATTTAAATCGGGACCATCAAATTTTGAATGACTCAATTTGCGTCATTTGACTTTAGGCTTATTTGCGGGGCCACCCATTTTGTTATTCCAAACCAGACAACACGGCCCATTTGAAATTTCTCATTTTCATTAATGGTCTCTTTTCAAATTTAGACTCATCTCGATGCTAGTGAAGCTAGATTCTGAAAATGGGGGAAAGGGGAAGCTTTTTTTGGAGCATAATTGCTAAAGTTAAATAATTTCTTCTTCTTGTAGGGCCAACATTTGCTTCAATTTGTTCATAGTAATCTATCATGGAGATTGTCGGATTGTAACAACCTAGGTTAACACTTGTTTCAATTATTTTCATAATTCCTATTTCCATGATTCCTACTTCTCATCTAGTCTTCTATCACCATAGTTTACTGTGTCATATAATACGATTTTCCTTTTTATATTGTTTAACCATTATATGCAATATTTCACCATGCCATAAGTATTTGAAAAAGTATTTTCGTACTTGCATTATATCAGTAATCACCGAAAGAAGGGCGGCTCTTGCTTAAGGGACGGTCTTACTTGCTATAGATCATAGGAGAGGAGCTAGCTATGGAGTTTCTTTTCTTAACATTTATATGTTTTTTTTTTTTTTATCTTTCTCGATTGGTGATTCTTAGACCAGCTATCTTTAGTAATACTCTTTATTAAAAATGTGCTATACTAGCAAGTGAAACTGTATACGATGTGTGAATCTATAATCTTCTTTGATATACCCTTCTTAGAGGGTGTTGAATATTGTCAAAAGATAAGTAGTTCTTGAACTAGCCATCCTTTTAGTCCAAGTGATTAATCTTCTTGAGGAGCTATTGGGATCTACTGTTACCAAAATATGTTGTAGCTATGAGAAAATGGGCCACTTAGTTTCTTTTCTCTAGATTTTCTGCCTTATCTAATGTTAATGTAATTAACTAATATGCATTCCTTTTCATTTCGTTCATGAATTTTATGTTCTTTTTAAAGGATGAAATGGAAACGTTCCATGATGTTGCATTTTCTAGATTTTATCTTACAACTTGTATCTTGTCAACTTAAAAGAGGTTGTGATGCATGGTGATTGAAGAAAAATACATGTATATATAATAAATATGTTTTTTTTTTCTTAATGAAAAGAGAAGAAAAAAATCTTGAAAGATATAATTAGTAGCCATCAGCAACAAGTGAAGATTCACTGTCGTCGCACGAATTCGTTTAAAGTCTCGCACTACCAAGTTCGCGACGAAATTATACTAGTAAGATTTCAAAGCAATCATACCATTAAAGGAGAAAAGGCACCGCACCAATTTCGATAAAAAAAAAAAAAAAAAAAACTCTTATTCAATTAATATGTAATTCATTAACCATTGATGTGAGGTGAACTACATGTATAATGTTTTTGAGAAAAAAATTACATAAATTGGAGAAAAAAAATTACAAAACTATTATTATTATGTCGCATGTTGAAGACAAGACACAAGAATTTATACCAATATCATATTTTTATCACGCGATATAGCGATCTACTTGAGCAAACTTGTAAAAATAGGTATATCGCATGGTTCAGTCTAACCGTGTATCACATGTTGATTATGCGATACACATTTAATATTTACATGAGTGTCACATGTTGATCATGCGACACTAGTATAATTTAAAAACAAAAAGTTATATCACACTTTCAAGATGCAATACAACGATATTATTTATGTAATTTTTTTTCATAATTTGATTTTGTGTAATTTTTTAAAAACTATATTATACATGTAATATTCTTCATCGATGTCCATTATAAGTTTCACTTATGTTTTGGGATAATATAAAACCTTAAAAGATTTAAAATCTGGAAGAATATACCAATTCTATGAAAGTAATAAAATAATTGTAATAAAATAAATACTAATTAATTCATATTTAGTTTAAATAAATAGAATAAAATAGAATTCAAAATAAGAAAGTTATCCTTCTTTTTTTTCTTTATCATTTTATCTATTAAAAGGACTCGTCCATAAATCTTGAAAGAACTCCTCTGAATAAAAAGTTAATATACGAATAATAAATGTTTCCACTTCCTTCAACTAAACTGATCATCAACTAATTCTAGATCTTCATGGGACATTTCATATTGTAATAGAAGACCTGCACAGATGGCACATGTGATATTGGTATTTGTAATATTTGTAGAAAATACCATATTTTGGGTATTTTCTCAAAACACGGTATTTCAATATAACCCCTTAAATTATCTCCAATATTCACAATTTTCTTCATTTTTTTCCCCCATTCAAGGTCGAGTATAGTAGTCTTGTGATGATGACGAGTGGCTAATATAATATATCCAATTTTTGAGACCCCTTCTGCACGGAGAGAGCCAGTATGATAACCTTCCTATATTCTCAAAGTCATGCTTGGATTCAATGTTCAAAGTCGTAACTTACCCCACATGGACTAGAAAAATTGACTTGCATTCTCATCTCACGTTGTTATCGATTGACGTCGTCTGGCTAATGTCCTTGAAACAGAACAAATTCAATAGGGATTAGACGAAGGTATCTTAGACATTTATAGAAATAAGATATGACAGGTCTGCTCAAAGAAAGACAAACATTGTTGAACCTTAACATCAATTTCATTTCCAGGGACTTTTCTAAAAAGAATATAGACTTTTCAAACTTGAAATATTAAATTTATAAATTGGCTAAAATATAAATATTATTTATTTATTTGAGTTTGACTCGTGAGCTGGGTGACAGGTCCTGACAAGTCTAGTTCAATTATTGAGATGGCTTGGGGAGATTTGACTTGATAGGCATGAAACAAGGATCATTGGTCATGTTCGCCGCATCCAACTTTTCTCAGGCAGACTCATGTACACAGGAGATGACTATTGGTCTTAGCTCATGAGGAGCTCATTCGGTATAACCATGAATTGAGTCGTTCCATCTCATCTGTCAATCACTGAGGTGATCTAACAGTCATCATTCATGCCAAGCGCTTATAAATACTCTGTCACTCCTTCTCATTTCCAACTTTTGGAGAGAGAAGACAAATATCATTCTACATAAGAGGTTCTGTTCAGGAAGATCAAACAAGGCAACTCAAGTGATTTCGACTCCAATTACTCAAGAACTGTAAAGTTAACGCACAAGGTCTACTCAAGCTCCCTTACTTGTCATTTGTGTATTTGAGATACTGAGACTACCTGTTTCTCCTCCCTTGTCATTCTCTCTAAGCCATCCCGTCAACCAAGTGTCATTGCCTCAGCAACATTGCAAAGTCACGCGCCAGATAAGAAATCCACGTAATGCGTGTGTGACCATTATCAACAAGAACCACACACCTATATTTTAGTGACTCCACTAAAGAGCTGAGGATTTTTTTTTTTTTAACACCAGTCGTGATGGTACCTCCAAGAAGAAAACCAAGTAACATTGATGGCAACGTGAATCAAGACGTTGGCAAACCTAACCCCAACACGATTGATCCAGACATGCCAGCATTGGAAGATGTCAATGCTAGTCCTACTGCTAACATGCAAGGCATCATTGTTGACAATGCACAAGTAATACATGCTATACAAGAAAGCAACGTAAGACGATGTGAACTAATATAAGAGAACACTCAGGCCCTGAACCAGTTCTTGGCTGCACTCAATCGTCTCATACCAGGCATAGCTGCTAATGCTAATGCACTCCAAGGTGTATCCTTGCCAGGCCCTACCCCAGTTGCGCAGCAAAGCGACCCCTCTTTATCTCAGCCTGCCACTGCTCCTACCATTCAGGCAATATATGCCTCAAGAAATGAATGTACATACCCCATCACCACAGCTTGCAGTTGAACAGCAACCAGCATCTAAAGAGAAAATATTAGATCTCAGCTTGGCGGGTCATCATCCTCACGTGTACGCTATAGTACCAACCCAAGTGAGACTGCTCCCCTGCCCAATAGTGACCATGCAGTATTTTCTCCAGTTGCATCAACTCCACCTATTGCGCTAACTATTCTAGCTGCACCAGCTGCTCCATCAGTGTCTGTACCGAAGAAATCCTTTATAACAAAGGAAGACTTGGTTGTTTATCTGAAGGAAATTCAAGCTAAGTCCTTTGCAGGAGTAATAGACTTAAAACTTCCATACCACCATTGGATTACCATGAAGCCCTATCCAAAGGACTATGTTAGTCCTAAATTCATGTTGTTCGATGGCAAGAAGGGTAGTGCCGAAGAACATTTGCTGAAATTCATTGAGACATTAGAAGTCTATGGGTTTAAGGACAATTTAAAGCTGAAAGAGTTTTCTAAGTCTCTAATCGAGAAGGCATATACCCGGTATGTCAATCTCCCCCTAGAGTCCATTGACTCATGGGGAACAATGTGTAAGTTGTTCTTAGAGAAGTTCTTCTCTACTTAAGAACGGATCACCATCACTGATATAGGAAGAATAAGGCAAAAGCCGAAGGAGGACCTTATGGACTACATTGAGCGTTTCAAAGAACGCTCTTTGGATATTTAAGACGCCTGTGATGAGAAAGAATTAGTGAAGATTTGTATCTAAAGGATATTCACTGAATACGCCGTCCACCTCGAGAATCTCAATCTGTATTCCTTTTAGCTCTCGTTGAGAATGTGCAAAGGACCAATGACTTTGTATCCAAACAATGCGGAGAAGGTGGAAGGTTAAGAAAGAGAGCTACAAATATTAGCTCAATCCAGGGAGAAGGTTCTAAGGATACCAAGAAGCTAAGAAACGATAAGTCAAGGAGTGCTCCACTAGCGCTTTCGTTCCCTTGTCCCATAGGGAAGGTTCATGTTGTACTTAACCAATGATTGAGAAATAGAAACATCAAGCTCCTAAGGGTTGAGCGCCTTCCTAATGCAACTGAAAAGAGTGATCTTAAGTTCTATAGATTTCAAAGGACCATGTCATCCTACTAAGGAATGTTGGACAAAAGAAGATATTCAATGAGCCGGTCAACAATGGAGAACTCGTCATTGAAGGTAATGATGTACACAACAACCTACTCCCTACACACAATGCTCAACGAGGTGTGGCAAGTATTGTTAACCATGATCTGAGGACTGAAGAGGAAGAAGTGTTATAGACTGAGGCACGAGAAGAAAAGGAAATGCCAGTAAATGACGATCAAGGCGTAGGTTCTATAGTGGTCGTTGCCTTAATGAAAACTGCTAACTTCAGGAAGTTCTTTGACTTGTTAGGATTTGATGAAGAGGCACGACTAGCGGCAAAAACCGCACTCACCCAGATTTCTAAAAGACAATACGAGAAGTGTAGTGTAGCATAACTTGTATGAAGAATGACACACACATATGAGAATTGAATTCTATTTATAGAAGCAAACATGTGCATGAGGAATCCCAACCACAACCACCCATTATATGTTGAAAACACACTCAATGGTGCCTCTATAAACATCATGCCAATGTCTACATTCAAGGCTGTGAATATAGATATGAGGCAGCTCGTGAAGCAACCCATTGCTATTAATAGTTTCACTGACTTAACCACAAACATAACCAGATACGTCAATATTGATTTCAAGCTTGGACCAATCCAAAGCTCAACGCGATTCCATGTGATTGATGCACCCATATCCTACCACTTGCTTATTAGAAGGAAGTGGCTGCATGATCATAACCTTATACCCTCGACATTGCATCGGTATATGAAGGGTCATTAGAAAGGGAAAGATGTATTCACTCCTACCGTAAAAAATCCTTTTGAGTACAACGATTCATATCTCGTTGAAGCTAGCTTCTTCAATAAGTATGCTGAGGAAGGAGAGACGACTATTGTGAAATCCTCCGACATACCACTACATACCTAAGAGGAGACTAAGGAAAAACAAAACAAAAAGAGGAGATGTGGCTCCCGTGGAGGCAGAAAGAAGCAGAAGCAAGTTACAGAGGTCAAAAGTTTTATTATGGGAAAAGGGTATATTACTTATGATGGTCTATGGGATCTAAAGAGGCTTTCATGTCATCTTCAAATCCCATCACGATACAAGAAACCCAACCTACCCTCCCCTCCCCTCCCTACAAGATCAGATGAAACCTCAAGCAGATGAGGTTAAAGAGTTCGACCTAGCGGGATCGGGAGAAGCCCCGCAACTTGTCTTCATTAGTAAGACCCTCTTGCCGGAGATAAAGGTCAATTTGGTAGAATTATTGAAGAATTATAGAGATGTATTCGCCTGGACATATGATAAAATGCCTGGACTAGACCCTACGCTAGTGTTACACAGATTGAACATCGTACCGGGGGCTAAGCTTTTCAAGCAAACACAACATATCTTTCGTCTAGAAGTTGAAACCCAAATAAAGGAAGAAATCGAAAAACTTCTTTGAGCGGGCTTCATCAAGCCAATCGAGCACCTTACATGGCTGGCCAATATCATGCCAGTAAAGAAGAAGAATGGAAAAATATGCGTTTGCGTCGACTTCCATGATCTCAACAAGGCATGCCCAAAGGATGATTTCCCACTTCCCAATATAGATAAACTGATAGATGCCACAACTAGCCACAAGTTGTTTTCGTTCATGGATGATTTTAGTGTGTACAATCAAATCAAGATGGCTGTTGGAGACGCTAAACACACTGCTTTTAGAACACCAGTAGGAAACTTTTATTACGTCATCATGCCTATGACATGATGCACGATTTCATGGAAGATTATGTTGATGACATAGTCATCAAGCCCAAGAAGGCACCTAATCATTTGATTCATCTCCAGAAGGTATTTGAAAGATGCAAACTGTATAAGCTACACATGAACCCACTAAAGTGCATGTTTGGAGTCTCATCCAGAAAATTCCTTGGGTTCATTGTTCATAGACAAAGGATTGATGTTGATCCATCTAAGGTACAGGCCATATGGTTCATGCCTTTACCAACCAATCCAAAGGAATTGAAGACATTCTTAGGGAAAGTTTCTTGTATCAAGCGATTCATACTTGTGCTGGCAGAAATTTCATATCTCCTGCAACACCTCATGAAGAAGGAAACTTCATTTCAATAGGGGCAACCTCAATAGGAGGCAATGCAAAATATTAAGGGAATACTTACTTTCTTCCAGAAAATGACCATGCTAGTAAAAGGCTTGCCAATGATCCTCTATCTAACATCCACAAATAGATCCATTGACGTCTTATTGGCTCAAGAACTTGATGGTATCGAGCATCCAGTATACTACTTGATTCGTTCCCTTCAAGAAAGGGAGATCAATTACCTAACATGCGAGAAACACTGTTTCATGTTGGTGTCACAACACAAAAGCTCTGCCACTATTTTTTGGCACACAAAGTTAACCTTATCACTAACTCCAATCCCATCAAATATTTGCTGTCACGACTGGCCTTATCAGGAAGGATTGCTAAATGGCTGGTTTTGTTGCTAGAATTTGACATCACCGTCATACCATCTAAGGCTATTAATTCTCAAGCCTTAGCTAATCTTTTGGCACAATTTCCCACTATAGATGGAACTCATGCCATGAGTCAGATCCCGATAGAATTTCATGAAGACTTGATGATGGTAGAACTGGATGGAAAATGGCAAGTACAATTTGATGGCTTCTCTAACAGTACTAGACGGGGAGCTAGAGTAGTTTTGACATCTCCAATAGGCCAGGAGATGCCTCTGGCATTCAAGTTAGATTTGCATTGCACCAACAACGAGACTGAGTATGAAGAGCTTCTCCTTGGACTCATTTTTGCTCAGGATGCCGGAGCATCACACCTATGCATCCGTAATGACTTAAATCTGATAATAAAGCAAACATACGGCAAGTTTGCCCTCAAAGAGCTGACACTTGTGCCTTACAAGGCTGTAGTGCATGCTCTCGTTGGGAAGTTCAATTTAGTAAGATATGAGCACACCAAGCAATCAAGTAATCGTTTTGCAGATGTACTGGCAATACTGGCTTCTAAGGTTCCCATGCAGACTAAAGAAGACAGCTTGAATATACAAGTTATCAAGAAATATATCCCTTGTACAACTTTACACTTAGTGGATGAAGAAGAGGAAGCGCAAGACGATTGGCATATGCCCATTAAGACGTAGCTAGCGTAACCGAATGCAGCTTCTGTGTCAACGTCGAAGAATTTTACTTGCATCAATGATGTCCTCTACTTCAAAGGACCAGATGGCATCCCAGCTTAATTGATCTATGCAAAGCAAGCTCGTCTTAAGTCGGATAAATATTATAAACTCTGGTGTAGAGAGGAAGGACCACCTCTGTATCGCTACATTCAGCGTGTGGGGTATTATTGGTTAATCATGTCCAAAGATACTTCTCAACTGTAGATAACCTGCCCAAAATGTTCTAGGCTAACAGATCAGGGTAAATGCAACTTTATGGCAAGTGCTTATGACTAGCAGTGACCCTATATTGACTATATGAAGAATAACACCCTACCCACAAATAGCACAGATGCGTAGCTAGTCAAGCACAAGGCAATGAAATACATCATACATGAAGATGAGTTGTACATGGTATCATCCATGGGTAAACCTCTTAGGTGTACGCTCCTCTTAAAACAGACACTATACGAATTGAAACTCACTCTAGAGATGGTGGCGAGCATCAAGGAAGAAGGAAGTTATACCATCATTTGTTGGATCCAGGATATTATTGGCCTAACATGGAGACCGATGCCTCTAACTTTGCAAAGAAATGTGTTGCCTGTTAGAAACATGGCTATGTAATCCATGCTCCCGCTGTCTCATTTCACAACTTAACTACTCCATGGCCATTCTACACTTAGGCATTTGAATTGGTTAGTCTGATCCATCCACCATTGAAGGGGTATATCTAGATTTTAGCAGGTACATAATGTTTTACCAAATAGGTAAAGGCAATCCCATTGAAGAAAGCTACTGGACCAACGGTAGCAACTTTCATAAAATAACATATCATCTATAGCTTTGGAATCGCAAAACGCGTTCTTTTGGATAATGGGACACATTTGTCAACTCACATGTTCGAAAACTATTGATCTCCTATAATATTGATCATGTGAAGTTCACACTCTACCATCTCAAGGGAAATGGACAGGCATAAGCCACCGATAAGACGCTCTTGAAGGTACTCAGTTGTATGGTGTATGACAATCATAAAGAATGGCATGGAAAGCTTCCCCTAGCATTATGGGCCTACAGGACATCCAAGCGCAGTCCTACACAAGCAACACCATTCTCCCTTGTATATGGGTCAAAGGCAATGATGCCCATAGAGATCTTGGTTCCCTCTATACGATTAACTATTAATGCAAATGTTGAACTACATACCCTGTGCATGTTGGACTTAGAAGCATTAGAAGATAGGTGAGACACTGCTAAGTGCAACCTCGTTAATTATCAACAACGGTTCAGTACCACTTATGATCGCTTGACTAGGAAACAATCATTCCAATGAGGCGACATTGTACTTTGCACAGCCGAGCATGTGCAGCAAGGTATTCTGGCACCTAAGTTCACGCCAAAGTGGGAAGGCCCCTTTATCATTCATGAAGTTCATGACAACGGCTACTGCAAGCTTCTGAATCCAACTGATGACAAAATTACAAGACCCATTAACTTCCAGTTTATTAAGAAGTTTCATATGTAAATGCAATATATGTACTTTCATTATTATTATTTGAATGAAAACATGGCTTGCATTATCAAAGCCTTTTCGATATAATTTTTTTTTATCTTATTATGTTGAAAACTTCGTTTGTTGCTGCAAAGTTAGATATCTATCTTCTTAGCGCACCAAGATAGTTAACACATAAAGCATTAATTATATACGTTGCTGCTACTTAATAAGAGTATAGTCTCCTAAGTGCGCGATGACACAACTATGACATGATGACTAGTGGAAGCATTGTCTCCTAAGTGGATGATAAGACAACGTCACATCTAACTTGGTAAAAATGAATGTTTTAAACACATGTCATTGATGGTTAAGTATTGGGAAATACCTTCTTGACCAATTAAATTTCATTACTAAGGTAGTAAAGCCTATGAAGCATACGATACTATCGCTGCTTAAAACGCAATCGATTTACTATTCTAAACTATAATAATGTTGTTGCTTGCAAGCGAAAGTACTACTCCGATGCACGACATAAGAATCATATAGCCTTTATTATGTTGCTGCTGCTAAGTGAAAGCAATGTTTCCTAAACATAAGCATACGCTACTAACGACTTAAGTCGAATTTTGACATTCACACACACACATATATATACATATGTAAAGAAAAGAGCAATGATTGCAATAAATTAAAATCCATGCATTAAATAAATAGGAGTGCTAGCGTAATTGGTCAATAACGGAAATAAAGTAACAAGCAAATCTAAACTAAGGCTTGCAATCCAAGCCTATTACAGATTTCAAGTCATCATCTCCTAAAGAAGTCTCCATTTTAGTCTTTGCTGTCGCAATCTCTGTTTGGATCTCTCACAGCTTGATCATCAACTTGTCATAATCTCCCTTGGCATCCTTATAATTCATCAACCTCTTGGCCTTGTTAGTAACAAGCCATAAGCTATCAACGTTGAGCTGCAACATACAAGCCCCCTCAACACATTTGATAAGTTACTTCAACTCTGTCATTGATAAGGAGCTCCAATATATGTCCATTAATAATATGGCTTCACATTGCAGTAGCTACCTCGATTCCCAACATAAGAGAACTGGCCCAGAATTCCCTGTCCATGGCATTTAGACTTTCCAAAGGTGCTATCAAATGAGATGGTATGATAAAGCTATGAAAGGAAGTCATCTCCTCTAATGCAACATAGTCCTCAGAAGTTGCCACCATGTGTTCACAAGACACGCCAACAACTTAGGGAGGAAGGAGCTTAAGAGGTGCATTAACAACAGGTGCACTCATGATCCCATCATCAACAGTATGCTCATCATCCTCATAATTGAGCTCTTCAGTCTTGTCGACATCACTTCCATTGTCATCACAGGGGTTTGGAGATGGTTCGTAAATAATTTTGTCCAGGCTGTCATCCTCATCATCCAGTACCATCACTGGTGTAATAACACCACTAGAGCGATGCAAACTCAGAAAAGAGCTTGTGTCAACCTGAAAAAGGCAAATAAAGAAAACATTAGACAATAAAACAAGAATAACAATGGCAGGTTATAAACAAGAAGACTTATTACCTCCTTGATGAGTGCACGCTTTGCTGCCCTAGAATCCACTAGCTGAGGTAGTAGATGGTTAACCTTCGGTTTTGAAAGATATGCGTTGGCAAAAGGTTCTAATTTGTTCGACACAGACTCCTCAGCCTCTTGAATATTACCTGTTGGCTTATGGTACCTATTCCTTAGTAGTATGAGATAGAACTCATAGCAATATATGAGTGGGGCTTGCGACGTATCATCTACAGATGCAAAGGCATAGTCACAGAAGATGCATATACAATTTGAACAGTGTGTCAGCCAACTAGTAGAAGCAACTCTACGATGCTCCACAGAAGGAAAGAGTAGCCGTCACATCGTAGGATGGATGCACTTGAAGTCACTTGGCAAGATTGACTGGCAGCATGAATTGAAGCTTTGAGCAATGTTGAGAAGACGTGTCACTCCTTGATCAAAGCTAAATTGACACGCCACTCTATGAGGAGAGTATACCATCACCTTTTGCTCCAAGAGTTGCCCATTCAAATCTCCTTTGTCAAGTAATGATGGCAGGCCCCCTGGGATGCACAAAAGCATGAACCTAACTTGACTTCTATCTAGCTTATCATGGTTATCAACTAAGATAACCTCGCCTTCAGATCCTGGAGGATAAAGCTCGTTGCTATCTTGATAACCTTCAAGAGGCTCTACAAAAGGCCAAAATGTAAACTCCTTTTTGACATTGATGAGCTAAAGAAGTGGCCGATTGACCTCTACTCCAATCCATGCCCATGCCCAAGGAACAGCAAGATTCGAATCTTTATTGATGGCGGTTGTGCAAGGTGGTTTCAAAACTGCTCACAAAAGAATAGCTGCAAGAAAAGTAAGTCCATATGTGACATGTTCACATATCTACCCTTAGAATGGATAGAAGCTTGGTGGTACAAGTCAAGACATCGATATAGGGCCCGTAGGTAGAAGGGAGCTAGTGCAAAGTATGGACCCTGTATGATGCGTATGGCAAAAGAAAAAAGCCGAGGACTTGCACCATCTTTTGGCCCACTAAGGAACATAAACAGTAACAACCAAAATGAAACAAGGGCTGTAAGTTCGTACTTGTACATCAGAGAACCAAAAGAGAAATGTGTTAGTTAGAGAGGTCAAGTACGGCGCAATAATATGAACATACTTACTCTTTTCACAAGCTGGTCCCACTAATTGAGACAAGTTCTTCCTCTGCTCCTCAAAGAAATGTGTCACCCAAGTAGAGAAACACAGTTTTTTCTTATCATCACAAGTGAACTTTAGAGTCGCAAGTAAAGATGCTTCAAGGTGGCACTCTTCGCGAGAAGTCATAACTGCAGCAACATTACTTAGCCCAGAACATTTCAGGTTCAGAAGCATGCCCACATCTTCAAGAGTTAGTGGTATCTCCCTCCATGCGATGATAAATGTATGAGTCTGGGTACTCCAGGAGAGATAATGGCATACTATACTTCCATTTTGTTTGTGCTGACGAGCCACAAGCGAGCATAGGTGATGATGGCACCATAGACTTTGGCTTGTTTCAAAAGCTTCACATATTCTTGATAGTCAGCGATGTAGTCTACCCAGTCACTCCAACCTGGTGGCGACTCCTTGAAAAATATGAAGTGTGTAATGGAAAGTGATAGCTCCTTTCGCTCATTCCTAAAACGTAGCACTGAGTCTCCCCTAATGGTACTCCCGGAAGCGACGCGCGGCTCGGGCTTGATTAATTGGAAGTCATCATCAATAGGGGGAGTTGCACATAACTTGAGGTGAGAAGATTTGTCCCAGAATGTATCTTTAGAAATACTATCATCCACCCATTAGTGTCGCGGAGGTTGGATTTGTGGCGGATTACCATCTTGACGCACTAACAAATCCCTTTGCTTGATGACTTTGACATGCTTGCCTTTGATCTCCTTTTAACTGAAAGCTTTGGCCTTTAATGCTTAAGCTTGCTTCATGGCTTCTATATATAGGGCTTAGCTATGATGTGTGTCCTTCTGCCTAGCAACTTGGACTCCAGTAGCTTGAATGCTTCTCGTGTTATTTGGTTTGACAATTGCAATATGTTGAGCTTGACTATCCTTCACTTCTTTCACCATTATTATCTATTGGGCCTTTGATTCTTCAATGAATGGCTAGAGTTACTCAACACTAAATATGAGGTAACATCTGCAAAGCAAAGAGAATGGAATTAGTAAGACAAATACGAAGACTCATAGGAATTAGTCAACCTAAAAAAAATTCATATTTAGAGTCAAAGGAAGAATAATCTACATATCAAATTAGTAAAGAACACATATGTGTGATCACAGGCATGTCTAAGCAAGGAATTGCTTCAATATTGCTACATATAAGACAAGAAAAAGGATATAAGCACAAGTGCGATGATAGAAGTGTGATAAAGATTTCTAATACCACATGAGAACCTAAACATGCAAACTGTGAATGCTAGTGACCCAACTTAATTTCCTGAAAGCTATTATCCTTGCCACACAGGTTATTGATGCACTATGCAGCCTTTCAAGTTTCAATAGCTAAATACCTCATTACTTCATGTACTGTAGAATATAACCGAGCTTGGGATGAGTAACAGTCGATACTTGCATGTGCATACGTATGTATATAGATGGCTATGTGAATGAAAGAGGAATATATGAGTATTGAAAGAGATAGGAAGATAAACGATCATATTGATGTCATTGGAATATTATATCAAGAATTGAAGCCAAGGAATAAATAAATAAATAAATAAAAGAAGAGAGAATGTTATATGTTGTTACCTATCATGTCAAAAAATTGAATCTTTAAATCACCATTATTATGCGAGGAATACTGTGAAGGAGAAAGCCAATGTTAACATGTGTTTCTTGTTTTCGCAAGCTACTGTTGATCTATTTTGTTGCCTAAAAAAAAAGTTATGATCAAGATAACCAGCATACGAAGATGAATGTGGTATGCTAATGTATATATATTGTCACACCCCAAAGGGTACCCTAAACGTAATAGTCCACTGCATACCATACGAGACTTAGGAATCACTACCACCGTCATTCAGAAGTCTTGTATTCGATGCAAAGCATTCCCTTATGACAATAGAATACTTGAGCAATTGGAGATAGATAATTTAATTTGATAGAAAATACATCAAAAATACAAACCCCAAATAATCAGGATCATTTACAAAAACTAAGGTGCATTCCCCCACAAAAGAATAATAAGTCCAGGTAATAGTTTTTTACATCAATTCAAGTATTTAAGGTTTCCTATGGAAGTCTATAAAAAAGCTGAACATAACTTTGAAGGGAAACTCCTATTCTTGCTTTACCTGAGTTGGTCAATTCTATGATCACAACCACAGATAAGGGAACTACAACAAAAAAAGCTATGGGGATATAAGCTACACTAGCATAGTGAGTAAATACTTCCAAATGTACATATCCTACAATTTCATACAATCAAGTTGTTTTAATCATCCATATAAAATGCAACAACAACATGGGCATACAAGACATATGATCAACTGGAAATCATATGTTGAATGGACTTGCGCCCTCCATTCGAGGTTAACAGATCCTGTGGTACTAACTTTGAATTTACTGTTCGGTTTTATGATTCACGGGTAACCAATTTCATTCATACCGTTTATGGATCACGGGTAACCAACATGATTAAATGCACCATTCCTAACTTAAAGTGATTATGTCCATATTACTTGTTAACCCGAGTAATCATTAATACAATTTCATAGGTGACTAAGCAATCCGCAAACAATCATAATCATGGTATATGGACATTAATCAATTAATCACCCGGTTTCGATATACTTAACACGTTTTTCTCAATATATCAAGAAAGCATACATAATCTCGTAATCGCCCATCATGCATTTCTATTTTTATCTTTGCCTATCACTCTAATGCAACTACGAATTACAAGCACAATAAGGAATCGTAAATAGGAAGTATAACTCACTCGGCCATAGTCTCCAGTCTTTACTCGTAACAGTTTGAGGGTAAAGAATTTTCCGATTCAAAATCACCTAAACGAAAGAAATACCTAGATGAGTATTTCAAACCATAACTAATTCTAACTTATCAAACAAAAACTTTCAAGTTCGTAATTTTCGTGGTTAGTGGAAATTCCAACTTAAAACGGCCATAACTTGGTCATTTTAACTCGGAATTTCGCAAATAAGTAGTCGATTTCTATCTACTTCGAAAGATCTACCTAATTCTAATATTATTCCTAATTTTTTAAAATTTTAGGTCTCAAAAAGTTTGGATCAGATCTGGTCAGTAGGTAAAAATCATGTTTCCGAAATTGTTTTGTGAAAACTTACATTGTTTCTACCATGTATATTAAATGTACATGCAATATTAACAAGTTACTATCATCAATGACATGTTATGAGCTATCTATATATATGTCCTTGATGATATTTAGTTAAAAAGAACCTTTTAAATAAATTTCAATTTGCGAAAACTTTAAGAATACTTGATCTAGAAAACTAGTTTTGTTTCTTGAAAAATCACCTTTTTTTTTACTAAAATAAAGTCTTGATGACCTATATGCCTAATACCCTCATTATTTTAAGAAATTTCTTCATTTAAGAGTTGGAAAATAGATGTTTAAGTGGGGGTCTTGCCTAGTTACGAATTTTGCAAGAATTGTTGGAGATGAAAATAGAGTTTGATTTATGTGTTGAAACTTTTCCTTTGTTCTAGAAAATATTCTTTGATAAAATCCATTTGTTCTTGTCACAATTACATTCTTACTATACCTATTCCCAAAGATTTCCTTTTCTCAATTAAAATCCTCATTTTGGAATTTGAAAATAGGTGTTTAAATATGGCTCTTTTCTAAATCCGAATTTTATAAATTTGTTTTGAGATTATTTCTTGGGTAAAACGCATTTGATCATTCTAAAATTGAGTCCTAATCAAACCTATTTCCTAAGGTTTCTTTTTTTTTTTAATAAAACTCTTATTTTTGGGGTTGGAAAATAAGTGTTTACACATTAACTCCTCCTAGTTACGGATTTTATATTCTCGTTGTAGTTGAGACAAAGTTCTAATTTAACTCTTACAAATCTTTCATATTTTGAAAATATCTCTTAGTAAAACTAGATTTAACTCATCAAAATCATTTTTTTATGATACCTATTCTATAAGCCTTTCATATTTTATATAGAATCCTCATTTTGAAGTTCGAAAATAGGTTTTCACAATAGGTCTCTTTTTAGATCCGAATTTCAAAATATTTATTTTTGATGGAAACAAAAATAGATTTTAAGCTTTTGGCAACATCCTCATTACCACAATCATACTACAAGCCTTTATTCACATAAAACAAATTTTTATGATATTTATATGCTCAAAACAAAATAGAAATATGATAACACTTATGTTATGGATGCAAATGCAAGCTTGGAAGCCTTAGATCATATTCAAGACTTCCCAAGACTAGAAAGACTAATCTCAAGAGTCAGATTAGCATGTTGATGATGTTAGAAGCATGAAATGCAAGTTAAATCATTATGATGATGAGGTTAGTAGCAAGATATATACACAAAAATATCAACAAGAAGGTATATAGCGAGGTAAAGGAAAATAGCTTAAATAAAGAGATCCACAACATTGTGATGGCATGAAAATCATGTACAAGTGTTTCCACATCCTTTGCTTAAAGCTCATAGGGATTTTAGTGGAATCACACATGTATGATCTTGTCATTACATGTTTATATGTTGTAGGGTTTAGATCTATTACCTTTTGAGTGTTTGGAACAAGAAAACTTGAAGAAATATTGTATGTGAAGATAGAGAAGGGGGGGGGGGGGGGGGGGGGGGGGGGGGGGGGGGGGGGGGGGGGGGGGGGAGGGGGGGGGGGGGGGGGGGTTTGTCCCGCGCTTTCACGACACAAAGAGAGGGAGAGATGAGAGAAAAAAACTTTCAAATGTTTTATTAAGTGAAAAGAGAAAGAAAGTGAAATGATAAATGCATAAAGGGGTATATATAGAGGATGTGATTAGGGTTTGTGTTAAATAAATAAAACAAAATAGAGAGAGTGTGTTTGGGGGCGGGTGCACGCCGATTTGGTATAGATGGGGGAGAGAGAGAGATGTGTGTGTTCTGTTGTGTAATATTCAAATTTAATTAAGTATTTTTAGTAATAAAACTTGTATTGGAAAAGTAAATTATAAGAAATAGGATGTAAGGATGTAAGAAATAAGTATAGTTGATTGTATTTGGTGAATAGTAATGATTGGAAATAAAAAAGTAGATTAGACAATTGAATTGCTAGTAGTAATAAAAATACGATAAAATGACTGTAACTGTAATAAACAGAAATATTCTTATAATTATATTTTTGAATTTCTTATTAAATTTCGGTTCTAAAGAGTCCTTCGAAATATTTTTCTATTTTTGAGCTCTAGGGATCAATTTTCGAAAACAGATCCCGATCGGGTTCGAAACAGATGAATTCCTTTAAAAACTAATCTTTTGATGTTTCGATATATTATTTAGGACTATATTCTAAAGCTAACTCATTTTTATTGTTCCGGGATTTTGTTCTCAGTATTGCCAGACTTAGGATTCCTAAGCTCCATACTAGTCTTAAGTATTCTTTTTAAGGTTTCGGTTTTCGATTTCGGTTTTCAAAACCGAGGTTGGTTTGCTAAGAAAACGAGAGTTTACATATATAGGTAAGCAAGAAACACGAATGAATGCAAATTTCTATGAAATCGAGATGAAAAGAAATTTAATTAAGGGACATGCTTTGGAAAGAAAGCAATCTATACAAAGAGTTTGGGAAGTTTGCAAATCTCGTGCAATAGCAAGCGTTATATATAATGTATATATATAATTAATATGGTGAAAGGAAACAAGGCATCTGAGATTTATGGAGAAATTAAAAAACTTACCAATAAAAGGGAGATTTCCACAAGGAAGGGTCTACTCCAAAGTCTGAAAAGTTTCACATAGAAGCCACTGGTAAAGAGAGGAAAACGGTTTATATATATATATAGATGCGTCAACAAAAGTTAATAACTCCCAAGAAGTCAATTATCAATGGATAGTGTAGGAAGACCACTTACATGGAAAAATACTTGCGGTGAAGGTGGAATTAAAAATTTTTTTTTAAGACCCCACGGTGACGAACCAAAGAGTTATAATTAGAGGTCGAATCCGTTGTTTTAAATATTATGAGCCGTATGTACCTGCGGGAGAAGCAAGTGTTACTTACGACTCCATGTAGTATCTGTCTAGCTGTATCTAAAAATTGATATTTAGAAGACATGAATTTAAAAGAAGATATGGCAACGACGGATAACGTCAATACGATGAAGTGGAGCAGGTACGAGATTGGTGCTAGAACTCATGAGTAAAGAATATCTACGTATGTATATGTGTATATATGTACACTATCTAAACGATATAATCTAAAGATTTGGCCTTGCTGGATAGACATTGGAAAAAATGTGAAGTCAATTCTCAACCAAGAACAGTGTCGTCAATGGATATATATAAGCTGATATGATCCAAGTCAGGGAGAGAAGATAAGTATTGGAATTATTTAAATTTGCAATTGATAAATTCAGATGATATTGATATCTACTTAACCAACTGAGTTATGCTCAATTTGTGTCTCTCTAGCGAATTCACATACTAAGGTACTATGGAAACATTAGTTAAAGAAAATTATATTACACCTGGTCCGTACCAAAGCTTCACATCATTTACGCGACAGCATATTGCCCCATTTACCGCTATACTATTAAGCATTATTAAAAAAAATTAAATAAATAAATAATCATTTGCAATTTCTTTGTCTATTATTGGCTATCCTACTTTCATGATGAGACACAATGAACATGTGAAGAGTTATATGTGAGATATATGGCTATAAGATGATTTCATGGGGGCAATATCATTCATATAAACACAAGGTGATACGCCCAACTGAAGTGGTACAGCAAGTTCAACCATTACAATACAACTATATATACAATGGGATAAGTTGCAATGCTGACGCTTGAATTTTTTATTCAACGATTCATCAACGACAAATAAAGTCTTCAACTTTATAAGAGCACTTGGCAGTATCATGCGCCAAGTATTGATCAAGTAATGCCTAAAATACTTGTGCATTTGAGACACTGAGATTGTCTATTCCTCCTTTCCTGTCATTCTCTTCAAGCTATCCCGGCATCCAAGTGTCATTTCCTCAGCAACATTGCAAAGTCGCATGCCAAGCATGACATCCATGCGACATATGTGTGACCATTATCAGCAAGGATCTTGCATCTACAAAATCAAATGAGGACTCAATGTTTTATAAAATTTATTTAGGTTATCAGCATTTGGATTAATTTTTAATAAATTTTCCTTAGTTTTCATTAATGGTTAAATATTAATACATTATTTAATCACTTAAAACGTTGATATCTTAAATGCATTGATCCTCAAATATTGATTCATCTTCTTAATCACTTGAAAAGTTAATCCCAAGCATAATTTATATGACCATTGAATAAATCAGTAACTAAAAATACACAGCATGACTAACACCACCTATGTCTCACCATATAAATACCTTAACTTTGTAGTATAAACTCATGCAACTTGGAACAAGAAAAAGTCTAGGTTTCTTTTGCAATTATGGAGAAATCTCATTTTGACCAACCAATATCTTACCTATTTCTTCTTCTCCTCTTTAGTGCCACAGTACCACTCTCCACTCTTCCTCCAAGTGCTGCTTCTTTAATGCCAAAATCAGAAGAAGCAGAAGCTTTATTAAAATGGAAGACCAGCCTTGACAACAGTAGCCAACTTGTCCTGTCTTCATGGGATATATCAAATCCTAACAATTGGACGGGAATCACCTGTGACAACTCTGGAAAGGTTGCAGATGTTAATCTCTCCAGTATCAGCTTGAAAGGTACATTAGATGAATTTCAGTTCCCAGCATTCCAAATATGCTTAGTTTCGATGTCCGAAACAATTTCCTTTATGGTATGATTCCTCCAAGCATTGGTAACATCTCAAGAATTTCCTACTTCTGTCTATGCAATAACTCTTTCTCGGGAATCATTCCTCCTGAGATAGGAAAACTGGAAAATCTTGATGTACTTTACCTTGATATGAATCATCTTAAGGGAACAATTCCTCTAGAGATAACAAACTTAACTAGATTGACTCTTCTAAACCTTGACATGAATCATCTTACTGGATCGATTCCTGATGGCATAGGGAATTTGAGTTTGCTAGAGGTGTTGGGTTTATCATTCAACAATCTCACGGGTTCAATCCCGTCATCTATCGCCAACTTAAGCAATCTGAGGGAGCTAATCCTTCTTATGAACGAATTTACTGGTTCAGTCCTTCCTGGAATCAGTAATCTTACAAATTTAACCGGCCTAGAATTGGCTGAAAATATGTTTTCTGGTCATCTACCAGATAATATATGTCTTGGGGGGTCATTGGTTCATTTCAGCGCATCGGACAACCATTTCACAGGTTCCATTCCAAAATCCTTAAGAAACTGTACCAGTTTATATAAGTTTAGACTTGATGGAAACCTGCTTACGGGGAACATAGCTGAAAATTTTGGTGTATACCCCAACCTATCGTTCACTGATTTGAGTAGAAATATGTTCCATGGAGAGCTTTCTTGGGAATGGGGTGAGTTAATAAATCTCAGAGGACTTAAGATCTCGAATAACAACATTTCTGGCAAGATTCCCCAGCACTTGGGGAAATGAATAAGTTGGCACTATTGGACTTATCTTCAAACCATTTGATTGGGGAGATTCCAAAGACATTGGGGAAAATGGCATCCTTAATGGAACTTTCTCTAGAGGGCAATCAGATTTCTGGTGAGATTCCCAGTGAACTTGGCCTTTTATCCGATCTAACTCATCTCAATTTGGCATCAAACAATTTGAGTGGCTCACTACCAGTGCAACTAGAAAACTGTGGTAATCTGTTGAGCTTGAACTTGAGCAGGAATAAACTCGAGGGTCTTATTCCTTCTGAAATAGGCAATGTAAATTTTCTTCAAGTTCTTGATCTTAGCTTCAACTTGTTGGGTGGCAACATCCCAAGCAGTATCGGATGGTTGAATGAATTGGAAACTTTGAATGTCTCCCACAATAACTTATCCGGGTCCATCCCACAGTCTTTTAATGATATGAAGGGTTTGGTTTCTATTGATATATCTTATAATGATTTAGAGGGTCCCCTTCCTCGTACCAAAGTTTTTGGTGATGCTTCTTATGAATCAATCCAAGGAAACAGGCGGTTGTGTGGTGATGTGGTTGGATTAAAAACATGTAAGGTCAAGCACAGGGGACATAACAACACATTACTCATTGTGCTTGCTCCATCGGGTACATTAATTGTTCTTTTCATCCTTATGAGTTCGTTCCTTCTCATTAGCAGGAGAAAAAGAGTAAAGCAAGAAAAAGTATCACAGGTATCACACGGGGATCTCTTTGCAATATGGGACTATGATGGGAGATCGGTCCACAAGAGCATCGTTCAAGCTACCGAGGGATTCAACCCGAAATATTGTGTGGGAGAGGGGGGATATGGTGTCGTCTATAGAGTTGAGCTTCCTAATGGTCAAGTTGTTGCTGTTAAAAAGATTCGAAAATCAAAGGATGGGGGTGACATAACGGACCTCCAATCTTTTAATAGAGAAATCAGTGCTTTGATGAATATACGTCATCGCAACATTGTGAAACTTCATGGCTATTGTTCTGATGCAGAGAACTCATTCCTAGTTTCTGAGTTCATAGAAAGAGGAAGTTTGAGAAGGGTTCTCAATGAAGAGGAAGAAGCAAAGAGTTTTTCCTGGAATAAGAGGATAAATGTGATCAAAGGAGTAGCAAGTGCGCTGTCTTATATGCACCACGATTGCTGTCCTCCATGGATTCACAGAGACCTGACCAGTAACAATGTCCTGTTAGATTCTAATTACGAAGCTCATGTTTCTGATTTTGGTACCGCAAGACTTTTGAAACCCCATTCGTCGAATTGGACCTTGGTTGCTGGCACCTTTGGGTACATTGCTCCAGGTAATCTGATATAGACTTATTTTGTAATCACTTTCATTAACTAACATGTTCGATGCGATCTTTATAAACGCTAGATCACTGCGTTTTATGATTGAGTCATTAAGTAATACTAAACTGGGGTAGTGGTATGATATCTTTGCAGAGCTAGCTTACTCCATGATAGTAACTGCAAAATGTGATGTGTATAGCTATGGAGTTTTATTGCTAGAAATAATCACTGGAAGCCATCCAGGGGATCTCATTTCCCAGATATTTGGAACCTCACAAGCCAAGTGGGAAATACTTCTGGAGTATGTATTGGATCAGCGTCTGTCGCCTCCAGTGAACCGAGATGCAGAGAATGTAGTCTGTGTGGCCAGGATTGCATGTTCATGCCTTCAACACAACCCTCAACTTCGACCCACCATGAGCGAGATTTGCCAAGAGCTTTCAGCATCAGTGAAACTGGAGAAACCCTTCTCCACCATCACTTTTGGACTATTTCTATCATCTAATTAGGAAGTAAATTAGGAAGATAGAATGTTCTCATAGACGTATCATTAAAATAAATAAAATAATTAAAATATTAAATATTTCAATCGCGATCATAATTAGATAAGATCTTAGCTGTTAAATAGTTAATGAGACTAGTTCTATTAAAATTAATTATGAAACCATAATATTTTCTTAAAAGTAGATTAAGTGGTGTTGCAATATAACAGTAATTCCCATGGTATGTGCACAACTTTTACTAAATCGTGCTTAATGCATCGCGAAAATGGTGTTGTTAGTCAAGAATTTATGGGCTCTTATTTTCTAATGTACACGACTTTTCATAGAGTGCATTTTCTATCATATTGAGACCAATGTAAGAATCTATAGAATAATTTAAGGACTCTAAATAATTGGTTTATTTATCTTAGTACCATTTTGGGATTTTATGTTGTATTTGGGTTATGTATGGATTAAATATGTCAGAGTGAAGAACATGTGTAAAGTATGTGTAAAAAATAATTATCAAAATATAGTTGATTCGAAAATAATTACTAAAATACTTCATAAAACCGCATTTACTATTTAGGATATGGTGTATTTACAAGTAAATTGCGTTTTACAAACATAATTTGATGTTTGCATACCGTACAAAATCATGTTTAACAGGCAAGATATGATTTATTCTATATATGACACATTTGATTATTACGATATAGGGCTGTACTCGAAACAATTTAGCATCTCAAAGATAGCACTAATGTCCTCGTCATCAAACAAAAATAGAAAATCCATACGATATTTTCTCCACCAAAACTCAAAGTCATCATTAGGTAACTCGCCAGACTCTTCTTTGAACGTGCCATTGCTCAAGGAGTCGTTGGACGCCTAGTCCATCTTTTTATCTATGTCATGTCTTTCTCTCTCTTCATCGTCCTCCGGTCAAGATCCTCACGAGGATCTTCCTCACTTGTCGCTAGATTCAGATAAGCCTCAGTTGTCGTATAAATCCAGTAACGGAATCACTTCTATCTCATGCTTAAGTGTCGACGGAGCACAATCCAATTGTTAGAATGAGCAGAGTAGCTGAATGTAGCTCCACATTTATATCGCATTCAAGTCTCACGATATACAATATAAATCACGTTTAAAAAACGTGATATATGTGCGTTATATGACGATTCTGATATCCCATTTTTTAGTCATGATTTTGCAATCATATTGGTAATTATTTTCATATGGACATTAAATAAGTAATTAATTTTAATTAGTGTCGTGAACATGAAATTATTTCAAATATGTCATGTTATATCAATTTCGAACTTCTGTAAGCATTTTTTATGAGATCTCACTTTGTTATTTACTAAGCAATGAAAAAAGAAAAAGTACTACAAAAATTTAATCTATACAAACTCCTTTTTTATTTATTTATTTATATTTAAAGGTTTCAATGCAAGTTACAAAGAGAAGTCCAAACATATATTCCTCGATTATATTAATTCATTTAAAGATTTCAATACAAGATACAACCCATATATCTTTGAGTGAATCTCTATGGCAACTAAAATAGCATTTTCTTTTTCTTTTCCTTTTTTTTTTATTTAACGGCCAAATACACCCTTATTCACATATAGAAAAAAAAAAAAGGAAAGGAAAAAAAATGTTATTAAAATAAATAAATCTATCCCCTTAGAAGGCATTTTATCTATGTATAGTTTTGACGCTTCTATTGAGTACTGAAAACTCATTTTAGATCTTGTGGCAATTTATGCAATCGATTGGAAGAAATTAAAAAGAAAAAGAGAAAAAGGAGAAAAGGGTTAGAAATAAACGTTTTTTCTTTCACCAGCAAGTGAACTTTAGAGTTGATACGAATTTTGACTTAATCTATTCAACCCATATCCATTATCCAATACTTAGAAATGAATTCCATTAAAATCCAACCCTCTGAGATTAACGTGGCTTTTCTTAATCACATTCAGTATAAAAATCAACACCTTTAAATTCGAATTTTATTTTTTCTTTGTCAAAACATATATTGGTTATTTAACCTTTGTTCTTTTATATAGAAAATTGAATTACGTTATTTCAAATCTAACTATTTTTTGTTTATGAATGATTGACCCAATCATATCAAGCTATTAATGACTCCTTAAATAGGATAATGGCAAATCAAATGCTTTTAGTTTTAGCTTTAAATAATTTGGTGCCACATCTTTAGATTTTGGCTAATTAGATCTTATACATTCAAAGTACGTGAGATTCAGTACTTATGTTGAATAATAATTTGATAAATTATTTATTTTGATGACAAAGCAACAGTAGTCGTAGTGCCTATACATTTGCTTTTTTGCTATAATTTGTCACAATCCAAAGATACGAGACTAAATTGCTAAAAATTTATAGTATAGATACGTGGTCTACTATTATCTCATCATCAAAACAAACATTAGTCAAATTATTACTTAATACAGATACCGAATTACACATATTTTAAAAGCATAAGTATTAAGTTACCAAAATTTAAATATTTCATATTAAATTACCATGAAACGAAGCGTGTAGGCGATAATTCAAATACTTGGAAAGCAAAGAATCGCCCTTGTTTTTCCAATAACTTTGGACTCATCGAGTTTCAAGGTTACATGCGTGGGCCCGTAACTGACCCAGACTATGTGAGATCAGGATTGAGCCTTGACGTAAGTATAGGCCCTGGTGGGAACACAGGGGAGTAAGTTTGGGCTGAAGACTAGTTAAAACTGTGTTACGACATTAGCTATTTCGAAGCAGCTGCAATATATAAGCCCTCAAATATTTGTTATAGGGTTAAAATATTAAATGGTGTATACCAACATAGAAAAATTGGAGATTTGGATTTGTTTTATACATTGGTAATCTTATTGGTATCAAAGGCTATAGAGACAAGACCTGCCACTTCTACAGTATCACATCATTCAGCAAGCATATTGAAAGGCATCACAATTGAGTGTGGAGTGGATCCTTTAAGGTGAAATAACGTTTTGATATGTGGATGCACCAACTTGGTAGATGAACCTTTATTGACCTTTGTTATTATGGCAAATTTTGTTCTAATAATAAAAATATTGCTTTCCTAGTATTTACTTGTTCAAAAAAATTTTGTTTGGCTTTATATATGTCTAATGTATACACCAATGAATATTTTAGGAATAACAAAAATAATGTATTTTTTTTTAATAAACATCATAGTCATTTGGTCTACATCTATATGGCAGAAAATATCTTTTAATGATTATAAACTACTAGTACTTAGGGTTAGCAATTCGTATTAATGTGTCATGTCTTGTGCTCATATCTAAAAATTCTTAACTTGTGAACTATTTTATTTATCAATCATGTTCTAAAACCTAAACTAACCTGTTTAACAAAGTATCTTGTATTTGGGTTAAGTGGTTATCAATTAAGGATAATGTGATGCTACTGAGCTTTTAAAGTGTTAAATCTGATACCTAATCATAATTTTTCGAGTCACCATTAATACATATGTTAAATAATCTAACGCCATTTACATAGTCACTACACTTGTCCAATGAATGTGTGACATGTATTGAAAGAAATAAATTGAAAAAATGCAACGTGGAAACTCAGGAAAAAGAAAAGGTAATGAAAGGGAAAAAGAACAAAATTAATTAAAATCAAAAACAAGCATACATTTGAGAGTGACATTTTCTTCTAGCATACAAAAACAACTATACAATTTCAATTGTCCTCTACCTTCCCTATCTATGGACAAGTACGACAAACAGTGATCAGCCCCCTATAGTACTACATTGTTTCGTGTTTTGACTATAACTTTTTTATCTGGGCTTCAATTGAGGTGATTTAAGATGCTACGGAAAAATTAGAGAGAGCTTTATAACTTTTATGTTTTAAGTCTTGGGAAATTCTAATATAATCAAGGTCGAAAATATATATATATATATATTTTAAACTGCACACCATATAGGCATAAAAAAAAATAACACAAAACAAGTCCAAATATATCCAAATCAATTGAGCACTTGTTTTACTAGTTAAATGTATATAGTTGAGTATAACATTTTATAATCTCTTAAAAACCAATAGACTAAGAACTTTATAAGACAAGTTTAGAACACTTAGATATAAAATAAACTTAGTCAATCAACCTAAGTCCAATTTGGCTTAATGAATCTAAATGAATTAAAAGGAACTAGACTAATTAAGAACCTAACAGATATACGGTAATGACTTAATAATTAGATTAAATAATTAATTCTATACAACTTGACTAAGTTAAGTTATGATATTATAGATGTCGTCACGGTCCAATTCGAGTCCAGAACTAGACCCGAACTGAACTGGGAACCACCAGTTCTCACTATTCAATTTAGGTTCCTCTAGAACCGAGAACCATAAAATTAAAAAAGCAAAAAAAATTAAATTACTTTAATTAATTTAAGTAAGAAAAGAAAAAAGAAAAAAAAATTAACTAGAATTAACATCAGAACTAATGATAATTATTTATAGCCTATTAGTTAAAAGAAATTTTACAGTTATATATTGATTTATATATAATCACTTATACTTTTTAATTGTCATATAAGTAATATAGACTATAAAATAAATCTGTAAATAGGTCCACAAACATAAAATTAAGTCTCACATTGTTAGAAAGAAAAGTCCATTTTGGTTAAAAAAATATATAAACTCAATAACATAATTTCAAATATTTTATTATTTGTATTGTTAATAGCAACGTATTTAATGTAGTGAGTCACAAATAAAATTTTACTATTCATGTGGAAATAATTTAAATATTATTTTTTCCTTTATTTATTTTATTTTTTATGGTATGGAACCACAGGAACCACCGGTTCTATCGATTCTTTAGCCAGTTCTCAAACCGGTGGTTCCAAAACCTTCGAGTCAAGCAGTTTTGAGGAGTGCAACCGACTAAACCCGTCAGAACCAGAGGTTCCTCAATAGGTTCAAACCTGCCATCCATGGGCTGGTTCCCGGTTCAAGAACCACTGGTGATGGGTCTGATCGGTTTCCAGTTCAGAACCGACCCGTGATGTGTTTGTTATTATACTAAATATAACTTGAAATATAATAAACTTAACACCTAATTAGATTTAATATGGATGTTAAGTATAAAATGAACTTATTTAATAAGCTCAACTTAGTTTAATGAACTTTAATAAGCTAAAATGAATTTGATTGATTAAGCCTATTCAACTTAGTTAATCCATGCTTGGTAACTTGTAAATGACTTAAATTAATATATTAGACTAAACCACGAATAATAAGAGGAGTATGTTATTTCAAATGTATGTTTGTTAAAATGAGTTTTTCACGTAAGTTGGTAAATTATTAAAATACTTATAAGAATGATAAAGAGTACTGATGTTTTTTTTAACAAACAATGGAGAATTGTCCGTATTTTGGTAGGGCAGTTTCCACAGCCATGTTGGGATTCCTATTTAGTGTCTAATCAAATAGGTTTTAATATAAGTCTATGTTTCAATCAAATGTAAAATAATGAATTAACTCAAGCTATGATTTAGCTCATACCCTTATAGTTTTTGTGCAAGAGTAACTCAAGCTAGGAATGGACTAGAACTATGTGAAGAGGGAGTTCATCTTCAGTGAAGATCTTGAAGATAAGAAGATGAATTTAGATTGTAATCCATATATTTAGTATTTAAGTTAGAAATTTTGTAACGTATAAGATAAACTTAGAATTAGGTTAGTTGTATAATGGTTGAAACTTTCTAATAATGTATCCTATTTTGCTATTTGGAAGGCGATACTGATTCTCTACGGTTTTAGTGGACTGTTGGAATTTGTATTTCCTTAGTTATCAAAATATTTTTATACATTTAAAATTTGTATAGCAATTATTAAGTAGAATTTTGCAAATTCTGACTTGCAAAACGGTACTCATATTACAGATGCATGTGTGATATGATAACTTTGGGTTAATCCTACTAAGCCCCTTTTCTGAGGCATGACAAACTATATGTGACATATTGGGCATGGTAATTTGGTATATGCAAATGGCGTTAAATTATTTAAAAAGTTTTAATGATAACTCGAAAAGTTAAGATTAGGTACCAAATTTAGCACGTTAAAAGTACAGATAGTAAATTGAATATTTTAAAAAAGTTAAGGGGAATCCATGATATTATCCCTATCAATTATTAAAAATATAAAATAGAAGGCATCATAGTTATAGTGTCTATAAAAATAATTGAAACAAAAGTCTGTAAAATTGAAGTCTACAAGTAGGGATGCAACCGGGGTAGGTCATTATAAGGTAACTAGCCCGTTCGAACCGTTTAAAACCCTATAAGGTCGCGGGACGAGTTTGGGAAATTACATGCCGACCCTATAGGGTTTAGGGCCGGGTTCGAGTCATTAAAAAAACTCGATGAGCAACCCGAACCCGTTATATTATAAACAATTTAAAAAATTAAGTTTGAATTTTAAAAAACAAAACCCTACTAATTTTTGTCTTTAAGAATGGTTGTTAATAGTTTTAATTTTATTTTATCTTTTTTTTCTAATTTTTAATTTTATCTCTTAAAAAGTTATTTTTATAATATTAATAAATTTTGTTGTTTTAACAAATCAAATAGCTAGTTCTATGAGCTTGTGAATTGACGAGCATGCTATAACTAGCCTAGCTAGGTTTAGACCATACTGAAGTCTAGTTGCCGGCCTACCACCCAATATTTTGTTGGAAGATGCAATTGAATTTAACTAAGAGTTGAAAAGGGGAAAAAAAAAGAAATGAAGCGTGTTGAGGGGCGAGGCGGGTCAGGGTCAAAACCCTGTAGAGGCAGATTTGGGTATTGAATTAAAAACCCTATAGGGTCGCAGGACGGGTTTGGGATATTCTATTAGGAAGCGGGTCGGGTTTGGGTCTTATGCGACCCGTCCCAAACCCGCCCCAGTTGTATCCCTATCTACAAGAACGAATTACTTAAAAAAAAATTGTTGCAACAATTTTTAATCAAACATATCAAAATATATCATTCATGCATTTGTTATATCACGTCGGTTTGTTTAATCATGGTGTAATCCGATATCAGTACAAATGTTCAAATCAATCCCATTCCTTTGTTAGCTTTTGAAAAGGATCATTGTAAAGTTTAAATTGGGGGAAAATTATTAATATGACGCTAAAAAGAATAAATAATTTGGATATTATATATCAAAGGGGTAACCATAAATGAAACCCATCTTTATATAAATAGTTAATATCATAAATAGTACCTAAACTTTAATAAAATATGCAATTTGGTATTTGAACTTTACAGCCGATCAATTTATTGCCTGAAAGAAATTTTTGTGCACACCAATAATACTTCCATCAAATTAGCTAACATCATCATCCTACGTGGTATTTTTAACCAATATAACAGAGGTATTATTGATGTACACGCAAAAAATTTTTAAGTACTAAATTGATCGATATTAAAATTTTTTTATTTTTTTATTCAACCAAAATTGATCAATTTCAGAACTAAAATATCTAATTACATAATTTATCAAAATTTAGACCTCATTTATAAAATTTACCCTTATACAAATCTTGACTATGAGATTCTAAACATAAAGTGGACTCCCTATCAAAAGCAAAACTATATTTATATTTCCATTTTGAAACATCATTATTGAAAGTATAAAACTAAAATAAAGATATAAAGTAAGGCACCAAATCATTATCCAAACAAGGTCTTTAATATAGCTAACTTACAATTCAGGCTATGAACTTAGACAAAATGTTAACTTAGTCTAAGATAAGGTTGTTGGCTGGTACACGGATTTGAGTGCTAAATCCAAACATGGAAACCTTTATAAAAGGATCCAAACAAGCATCTGGGATTTCTTTGGGATAAATTTATCTATAACTGTATCTTGCCATATTTGGAGTAATCGATCATGAATCGCTAAGTAATCATTGATGAAGATCCGAAATCCTCTTCAACTTATACAAATGGAATGCCATGCGTAGGTTATGACTGTATGGCCCGTTCAATGAGCAGGGCAATACTTGCAAAATGATGCACATATTAGCTGTCTGCTGGCCCTTCCAATGACACACATGTTGTGGGTATTAAAGCCATCTTCTATATCGTTCGAACCTTTAGTGCACTAGGAAGGAACAAGGCAAAAACTTCATAAAGTTTCATTAAGCTTCGAAGAATTGTCATCATAAATCGCGTCAGTGTTTTAGGTCCGAGTTCCATCGATACCATTATAGGGTTATCTATATAGGACGAATTGGACTTGATTGGTGCTGAATTTTATGGTCTGTATAGACGGATTTTGCTATTACGATAACTATTATGACAAAAAAAAAAAAAAAAAAAAAGAGAGAGAGAAGGAAGAAGAAGAATGAATGAAAAGGTATTTAGAGGTTAATTTCATTTGAATTATCACATTTCAAGTGGTTAAAAAAATCAATGTTTAACAAAGTAAATCTAACAAGGTATTCGTTAAAAAAATTGAAGATATTGAATTAAAAATTATCCAAATGTTGATATCTTAATATACGCCATTAAATAAACTTTGCAAAGTAATAATATCATATTTGACTCGATTTATGAAATATTAATTCTGTTTTTTCAATCACTCAAAACATTGATTCCTAATCCAAATATTATCATTTTTCAGTATAATTTACTTCACACACACACATAGATATATATACCCACTATGCCTCTCTTTATGCAGCTTTTCAGTCCAAGAAGAAAGAAAATGAAATTAAATGTTGATTTTAGCACATGACTTGTCTGTGTTGATGGACCACTGCGGGCTCCTAGTTCAATTAGTAGTGCATGGTGGGGAAACTCGCTTTTGTGTGTAGTACACGATTAAAATGATTAAAAGCCTACCATGAGCCCTTTTTTTAAACATATATCTCCCCTATAGACCATAAAGGCTTTAGTGAAAAGCTAGATTAATAACATAATTTCATGTCAAAAAGTTGAGGAAGTTTCCATGTTTTTGACTTGAAAAGACGGTTTGAATTTACTTTTACAGTCTTGCTGGTTATCCAGGATTATCATTATAGTTCTTAGCTTGTAGCATCTTTGTGATTTCAATGTTTCTAATGAAAGGTTTCGAAAAGTAAATAGATAGGGTAACGTCACGATGGGTGTTCGTTTAGACATTTTTCTCGTTAGTGCACCAGACAACTCCATGGTATGGAATCTTATAGACACATTGGATCAAGTTGCGCTTCACGTGGTCTTTAAAAATAATGCATAAATGATATGTTGAAGGGTGGCCAAGAGAGAAAAGCATCACAGGGGTTAAATGCAGAAGTAAAAGGTGAAGGGACCTAGAACATTAACTTTACTATTCTTGTGTAAAGATGATTCTTCATCCGAGGCTTGTTTAATTTTCGAAGGAAATAGCTTGAATTTTGAATTATCAATGGAAGAGCTCTTGAGTAGGGCTTCGATTGCAAATGAGCTAACGGAAGCTAAGCAGCATTCAAATACTTGAGCTCGACTTGTTTTAAAAATTAATCAAACTCAAACTTGAGCCTACTAACATGTTTGTTCATGATCTCTATTTTCGAACCTTAATCGAAGCTTGAGTTTGACTCATTTAGTTACACAAATTTGATTCTGAGCTGGAGCTCAACTCATCAAGCTTGAATTGAGCCAAGTTCAAGTAATTCATTAATAATTCGGCTTGTTTATAGCCCCACTCTTGAGTATTTATACAATACAATGGTTTGTGACATCTATCAAATTGCACTGACAACTAATAGCCTAGATAGGTTCTCATCTTGATGAATCCATCATTGGCTTCTCTTCACCTCAAGCTCATAAAGAGCTTTTAGTTTATAAGTCTACTTAAGAAAGATTAAAAATGGATGGGTTAATCTAACAATGCATAATGTAAATCAGTCGTACCAATTTCTTTTTTAGTCATTAATCTAACATCCTAAACCATATCACTAGTGTAATGAGTCAAGTACAGGTTGTTATCAACTTATCCCAAATCACGTATATATACTTTAGCATGGACATAATTAAACACATGTGATTAACCAAAATATTAAATAGATAAATAAATATATGTTTATAATATTTACGTGAACCAACCGTCTCTCCCTATAACCATAGGAAGTTTGGTTGACCATAAGTTCATATAATTGTCGTACAATTTGATTGACCTTCATTATAAGTGTCCATGCTTTAGTTAGATTCAATGGCTAAATAAAATGAAAATATTTTTTAAAAAGTTCAAATCATACCTTTAATGAAACAAGTCACTTTTTAACACTTCTAGGTTCTGAATTTGGTTCAAATCGCCTATAAAGAACATTATTCTAATTGATAATACTTATAATCACTAAAATTTTTAGACAATGGTCACATTAGATTGAAGAAAATTACACAAGAAATGAAGTCATATAACATTATTTTATCATGACATTGAATGTCAAGTGATAGTGAAGATTATACAACTAAAAAGAAAAGGTAAATGGGTTAGAATAAATTGCTAATAGGTTTTAAACTATAAAAAGTCGTTTTTTTTTTTTTTTTTTATAGAAAGTGATTCCATTCAAGTTCAAGTGGTTCAATTTGTTTAACGTTTTTAAACAAACTACAAACTAATTGCACACTTTTGGAACTAAAATGCAAACTGAACCTAAATACAAAGAACCACATTTTGAGGTTTAGTCCTATTTAGTTCAATTTTTGATTGGGTTCAAATCAATTTGATGAACTACCATAACTTTCATAGGCTTGTGAGCAACTCGAGGTTAAAATCTTCTTAACCATAGAACTATGATCAACTAAATACATTTGAAAATGTTAAATTCCAATTTGCTTGGGTACTATAAACTTAAAAACGTCTCAAATTAAAGACAAGAAATTCATCCACACTCAATGTGACCTATGAACACAAATTAAGCTTAGTGGACCATACTATTTAACTAATGAAAAGTAATATTATGGTTAATTTATTTAACCATTGGTTAGAGTAGGCGAATCATTATAAGCTAGGTTAACTCATTTAATTCATTACATATAAACCCAAAAAAAAGTGGCTTATTCAGCTATATCCTCTAAGTTCTTTTAGAGCACTCCCCAAACTTTGTTTAGGTCCAAATAATTATCTTATTCAAACTGCACCTTCTTTAAGAAATATCATTTAGCTTTACTAAATTATTATTGGAATTCCTCTCTAGGATGTGATAAATTGGAATGACCATATATAACATATCAAACAATCAAAAAATTTTCACTCTTGTTCCAGATAATGTGAACAAGAAGCACAAGGGGGTCAATTAAGGACCAATTCCAAAAATGAGAAGAGTAATGGCAAGAGTGATTGTTCAACACCTATACACAATTCACCCCTCTTACTAGACATTTGGGTAATTTGTTCTTGAAAATTTAATATTGGAATCTCCTTCTCGCACCATAGAAACTGATAAGCAATCTTAACCACTAGAAAAGCGAAAAATGTTATGATTATCATCATGATTATATAACACCAATAGATGTTTTCAATTCGAAAATGCTATATCGGTAATAAATCTTTCAAACAGATTTATGTACCTTCACTATCACTCGACATTCAATGTCATGATAAAATAATGTTATGTGACTTCATTTCCTGTGTAACTTTCTTCAATTTAATGTGACCAATGTTTAAAAATTTTAGTGATTATAAGTATTATCAATTAGAATAATGTTCTTTATAGGCGATTTAAACCAAATTTAGAACCTATAAGTATTAAAAAGTGACTGGTTTCATTAAAGATATGAATTGAACTGTTTTAAAATAATTTTAATTTCATTTAGCCATCGAATCTAACTAAAGCACGAACACCTATAATGAAGGTCAATCAAATTGTACAACTTATGGTCAACCAAACTTCCTATGGTTACAGGGAGGGACAATTGGTTCACGTAAATATTATAAACATACGTTTATTTATCTATTATAAAGCAACAAATGTTACGATTATCATCATGATTAATTTTCAATCGACTTTAATAATACATTGGCAAATACTACTAGTGTAAGTAACCTTCAAAATCTTTGTCAGCCCACATTGGGTGGTACTTTTTTTCATATTAGGTATGCATGTCACATTCTTAACTTGTGTATTAAAAGTGGAGTGGACTCACTAAAAATAAGATATTCACCTACTAAATTTACCATTGATTACATAACCGATCATCCATTATTAAATAGAACATGGAAAAAATTTCTATCTTCAACAAGTAACGAAGAATAAGAAATTTAAAAAAGTGTTGGTGCACAGACGAAACTCGACTAATCAACTTCTTATGAGTAATATCGACTATAAAAATTTGTTGTGCCACTTTGCTCTTACAAACATGCCAAACATACCATTACATCCTAAAACTAACTTACATGTACTAATCTATTGTCTATGCTAAAAGTTTTTTATGATAATAGGAATACATTTTCTTGGGTTTATACCCCGATTGTTCACCTTTTTTTCTAGAAACACTTAATATCATGGGCTCTTTAGCTAGATTCTAGTACAATGCAGTGTTGCAGTTGAGTGTCCACGACATGACACGTAAGTGGCTTTCGTACTATTGTCATATCCAAATGATATATAATATTTCATGGGTATTAGACCTATGTAGCAAGTTTGAAGGTCTTGATGGACTCAATTGAGGAGTATTACAAGTATATTGATACTTTATTGGATGATGTGGATACGTACTCTATTAATTATACATCTATTGCATGTAAGACAAAATCTATTTTAATTTAATTGTACGAATAGTTCAATAATACGTATAGAGGTTAGGGATTGGTTAGTCCACACCACTCATCCAAACATCGATCGCAGATGACATTTCCCTGGGAGATTTGGTTTTACTCATGCAATCATAGGCACAAAAGAAGTATAAGGGTAAATTGGTAGTACCAAATGCACTGAAATTGATAGATACCTTAACACAGAATTTGAGTTCAGCGATAACACCGGTTTTATGGACTTTGATATTTTGGAGTGGCGAAAACATCACAAAAAGGTGCTTATGGCTTTAGCCTTAATGGTTATGGTAGAGTAGGTATTTAGTTGTGCAGCAATATATTAGATGACCACAAAGCACATACGACTTTGATACCAATTGAGGCGGTTGCTTGCATTGACAACTAGAGTAAGGCAGAAAGACCGTTGCAAGAGATCGTTGTGGTGAGTAGTGAGGAAGATGAATACTTCAGCAAGTACAACTCCTTGGGAGGAAGCATCGCAATGGGTACCCCCAACCTAACCCAAGGTAAGCAATTCTTATAGGTCTGTTTCAATACAAATATAATATATATGCTAGAACAAACTATTTTTATATGAGAAAAAAATCTAAACTGGTGTTTTTCAACAGACATCGATCAATATAGACTTTTTCAAAATTACGTGGACCTAATCATTTTTCTAAAATTACTTGCAAATTATTAATCACTTAAAGTCGATATTAAATTTTACAATTAAAATTAACACACTAAAGATTTTATAACAAAAAATTAAATAAAATACATGAACTATGATGGTTTGATTCCAAATTTTAGATACGTAGGCACCTTTGAGACAACAAAAAAATATCGAATAACTCGTGTTTTGCATTGTTTTTTTTTTTTTAATCCTTAGTGACATGTAAGTGAGCTAAGGTATAATATCCCCCTCACACCACTAACCATATTATATTATAATGAAAAAGGTCATTTTCGAATGATTTAAAAATCTTTTAGTTAAACATTATTTCATGAAAATAAGATAATAATCAATCAAAATAATTCATTAGTAAATAACTTATGCTATATATTTTTAGAATTCCAAAGTTTCATATTATTGTAATAATTATAGCATAATTTGTTTTATTTAAAATGTGCAAGTTTTTTTTAAAGGATTGGACCCGGACCAGACTAGTCAAGTCACGATTCAAATTCAACCCGAACCGGGGAGACATGTGACACATAGTATCTATCACATACTAATTATACAACTAACAACAAGTAAAATATCACATAGCAACAAGTTCCCCTAACTTGCAATTATACAATTCTATTTCAAGTAACATAACACATAAGGTTATGATAAAAGTAGTGGCACAAGTTCATCCTTATATTTCATATAAGATATATGTTTATAAATTATAAACATTATGAATCTCATGCACATCTAAAAACCAATGCACAGACAAAATTCCAAGTACACTAGTTAAAAATTCAATATTAAAAATCACATCCAATTTTATTACTTTTCTATGAATAGAATCATAAAAATTTAATTTCATAGAAAATATTTGTACTCTTCAAAATTATCTCCAATTGATGGATAAAGAAATTATTCTATCTTGACTAAGAGAAAAAGTCATTCTAGGCGAATGTAGGGTACATCTTCAAATCTCATACACAATTTCGATAGGAACAAGAAATCAACAAATAAACTTTTGTTTTAAACATATTGCACATAAAAATTTAATTCAAACTATCCCTTCATATATTAAATTAATGCAATCATTTTACTTTGATTCTTACAATATCCATGCATTCCTCATATATCCATGACAAATATGCCATAAGCATCATATTAATAAGGCTTCACATATCACTTCTCAACTTCATTGTAATAACTTGCATAGAAGTCAGTCACCATTAGTTTCTTGAACTCTCCTACATTCTTGTTGTGCCTTACTTTCTTTATTTGTTTGATCAAGGCTATCTAATTTTAATAAAATCTTGATTTATAATCTAAAAGTGCATTTCTTTTACTAGTTGTGATTTTAAATTCTTTAAAATTGTTAGGAAAATATGGTTGATAAACTGAATTTGATAAATAATCTAAAAGTATAAATAAATTCAATTTTCTTAAAGAATTTTCTTAAATAATCTAAAAGTTGTTATGGGAGTTTGATTGTGGAATTCTCTTGATTACAACTAAATTTTGATATTTGAATTAGGGATGTAACCGGGCAGGTATGGGATGGGTCATATGAGACCCAAACCTATCCCAATTTCTTGTAGAGTTGTCTAAACCTGACCCATGACCCTATAGTGTTTTTCTAGCAAAAACCATATGTATCCCTATAAGATTTTGACCTTGACGTACCCCACCCGTTGACCCGATTATATTTTTCGTTTTTTTCTCTTTTTTATTCCTTTTTTTTTCCAAATGCTTTGGTTGGTAGAATAATACAAACATAAAGTCGTAACTGAATCATTTAAAAAATAAGATGTCTGATTAAGTTTGATATAAATTTAATAAGCATAAAATATCCTTACATACTTTCCACTCCTTTGGTCTGTCATCATTAAATTCACTAAAGATAAAAATAACATAAATTGGATTTCATCAAATGCTGTTTTATGATAATCATCTGGCCTCCTAAACTGACCTCATCGTGGAATAGAATAAATTAGTTTAAATGCTAAATGAAACAAAATATTGGGGGTTGATTCATACTCTTGAGCTAGTGTTCCACTTGAACATTTTCTTATTGTTAATTCCGCAATCAGCACGTTTGACTAGATGTTAATAAATGGAACTAAAATTGGAGCAAATTTTTGCCACAAAATATAGAGCAATCAATACATTTAGCTCTATAGTTCTACTGAAACAACCATCAATCCATACCTAGGCATTTCTACTCAATTGTTTCAACATTTTCACAAATGATATTTAAGGCACAGCTGTGATAGAAAATGAATAATACAAATCGTCATATGATCATACTTTACATGATTTATTATAATCTAATCGCCTTCATTGAAAATCGACTTTTATGACTGCCTTCTATTATAACTTGTCAAGACAACTAGAATAAAATTTGATAACTACATTGTTTTGATTATGATGAATATCCAAACAAATCTAGAAAATGTTCTGTATTAAACAATCATTCGTTTACATTAGACATCAAAGTTATGAATGACTTAATGACTAGGGAACAAGCATTATTTTGACTCAAAATTTAATAAAAAAGGGCTCCGCTTTCTGGTTTTATTTCTATTTTTACCATTTTGAATGCAAATGAATCTCACTCTACCAAGAATTGAAATCGTATAATGCTCAAATATCTGGTCAACATAACACAAATAATGAGTTTGGTCCTATCTCCTCTCTCTTGTGCTATGATAACGCCTTTGCTCCTATGGTACGAGTGTTTTGGTTTGAAAAAGGAAAAGAAGTCACAAGTCAAACTATAATACTACCTTACATTAGGATTTTTTTTTTTATTTTAAAATTGAACTTTTCTTTTATTTTTTATTTTAAATAATATTTAATCTAATGAGTTGGGTTTCCTGTTGGGTCATTATTCTGGCCTAAATCTATCCCGTAACCTTATAGAGTCAAAGTATTATTTCCCAAATCCGACCCATAATCCTACAGGGTCAAACCCTTTAAGGTTTTTAGTGGATCTAGCGAGTTGGATATCGTATAATATCCCACCCGATTGTATTCCTAATTTGAATAATAAAATTTAAGTATAAACCACACTTTAAAATTCATGTGAAATAATTATGTTTTGTAGTTATTTGGAGATGGAGAGAGTACACAAAAATCAAAGAAACCCATACAAAAAATCTTTACAAAATTAGAAAAGTAGCAGATTTTATCTCTTGAACAAAATCCAAATAACATGACTCTACTTAGATATGGATACTTAATCACAAATGGATATGACTTAAACACATGGAATACCTTACAAATTTGATCAAAAGTTGCAATTTTCAAGTTTTAATGTTATGGAAATGCTACATATTCAAAAGGTTTAAACACTTTAAGTTGGTTTGGACTAACTTACATTATCCCATTATATTGAGTAAATGTCATATTTAGTTCTTAAGCTTTGCCAATATATACAATTACTTACCTTAAGTTTAAAGACATAAATTGATTACTTGCAGACTTTTCGAGTTCAATTATAGAAACATAGATGATGTAGTCAATTGCAAAAGTGAGTAAAGTTTAAGTTGTTAATTACAAATTTAGTAAAAGTTTAGGTAATTAATTAAAAAATGGGTAAAATATAGTAATTTTTAAACTTTAGATATTTAGTTATAAAAAAATTTAAGTATCGAATATGACAATTATTCCCTTTTATTTTACCTTTGTTCTCTTTTTTTTGCAAGAAGTAGTTCTAATATTTTCATAATAGATTCAAACCTTTTATATAAACACTATAAATCTCTCTTTTCTTTCTCATGATTAATATGAATTTACTTTAATTAATCACGAGCTTTCCAAGGACATAATCTATATCTTAAATCACATAATTAGCAATTTATTTCAAAACCTAATGATTTATTACTAATGTCACGACTTGCCACCCTAGGCTCTACTGTAGTGGAGGGGCGCCCCTTGGCCCTCAGGTCACCCTGGGCAGGGATCGTGATGCTAGGTACACTAGCCCTTTTAGCGCACCCTCAAGCACAACTAGGACACCAGAGGCACTATGTAATGACTCAAAACTTTACCCATCAAGGTATTGTCCGCTTTGGCCACACGGTTTTGTCCATTAAGTGCTAGCGTTTCCCAGGTGGTCACCCATCCTAAGATTACTCTGCTCATAGCACTCTTTAACTCTAGAGTTCTGACTCAGAACTTTACCCATCGAGATATTGTCTGCTTTAATCACACGTCGCACAGTTTTATCCTTTTGGTGCTAGCGCTTCCCAAAGGCTCACCCATTCTGGGATTGCTCTACCCAGAGCATGCTTAACTTTAGAGTTCTGACAAACCCCAAGCCATTATATCGAAAAGACACCTCTGTGATTAGAGTTTCGCAACCTATATTTGAGGGGTATCACATAAAATATTTAAAAAGTTAAGTCAATTGATATTTCTATTGAGTTTAAAAAACCTAAAGAAGAAGCTAAACAACAATGGGAAAAAGGTGAAGAGCACCGAACAATGCATAAGGAGAAAAAGAAAAAGAAGAAAAAAGAAAAGAAAAATCCTTAAAGAAAATAAAGGGATATATTATGGGGAAAACAAATCCTAAAATTTGGAAACCTAAATCTAAAAATGTTACTCTAAAAATCAGTTTGTTTTATCATATTCTAGTATTACATTTTTGTTATTTTGAAACAAATGTTTATCAAGAAACTAATACGAATGAAAATGATAATTTTACATATAAATTGATCAAACAAATGTGAGATTGATAAGTTACAAATACAGATATAATACAGATAAAAATCCAATGATTTAAATAAGACACTACGATAAGAAGAGTTGAGAGTACTTAAAATCTTGGCATAATGGTCGATCTTGAGTTGCCAGCACCTGCAATGATCCCAACATTTTTTAGGAAAACTTTCTTTTCTCTCTTTTTTCCCCCCCTAACTCTGCAATTTTCTTCTTTCTTGTTTAAATTCTTGCAATTTTTTTCTATTCAACCGCATAATTTGAACAAATTAATACTATTTTATTAAATTTACTATTATAAAACCAATTAAAAGCTAACACTTTATCAAAAGGTAATTATAAAATACAGATTATATATTTATCCCAAAAACAGAATACAAACCATGGATCGTGTTTTTTTTTTAATAATATTTCGTTGTTGAAATGGTGGAGTAATTCAAATTCCATTTTTGTCGTGGAGTTCTGTTCGGGTTAACGTCAACATAGCCGTTGTGTGATGAAACGAAGCTCTCTGCTTTTTAATGCCACGCTAACTTTCCTCACGTGGGCCTTATGATTAGATCATCTCCTAAACTTTTTCAGTTGCCATAAATGCCCTTAACGTTCATTTTCCGCTCTTACTTTTTCTTCCTCTTCATACGTCAAGAAAAGAAAATCTCCTTGATTGATTCCGATCGTCTTCGAACCTTTCTAGCTTTAGTTTTAGTTAATTTATCTGTGTTATTCCACTTACAAATAGACTGAACTAGTTGTTCACCGTTTATAAAAAATAAAAATTATTTATTCAGCTTATTCTAGAAATCGAGATCACATCCTATAGATATTGAATGATACATAACTACATGATGAAATAAAAGAACTTTCATATGTGGGTATATGCATATATATTGATACTATTTATTTTAAAGCCTAAACCAAAGTTGAATGGTAAATTAGTTCTTACCGTAAGTATAAAGGATTATTTGATATCTTTGTAAGTGTTAAAATTTCTTGCTGTGGAATATGTGCGGGCAAATTTCGTTGAGAATCATTCTTATTACTGCTAAAGAAATATCTATATTATTTTTGTATATAGATGTTTTTCCCTTTATTTTAAATATATATTTCATAGGGGATGAAAAGTTAAGCATGTTCTTAATGGTACCGATGGTCATGCGATATGGTCCATGAAGAGTTACCTAGGTATTTCTTTGTTACTATTTAATTTTAATATAAATTGAAATACATATATTAATATTTACTCAACGCATACTTATTGATGGCCTGATTTAGAATAAGGGCCACTCAAATTGAGTTCAACCCACAAACAAATCCTGACCGCATTAGTATAACATAAGACCTCACCTGGGTATCCATCACTCTAACTTAGTACCCGACTGCTCCTTCCATTACTTGGTTAGCCCCATGCTCTACATCTCTTAACATATGCTCTTTGGTCCACCTTAATACACATGAAAGTGGACTGGTAGGTCTATCCCTATGTCCACCACAACCATTATCAATCGCTTACTTGCCCATTGTCCCATGATCTTACGATACACTCAGTCTTCAGATCAATCAACTATAAATGGCTTTCTTCCCTCTACGAGATGTTAAAGTTGTATTTATTACTCTATATGCATACGACTCATTAGCCCATTACTATGATTGCTAACTTAAACTTGGAGTGATCGAACCCATGCCCAGTGCACTACTAACCAAGTTTTTGTTTTGAAAGTTCTTCACCATAGCAATCAAAATCCAAATTCTTTATATTTAGCGTCTATTGGATTTGAACCAACGACAACACTTAGAATATTATTATCCTTCAAATTAAGCCGTTACACTTCCCAATCTTTTGAAAAAGGTGTTTTAAAATACAATCTTATATTTCACCATTAACATAGTTCAAAAGAGCTTTTTTTTTTAATTAATTATTTATCTAAGGCAAGTAGTCGCATTGGGGATGAAAAATCATATATGAATGCTCAATTTTAAGGATAAAATGACCCAACTATACATACAAAACACGGGAAAGGGTTAAGGAAAAAAATAATATTTTAATAAAAATTACAAAAATGTTAATGGATCAGAAATAATTAAAAAAAAAACTAGACAAGTTAAATTTTTCTTTTTAAAATATGAGTTTAGAGTATATTAAACTTGTCTTTAAAATATGAGTTCAACACAATTATATTGAATCTGTGTCTTCAAAAGATGAGTTCGATATTTATCTCTTTAACCTCAATTGATGAGACTCCAAACTCCCAAAACAAAATAAAATAAAAAAATCTAAGCAAAATGTCAAATTACAAATTCCAAAAGTATAAAACAGCTCATTACAAGCCTTAAATAGCTCTTTTAAAAAGAAACAATCTCACTCGGGCTGGGTGAGCCCCAATCACTTCATTAAAGGGCTCGAAAATCAATCATTAGAATGATGTAATAGGTTTTTGTAACTATTCTCGAATCAAAATTTTCACCCATTTCAGCTTCTACTAGAAAACAATCTATTTTCAATTTATGTTTTATATGTCGTTTGTGTTATCCGTCTATATAATCAAAACTAATCTCATCTATGTTAGTTAGGGAAGAAGAAGATGAGTTTTGTTTATTATAACAATACGTAACTTAGTTTAGTATAATTGTATTGAACCCGACTCTTTAACGCAATCTATTTGCTTATTTTTGCAATTATTTTCAACCTTATGGCATTTTAATATTTTTTTCCTCATCCCAAACAGAAAAATGATGTATTTATAACTTACCGTATCATGTATCAACATTTGGTTGCTTGAGTTAGGTGTCTTTATTTTTGCACTTGGGTCTGTTTGCTTCATTATATTTCGGTCATTATGGTATTATATTTTTGTTATTTTCAAATAGATATTTATCAAGAAACAGATATCGATTAAAAAAAATTGATAATTTTACTCCTAAATAGATAAAATAGATACTATATAAATATAATATAAATAAATTATACATATAAATATGATATAAATAAAAATCTAACGTTACAAAAGTAAATATATTAGCACGACACTTTGGAAGAAATTAATTCTACAATCTAGGTAGCATAATTTATTCAACAATCGTACGCTTTAAAGATATACAAGAGAGCGACGCTCATGTCTCGTCCAGGGAAAGAATAATAGATACGCCATTAGTTTTTAATATTTATCTATTTTTTTATTTGAGTCTTTCAAACTTTTTTTTCTTTTGTCTCTTTTATACGAGTCCTTAGTTTCCAAACCTCTACAGAAATAGGAGTTCGTCTTCCATTGTAATGGTTAAATTTTTTCATTTATGTTGGAATGCATACGAATGCACATTTTTTCCTAACCATTTCCTAACTTTTAATTATTTTTTAATTTTTATTATATTATATCATTAAATTTGATATTATTTTTTATTACATTACATAAATAATTATATTAAATATAATTTTATTAACTTAATTATTAGAGAGCAATTTCAAATTGATACATATCATATATGCACTTAAAAATTTACTAAAGTCAATGAAAGTCTTTTTTTTTTAATAGAATTTTGAAAACATAAAAATTCAAATAGAAGAAAAGAAATAAAGCAATTGAAAAAATGTAAATAAACGTTTTCCATATAAGATATTGAAAACTTCTGCAATCCATTGTCTTGTTAATTATCTAATCAATAATTTGGCCCAAAAAAATTATCTAATCAATAAAATAAATATTACAATTAATATATTAAATATTGTAATGGTGTGATCATGCTTAAATATAAATATGAGCCGTAAAATAGCTGATAAGACTGGTTTAATTAGAAAAAATGACGGAATTTTCTAAGATCTTAAGAAACCTCATTTTACAGAAACTCATACATCTCATTGGTGGTACAATCACGATTAGTTATAGATCTAAGTCATTAAATAACCCGCAAGATCAGTTCCGTTTAAAAAGTGACGGCATTCATTCTATGCATTAAGTCCTGTTATGCTTTTTAACTAGATTAATTCCATCGTGATTGCACCACTACAATACTTAATATATCATTTATTATATTGATTTTATTAATTTTTTTTTTATTCTGTGTTCCTTATCACTGAAATCATTTTTGTCGTGTTAAAATGAGCGTCTTTGATATAATTAATAAATTCCAATCATAAACGACAAGCATATTCCTTTCGGTATTAAAATAGCTACCATGTAATGATGCAAGTCACACAAAACTCAAAGCACAAAACTGGGAATTTTAAAAAGCATACCTTCAAAAGCGTACAACAAAAGATTCTTTGGTGAATACCCTATTATGATGAATTCCATATCTGGCTTTTATGATGAATTTCATGTCTGGGATCCCGACGAGTATCCAGAATCGCGGGATTTTATCCTAAATGTTCTGGTAGGTTTTTAAGTGGATACTAAATATCATAAGCTAAGCTTGTAGTCAAATATGGTTGGATATGCTGTATGACTTTCTATATCATAAAACCATTTTGGAATGTATACTTTATATATTATGGATTTCAGTTTCATATTGTGAGACTGCAGTATCTAAATATATGTAAGGTAACTAGACAACTACAATTTAGGTTAAAAAAAAACACAATTCATTTGATAATTATAACAAAAATACAGCTGAATTGACTCATCTTATGACCTATTGTTTTATAATAGAAAACGGTTAAAATCCAATGTGCCTTAAAGTTTTCGATTTAAAGCAACATTTTGATTTAATAATGTTCTAAAAGAAAGACATAAATAAAAATGTCATCGGCTAGATTAGACATCACCACGGGGCGATTTCGAACCGCGAACCGCCCCGAACCGTCACCGGTGGTTCCTGACCCGGGAACCGCCCCGTTGGTGACGGTTCCGAACCGTTTAAGGACCCGCTGAAACCTCTATTCCGGACCTGGAACTGGTGGTTCCAACCCGCAAAAAAAAAAAAAAAACAAAAACAAAACAAAACAAACAAAACCAGAGAACCAAACAGGAAAAGGAAAGAAAGAGCGTGGCACACTCGGGCTGAGGCTGGGGGGGGGTGGGAAGGGGCCAGGGCAAAAAACAAAACATAACGAAAAGAAAAATTAAAAAAAACATAACATAACATAACATAAACAAAACGAAAAAAAAAAAAAAAAAAAAAAAAAAAAAAAAAAAAAAAAAAAAAAAAAAAAAAAACGGTTCACGCGGAATCGGACCGCCCCGGTTCCAGCGGTTCGGGTCTGAAACCGACCCGAATAATGCCGATGTCTAGGCTAAACTCCAATTTAAATTTTGGAACATCTATATATAGGATAGGATATCATATAGGAATATAAACCTAACTATTTGTCCATTCGCCCCTATTTACCGCACATAAAATATATCGATATCTCCCATATTTAGTTTTCTTTCCTCAATACATTATATGTGTTTCTTAAAACTTATGAAAAAGGCGATGTCCTAAAAAATTACACAAAAATGAACATTAGATTGGTAATTTTAAGCAAGGAACAAAAAAATGTTAATAATAAGGAACCTTCCAACACGGAGCTAACTCCATTGTCCTCAAACTTTCCCAAGTTATCTCCGTCTCTCTCTGTATAACTTCTCCTTGCGCCTTTTATTTAAACATTCTACAAGGATAGGAAAAGATGAATTCGTATTTGAAGGAGTGATTTAGAATCTTTAACTAGAGATATAACAACTTCTTTAAACACAACTTGTTTTTATTTGTAAGTAAAATAAACTATCAATTTTTGAACTTGTAAGAGCAATTGTAAAGGGGAAATCAAGATGACAAAATATTATTAAGGAATGAGCCATTCGATTCTTGCAAGATTTGATAAGATTAGAGGTTTTTTTATATTGAAGTGTGGCTAATATCTTAAGTTCAGGGGTTTAATGCAAGGGTTGGGAGGAGCATAACATAATGAAGGGGTAAATCAAATCCCATGTCAAAAGGAACGGTGGAACAAAGAAATTTTTGGTGATACTATATAAAATCAAAGGTTACAAGCGAAATATTTAGGTCATGTATGGATAACCATAGTTGACCAAGACATGGCCTATTAACAAAGCCTAGAGGCTAATTGATTAGAGTAGAGCATGAGTAACGGTGTGTAAGCTAGCATAAGGTCAGTTGATCAAGGTAAGTTATAACCAAGGTAAAGTCATGTAATTAATTTGTATCCTATCATCTCTTCTAGTGTCTATTCACATTAGGATTATTTAGGGACTATTTGTAGAATTATATTAGAATTTTATAGAACTATGATAGTTTACATTCATATCTAACAAAATCCACAATATAGAGAATTTGCCTTTTCTCTATCCTTATGATTATTCGTTAAGTTGATTAAGGTTTTCCGCACAACTTATTGTGTGTTGTTTTTCTCTTTTCTCAACTTGATTTTTATTGTAGAAGGCTTAAAAATTACTATATTATTTAACTGGGCTTTGAGTAATAAAGTACACTAGGCTAAAACTTAAGTGCTGTGGGGTGAATTGAATTTTAATGCGATTTTAGCAATTTTTCAATTTAATACAATATTCAACATACAAGCAACAACTATAAAATTAGTGATATCAAAATGAAGTAATGAAAACATAAGAGAAGGGTTAACAAGATCAAGTTCGATATAACATGGAGATTGGACCACCCTTTACTCTCTACGGATACACAATGTTCCAATTGAGAATTTCACTCATCACTTTTTTAATCATCACAAACAATACTCTAAAAAAGCTTACACCACAAACACTTTAACGATCGAGATTTCAACTCACATGTGATAACAAGCTCAATCTTTATCTTAAATTTAACTATCATCGGTATAGTACGCTCACAAATTTGCAAACTAATATCCACTATACCACTTCACTTTTTCTCACTTAATATATATAGCAAAATTTAAGAACAAATTAGCAAGTACAATGACAGATTGATTTATCTTGTAATGTTGCAAAAAGATCTTAGATCCTCCATTTATCTATCCAACAACTTGTATTTATAGGTTTTCAATAAATTTAGATGTATACACAAATCCGCTCAAAAATTATTGCATTAAATACTCTTTAATGGCTAGAGATTCTATAAAGAGTTTAGACTCTTTTGACTTGATTTAAGCTCTAGCTCTAGCTCTTTTAGGCTTTTTAACCTTGATTTGATTCAAACTAGTTAGAGATGATCGACATTTCTAGAAGCTTTGGCTTTAGAAAACGTCAAGTGGTCCAGACAACTTCAAGTTGATCCAAACTATTGAGCACTTTGCTTTTATATCAACCTTATGCTTGTACCCAGGCTACTTTGAGATGATCTCGACCTATCATAACCATCTACACAAAAACAAAAGGAACATTTGCACAAGTCTAGATCACTTTAACTTGATCCGGGCCAATGTGCACAAAACCTTACAAAGATAACATATAAGTCAATCCATGTTCAAACAATCTCTCATAGTTGTTTTTGTTAACCAACATTAAAATCTATCAATATAATTAGTTTAAGTTTGTTTACAATTTAAATCACATTTTAGAATATTCCATTAAGTTATTGCCAACTGAGTTTAGAATAATGCTTATTTGATTTATAGTTTTGTCCCATCAAAATCAAGTACGAATGTTTTTATTCAATAGGTTTAATTCTTAGACTAGTTGACAAGGTTTAGCAAGTTTGGTCCCTTAATCGGGATGACTTGATGAATTATAGTAGACTTGAAGTAAAGTGTTGATCCAATCCTTCTACCTCCAACATCTCTTAAGCAGCTCATGTATGCATGAGGAAGGCTATTCATCTTAGCTCACAACAAACCATTTGCGATAGCCATGAAATGAGCTTATTCCATAACACTTGTCAATCACTACGATCGTTTGATGGTTGTTATCAAATCCAAGTACCTATGGATATCCAACCACGTTTTCTCATTTATCACTTTTGTCGAATGAAGAAACAGTATTATGCATTGCAAGCCCTTCGTCTAAGATTAAAAAGAAACTCAAATAAATAGTTTGGTCCATTACTTAAGAACTACAAAGTTAATGCATAAAGCGCTCTTGTTTGTCACTTATACATTAATACACTAAGATTACCTATTCCTTCTCCCTAATAATTCTTATTATTATTTTGTGGTCATGTATGAAGTGCGAGATACAAGTGATACATGTATAATAACTGTACCCGAATCTCATGTTACACCTTTACCGTTCCTTATTTGATTAGCTAATCGTATAATCTTTAAATTGGTGTGTATACTTTAAGGGTCTATTTGGATTGTTTGATTTCTATTTGTATCGTATCTATATCAGTTCCGCATCTGCAACTCATCTGTATCATATATGTATCGTGTTTTATTTAGTTTGTTTATGAATAAAGCTATCGATTTTTCATTAGTATCTATTTCTTGATAAAAATCTATTTAAAAACGATAAAAATATGACGCCAAAATAATCAAAATATGATGAACAAATAAACCTTAGATAATTAACATATTATAGTTAAGCATATTGGAAAATTGATTTTGTATCCAAGGGTTCTAAGATAGATTGACTCAAGTAAAAAGTATCATTGCTATTAAAAGTTGATAGGTGATTAATAGTTTTTTTTTTTTTTTTGTATAATATAATGGATTAAAATCATGAAAATCAATAAATTCAATTTTAACAATTAGCATAAGTGGAACAATTTTATTTTCATATAGTTTTTAGCAAGGTATGTAACCGACTTATCAATTTGGAATGTGAATTTTGACATCGGTAAATCAATTGGTCAATCTTGTGTTTAATTGGTTGCATTTGCAATTTAGTCAATAACAATCAACTAGAGCAGTTCTAGTTAGGAACCATTCTATGATAGTTTTGATTGATCGAAGAAGATTTTAGTTGATTGAAATCCCCTTTTGCTTCAAGCATACTTGAATATTTCTCTAAATTTAGTTATAAACCAAGTTATTTGACTGAACCTCAAAGTACTTCACATAAGTAAAGGAACTTTCTTGTCATGTGCTTGGTTACACATGAGTAGTTAACTATTTTTCTCATAATTGCAATTATGTGTGACGTTGATTCAAACAAAACATGGTACTTTTAATTTTACATTTTAAGTTATTTATTGATGTTTAAATTGTAAAAAGCAAGATGCTTTACTAAGGTATATCAATTATGAACCTACAAATGATGGCTAGTGGAATTGAAAGTTGGGACAAATTCTATAAATAGGGTTAAAGGATAAATATAAGATGTTTGTCATCTGATGTAGGAAAGTTTATGCAAGTAGTAAACTAACCATCCAATGATACAAGTGTTTCAAGAAATTGGAATAAAAGTAGCATGGAGCATTAGGGATTCTTTGAGCTATGGGGGACTAGCTATGATGGTTGTTATAAGAAGGTAAAATTGGAAAGAAGTATTACATGGAGGACCATAACTATTCAAACATACTAATGGTTTGATTAGGGGTCTATTTGGTTCACCTTATTCTAGTCATCTTAACCTCTTATTTTTATCATTTTCAAGTAGACTATTTGTCAAGAAACAGATACAATTTTTACCCATAAACAAATCAAGCAACCATATATAAATTAAATACAGACAAGTTATAGATAAGATACAGATATAGATCAAATATCGATAAAATACAGATGAAAATTAGACAATTCAAACAAACTATGGATGAGAAGACTAAAAATGAAACGAGTGTAAGTAATAAGGAACAATTTACTATAAGAAATTAACATTTTGTGTCAAGAGAAATTTGATAATTTTGACAAAAAAATTAATAAATTTATGGGAACATTATAATTAATTAACCTGTGTTTTCCCCTTTTTTGCACATAAGTGACATGTGTTCTATTTTTTACAAAGAATTGACCTGTGTTAAGTATCAAATTGTACCATTAAAATGCTCGTTAATTACATCACTTGTGCTCCACGTGCATTTGAAAAGTAGGGAATAAACGTTAAAATTATAACACTATCACCCTACTACACTTTATCCCTAAATTACTTCCTCTTACTCCGTTAACCCTAAACAAAAACCTTAACAGCCATAGAGGAAGGGAAAAATGAAAACATAATCACATAAATCTACACGTAACAATGAAATTTGCCTGCTTAAGAAAACCCTAACTATCACGCCCCGAGGGATACCATAAACGCGACAATCCACCGTACACAAAACTAAAGCCTAAGAATGACTACCTTAGCCATACAAAGGCTTTCATATCATGTACAAAGTGTACATCACAACCACAAGCACATATCGGAGTAGCACAATTTACATTGATAACGATCAAGCAACAAGACAAAGGAAATACATATCATAAAACATAAACATGATTGTTGGGTATACCTTCGCTATTGTCTCTAAATCTATATAAATACATTCCTTTAGGAATCTTCAAAATATTAACATAACATACATTACATATAAGGAATTTACAAAATAACTTCATTGTATGTTCCTATTGCCTCCACAAGAGTTTAAAATTCATCTATAACTTCCTTAATGTTACGATCTTAGAATAGGACCACAGGTATACCTGTTTTAATAAAAATCTATGGGGTATAAGCTACAACTAGTGAGGTATTCTTTTCATTCGCAACATGGTTGCAAACAAGTCCAATTAAATTTTCACGCATATGCTATGCATGCTATGCAACAGTCACATGATTACATAAATACATATAGTTATTCAGAAACCATATATAAAACGGATTTACCCTCCGTGTCGAAGGTTAGGGAATTGTTGATAAAGATCCTCGACCTTCTACTGCTAGTCATCAGGACCCCACCCAAAACGTTTGTTTGGCTCGGCTCGAACCTAGAGTCGCATTCCCCGAGCGATGTAGATTCTCTAGGAAGGAACAGGGCCTGTCACAATGATAACAACCTATCCAACTCTACGCGTAGAGTAGCAGCCTTCCGAGAGAGATGTGACTCGATGGATGCTATACATAAACATTTTATTTTTCTTAAGTCAAACCTTATTAAGGTTTCTTAGGGGTGATCAAACAATTTTGCAGACAATAAGCAAGCATAAATGTAGTAGACAAAATACTTAACAAATAATTTGAAGTTGCAATATTCTTAATTCCCATTTCACAAATAAGAATAGAATCACATATATACATATCCCCAGATTCCCCGTACATATCTAATTTTTATATTTTCTTAGTATACTAATGCCACTATTCTACAAGCACAAGTAAGTAACGAAATTAAGAGGAATAACCCACAAGCACAAGTAAGTAACGAAATTAAGAGGAATAACTCTTCATCCATTCGCAATCTTCTTAGTCGTAGTAATCCTCAAGAAGAAATCCCTATTTCTCATCACCTGGACAAAAGAAATACCGGGATGAGTATTTCATAGAAATTCTACTTAAACTTTCTAATTCTATTTTACTATGTTCGTCAAAATCGCATATAATGAAATTCCAACTTAAAATGGCTATAACTTGCTCATTTTAACTCGGAATTTTGCATATAATATACCGATTTCTACCTATTCAAAAATATCTATCCATTTATAAAGTTATTTTGGTCATATAAGTTTGTTTGGGATCTAAAAACGTAGGGTATGGATTCATTACAAAAATTGTAGTTTTCAAAACACAAGTTTACAAACTTTTCTTTATCCAAAAATACTTGTATCAAAATGTAGATATTTATATAGTTGGAAAAATCCTTTGAATAGATATATATAGACTCATACTGTCTGCAAGATCCTAATGGTGTTGTCTCAACTATTATATTTCGTAAAACAATGTCTTGCGATGTTGAAGACTTGTATCTTAATAATTTCTTTCTTAAGTGTTTTGAAAGAATTTCTTGAGTTATTATAAGTATATTCTTATTTTGTTTTCTAATTTCTTTTCTAAAATAAATTTTCTTTTAGCTTTAGTCTTTTACAAATTTTACTTTTAGTGACAAAAATGAAGTTTTCAAGAGTTTTATTAAGTTGTTAGTAAGATATAATAATTCGAGCTGTGTATATTTTATTTTAAAGAAATGACTTTGATAAACAAGTCTTTTTATATTTTCATTTTCCAACTTCTTTAAAAATAAACTTTATTTCTAAAAGTTAGTCTTTTAACTCTCTAACCAATTTTACTTGGAAGGAAATCGTGTTTTAATATTTTCTTAAGTTTTTGATAATATCTATTGTTTTTGAAACATCTACTGTTTATATTCTTTTATTTCTTTAAAAATGAGTTTATCATTTAGAAACCTTGGAAAACTTTTATTTTTCTAAGTGAGTTTATAATTTAGTAAATTGATTTTATCTTAACTTATAAAACTTAGTTTAGTTATTGCTTTTGGTAAAAATTCCTACAAGTAAACTTTTTGAGAAAAGTTTATTTATCAAATAATTCTTATTATTGAGTTTTAATAAACTTTATGTGACTTATCATAATAAAAGAAAATGTTTATTTTGTTAGTTAACCTCTTTGAGAAAATCATCTTTATTGTTATCTAGGAAAAATCTTAGTGAGTTTAAAAAGAAGGTGAAAAAGAAAATTTTTCCTATGGATATGATACAAAGTCTTGATTTGGTGACAAATATATATATATATATATATATATAAAAGAAAGGTTGGTTTCATTTCCTTTATTAAAGAAAATTTTACTTTAGATTTTTGTTGAGATAATATCATTATGGTTATGCATATACATGAGCATGTAAAATAATAAGAATATGAGAAAAATACCGGAAGCAAATAATAATAAGCAAGATAATAACAATATCAAGTATTGGGAACCTTAGCTTCATCAAGGCATCCCGGGACTAAGAAAAAACTAGTCCCAAAAAGAATAAACAAAAGAAAGAAAATGTTGTTTTGACTTAATAAGGATAAGTGTAAAACTAGAAAAACTAGTCTTAAAATAGCATGAAATAAATAAATTGCAAAGCATGAAAATAAATAAATAACAAGTGAGCTTATATGCTCTAAAGATTACATATAAATACATAAATATATTTAGTTAGATATGAATAAAAAGTTAACATAATAACAACAATAATATGAGCAAAGTATAATAATCAACATAAAAATATAGAAATAGATGTTCATGAACAAGAACAATACATGAACATAGTGTAGCTTCCATAGCATTAAGTTTAGGAAACTCATACCATAGTCATGTAAAGTTACATGACATGGTAGTAAAGCTATGAAAGGATTTTTACCTAAATAGAAGTTAAGAGTATTATGAGCAAATGGGTTTTGTGTATGAAGAAGAAGAAAACTTAGGAGTGTTTTGGAAGAGTAATGGGGAGAGTATTTGAGAGGAGATTTTGAGAGAGTTTTGATGGTAAAATGAGTTGTGTGAAAGAATGAAGAAGGAAAGGGGTATTTATAGAGTTTTTGAGTGAAAATTAGATGTAATTAAATTAATCGAAAAAGAAAATAATTGGAGAGTGAAGAGAGAGAGGGGTGGATGGCATGTAAGGAAGGAGAGAGAGAGAAGTGATTAAAAATTAATTTTAAAAGAAAAATATAAAAGAAGTTTAGTATTATGTAATGTAGAATTTTTATGGGAAAAGAAAATTATAAGAAATAGGTACGTAGGTTGAAGAATAGATAGTAAAAAAAGTAGAGATAGATGAATAGTAATGAATAGTAAGATAGGACAATGCATAGTAGACTAGACAAATAAAATACTGATAATAATAAAAATACGTGTATAAATGCGATATCTATAATTTTTATTTACCGATAAATTTTAAAACTGATATTTTTTTATTCCTTATATTTTTACGAGTCTATTGGTATTAATGGAATATTTTTGTCGATCGGTGTACCAGGACATTGTTTTCGAAAATTGATCCCATTCGGATTTGAAGGACACTAGAAATTTGCGAATTTGATATTTTTAAGTTTTCCTATATTATTACAAACTATTATCAACAGTTATGTCGTTCCGTTGTTTAGGGTTTAAGAGCGCGGGATTACCGGATCTTAAACACTAGGGTTTGTTGTAAACTTTGTTGATTTTTAGGGTTCTGGTTTGACTTCAAGTTTTATTGAGTTATTCGTAAGATCCTGAAATTTTGGCCTTTTTTGTATTATATTTTTAATTCAACATGTATGGTTTATTTCATTTTATTTGTGATTATTTAATATTTTTCAGTTCTCAGGGTCGTTTAACTGAGTCCAAGGTTATAGGTTAACTCAGTTCGACTTTTAGTGAAAATTAAAATTTTTTATTCTAAAATTCACCAAAGGATTTAAGGTCTTAGTATTTTGTTGTCGAGCGTTATTTTGATAAATCATCTTGATTTACATGTTAGGAATTGGATAGATAATTTGATTGGTGTACGGATGTTAAATCAGTTGATTGTTGGATTTTCTATTTTGTTTTGAGGGTTCTTTTTTTCTCAAGGTTAAGAATTTTTGTATTTGACCTTATTTAGAATTTGGTTTTAACTTGTGTCAATTTTCAAGGTCTTGGTTTTGGTGTTTAACTTCTAGGATCATTTTCTAAGAATTATTAAAAATTCAGGGGTTTACACTAACCATTCAAACATCATCGATGCACAAAAAAATGAAGTCAAAGAAGTAGCATGATCGAAGCAATCTCTTTTGTATAGTGTTGAGGTAACGAAACTCTTCTTTAATTTTTCCATTGTTGAAATCTTGGATTGTTTAACTCTTCTTTAATGTTTCAAAATGATGCCTGAATACGATCTTGATGTTCAAGATGATCATTTTTCCATCGTCATCCTCCTCCTGCATCATTCCCCAAAAAATTAAAAAAAAAAGTCTCTTCCATTCTCAGAAACTGAAATCCTACATAAAAAACACTACAATGTTTTACCTTTCCCATCAATTCTCACTCCACTCGACCCGGAACTAACCTACCTGTTGTCTCTTTTCACTTAAAACATCAATAGCCACAAACCTTATCTCCAGTCTTTCCTTGACAAGACCAAAGCTTTACTCTTCAAAGGCTTTCTTATTAATTCTGATTTGGACTGCAACAACATCATTGAAGCATTCTGTTTTGAGGAGTTGCCTTATGTTGGTGGCTCTGCTCGTTGGTTGTGTTTTTTTTTCATGTTGAATTTGAATAATGAATATCAAGGTTTATATAACCAAGATTGAACTTTTGAATTTCTTATTATTTTGATAGAACAATTCATAGCAATTGGATCATAAGACGCAATAGTGTCAAGTAATTATATTCATTTTAGGATTGTTCTAAAATGTAGGCATTGGATAAATTAATTTGAATTAATTTTCAGTCTATGTATAGCTTATTCTGACCAAATTGTTGTAATGAGTTGATATCATCAAATTTTCTATTCATGTGGAATTTATTCTGAGGAGTAATTATCCGTTTTGCTGCTTATTAAGAATTGTCTCAGATATACATGGCTACAAATGATATAAGGAATAGTTGAATTTTGAGCTTTGAAATTATTAGCAAGGTGCATATATACATGCAACTATTTCTATTATGAGTTGAATCGTCATTTCTATTATTTTAAGCTATTTTTCTTATTCAATGATGCGAAAAAAAACTTTGAACTATTTTATTAACAAAATGTTCTGCTCAATGACAGGTTCTTCAATATAAAAAAGCATGGTGATTCCACACTTGGTTAATCTGCAAATCCACTACGGTAGAAGAATTGTCAAAGGAATGATTTGGTCGTATGAGGATACTTCTATTGAAGTAAGAAGGGATGCCAACCTTGATGTACTTGGTTAGCTAAAGATAGAAGATCTTCTTAATGACTTGGGCAAGTCAGCAAGTTCATCCATATATTATGTAATGCCTAGCTATTCTTTGCATAGTAGACTAAGGCTCCTTGAAAATGATGATGATGTTATTAGGATAATGGAAACATACCATTCTCTAGGAGTTTACACAATCGTGCTGTACGTAGATAAACAACAATCGGAAAAGAATGTGTTAAATCCACCAGTCCTAAATGCATTACCTATAGAGGAGGTAGGGCATAAGGTTACAGGCAAGCGTCATGATGATGACTATAACTGTGACATGAGTGATGATGAAACTTGGGATGACTTTGCAATTCCAAGTGACGAAGAAGATGATTACAATACAATACCAACTATTGGGAATGAGAATGGGTAATCGGTAATTGGGGGTGCTGATTGGGAAGAAAAGGAACTTGATGACGATTTACATAGCTTAGCTTATTCAAAGGATGATCTACAAACCAATAGACTTGTTGAGTACAACATAGAAGTTGATGGGAAGTAGCCTAGGCTTATTCTAGGGATGAAATTTCCTAATATGAAAACATTTAGGAAATGCCTTCTTGCATACGCATGTAGCAATGGTATAAGCTTTCAAAATGCCTTAAATCATCCCAAGAAAGTATTTATCCATTACATTAATAAACATAAATGGAGAGTGTATGGATCGAAACTTAGTGAGGAAGAGACATTCCAATTGAAGTCCTTTCACCAAAGTATACTTGTCCTCGAAGTTTTATTGACAAACGTATTACTTATTTTCCTTGCACAGAAGTACTTACTTGAATTTCAAGACTATGGCCCCAAATAGGAAGTTGCAGCAATCGAGCACCATGTAAGAGTAGATCAAACAACCTAGTTTTTGCCATTTTGACATATGTGTATGCTACTAGCTATTGCTATAGTAAAGGAAATACTCCTTTTGACCATTTTGGCTTCATTTTGGCCTCAAATGGATGTTAGGTCATTTTGGCATAATGCAGTTCTACCAATGAATGACATGGTCCAATAGATTTGTACAATCCTTCACAATTGATCTAAATTTTCACACTATCATTTACTTGTCCAACATGATTCATGCCTCTAATCTACCATAATTGGTTTTGCATCCCATTTGAATTTCATTGATAATCTATTTCATCATTAATAATTTGGGTAATCATTAGCTTTCATTGCACATTTATCATTTTACTTTGTTTATTCTAGATAGGGAAAAAGACTGTAGCTAATAAAAAGCGCTCTAAATTTGCTATTATTCGATCTAGCAGTACCCGACGGCCTCTACTAACATTGACAAAGGAACATCGACATTAGTTTACAGAGATGATTAAAATAAAAATCTTCAAATATAATGTCCTCTTCAATTGGTCTCTTATCAGAAATTACGGGATGGCTTCTAAATTTCAACAGTACTTTGCTAATCCAGCTTGGGAGAGATTGTTCACTATCAATGAAAAGACATACAAAGCAGTTACTTTGGAAGTGCTTTACTCCATTGAAATTGCTTTTCCCTTTGAGATCAATGGGCTCAACAATGAAGTGTCTTTCTCAGCTTTTGGGAGTTACTATCACATTCCTATGTTGTAGTTTTGTGCATATACCGACCTTTATACTGATGAAGAAATGCAAGATGACAACTTCCCACACCTTCACAATACATGGGACCAACCAACTTCGATGAATGATTTCTAGAAATCTATTTCCACTCCTATGACTCCTTTGCATCTAGAGGAACCCAACTCAAACAGACTAGTGCTTGATTGCTTTATTAGCTACTTGTTCACTCTGTGAATGGCAGAATTCATAGTACCAGTATTATGAGTCTGCCAAACTTATTTGCAATGTTCAGTATGATAACCAGTACTAGAATCAATGTAGCCATTCATCTTGCTTTTGCTATTCGCCATCAGACCAGCAATTTAATTTATGGTGTATTTTGTGGGGCTTTTATCACCAAAATTTTGAAGAACATGGGAATCTTTCCCAATGTGGAACCTGGTGATGTAGCTTCACTTTCTCCTTATATGACAGAGAGTATTTCCTTCAATGGCGTATTCCTAAAGCTCCCATTCCTTGAGAAGAACAGGTTCTTTCATTTGTTCATGGTTTATCTGCTCAACAGTTGACTGAGGAAATAAACAAATTGAAGAAGAACCAACACAAAATCCTTAGGAGACAAAACAGGCTTCAAAATTTCATGGTCTCTTGCTTCAAAGCCATAGCTGAAAAGCTAAAGGCCACCATACCTGATTGTGTCAATTCTTCCAACAGTGATGATAATGATAACAGAGATACCTATGCACACACACATATAATGCTCCTAATACATCTGGAGTTGATGTACCTACTGGTGATGATTGGATTATATAGATCAACAAATTGATGACTATGAAGCACCACAAGAAGGAGATGGAGCAGAAGTAGGAGGAATAGAATTTTGGAACATGGTTCTGAATCCAATGATGTAGGCACATGAACTTCCAGAGTACACATGGATACCTCATTCGCACCAGAAAGTGGAGAGTTTGACGATTAACTTTGTGTTGTTATGGTTACCTATTTTCCTGTCTTAATTTGCAAGTGAAAGAGAGATAATTTAGTTTGTACTTAATTGATTACCCTTACTCTGCTTTTAACCTTTTTATCTAACTTTGTTGTCTCTGTTTCTGCTTCTTTTTGTTTTTTGTTTGTCTTTGGAACAATCATGATATAGGTATCTCATTTCTGGATTCTTGACAAGTTCGTATTGCTGCTCTAACAATCAGGGCGGTGTCAAATCTGATTTCTTAATTGAACTTTAATTCACTCATTAAATGATCTTAGCTTAAAATCGCACTTTCATTTGGTCATTGAAGACAATGCCCCACTTAAGTGTGGGGGAGGAGAAAGCAAGTCATATGAACATCAAGAAAAAAGAAAAGAACTGAGGATTTTATAATGATTGATGACTAAAAGTTATCAAATTTTTCCCATAAATTTTTGCTTGCAATCAGACCTTGAAATCATGATATCATTGGAATAGAACTTTAGCTCTCATTGAAGGAATGAATTTCCTCTATGAAATCAATTTGCATTTCCACCTTACTTAATTTGAATCATTTATACTAAGTCAAGGTTATAAGAAAGAATCTAAGTGAAACAAGTTTACCTACTTTTTAATGATGGAATTTTAAGTTAGAATTAGACTTGGGTCCTTACTAAAACGTTAAGGTGTTTAATTTCTAAATTCATTACGATTGTATTCTTTTATCAAAATTTTGAGAGCCCTATAATCTTTAGTGAAAGAGCATGTGAGAATTTTTACTTAGAACTCTTTCCTCGGTATCCATTTGGAATTTTTATAAAAAATAAATTAATTAATTAATTAAAAAAATTCAAAAAAAACCTTTACTCCCTGACTCAGGTAAGTGAGTGAAGAGTATAAAAATTTGAATGTTAGAGTGAGTAAGAGTTCGTTAGGGTCCTTTTTAAAACCTGGTCACTTGAGTGATGAGCCCGGGATATGCCGACTCAATTATCTCACTATAACAGGAAGGATAGAAAGGCAAAATAAGGCTAAAAAGAAGCGGGCAAAAACCCATCCAGAGGATAATGATAATATGCAAGCGAAAACCCGTCCCTCTGAAGGCCAAGTAAATAAGTAGTGCTAAATAATAATAATAATGGGAGAAAACCATGTGGGAATTTGATGCAATATGCTTTCATTTTAGATTTTTGTGCTTAGAAAGATTCTTGATGAAATTATATACTCTCAAATGAATAGTTGAAATGGATCAAGTCTCTTTTTACTCTGTTTAACCTTAGTAACTTTGGAAGTTGTTATTAAATGGCAAGGGTAAAAACTTGTTTTACTCTGATTAATTTTAGAAGATTGGCTAAAGTATTTTTTATACAATTTTGCCATGGTAGGGTGAGGATCAATTCAAAAGATAGAAGGACTTTGATGAATGAGAAAGAATGAGTTAAGTATCACTGTTGTTCTTAACTAGATATACGTTGTTTTACCAATCATGATTAATGATTAATGATAAGTCCGTTTGATGATTAAAATTTCTGAATTATTTAAATGTTTGGATTGTTATTGCTTGAGGACAAGCAAAGAATTAAGTGTGGGGGAAATTTGATAAATGCTATAATACTCTTATTTCTATGATGATTTTTGGGCTCATTTAGTTGATACTTTAAAAAAAATCATCTAGAAATGGCTTTTAGTTCCTTAAATTGTCAATTTTAGGTATTATGAACTTCTCATTAAGGAACAATAAGGAATACAACAAGAATGAAGTAAAACAACCTTGTTTTTAGAGTATTTAGAAGACTAAACAGCCCTCTCAACAGATCCGTTTCAAGGACCATTTGCTCCAGGAAGTAATCAGGGAAGGCAACAGGTGTCCAAACAAGGCTGTTTACAAGGATGTTTGAGTGTATATTCAAGTCAGTATGCATAACATCCCTCCAAATGAGGTTTGAAGGTGTATTTGAGCTAAAATCCAAGATCAGTAATCGCAATAGCCCTGTTTGTGACCCTGTTTGCACAAACGAAAGTTTTTCTAGTCTATTTTATTTTTGAAATTTTGATGACCTGTATAAATACCCTTTTGGAGAGAAAGAGAGGAGGGACGCATTGTTGTTAGCCTACTAGATACATATTTTTCCTCTGGCTTTTTGAGAGATTTTTGCGAAACAAGTCACAAAGAACACAAGTGAAGATCAAATCCAGATTTCTAGATCCAAGTCATCAACTAAGCTTCAATTCTACGGGTTGTATTCATGAATTCAACTCTTTCTTTTTAATTTAGTTTGTTCTTTGATATCAATATGGAGAAGTAGATCGTAGATCTAGATTTCGTTCGGATTTTAATTTCATCATGTGTTGAGAATCTGATTTTAATGAAATTCAATTGATGTTCTTATATTCAAATTGCATTTCTTAATTGATTTCTTAGATTTGCATATTCGAATGCATATTTAAGTTTGATGTTCATTTAGGTAGATTGAGAAATCACTTTCATGAATAGATCTATGCAATTTTATGAGATTTAATTGTGATTCTAGAGATAGGTTGCAAGAATCGTCCGTGTATTCCCTGTTTTCTTTGAGTTCTTAATCTTCATGCGATCTTCGATTGTAATCAGTTAAGGAGAGATCCTAATTAATCGGTCTAAGATTAGATAAAATGATTAATTCGAGACGATGATTAGTCTACATAAGAAACTCTACGGTATAAGATCTCAATTCGGATAATCTTCAGTATTCTATGATTCACATGATGAAGTTAAATGAAAGACAAGATCTAGGTCGTGTTAGATATTGAATCTTTCAAATCTTGCTTGTTGTTTTAGTGATTTTGTTTGCTAATCTACTTTAGTTAGTAGTTTTTCCTTAATTAATGGAATCAATCAATCAATCTTTCTCACTTCTCTAAATAGTAGAAATAGAGTGAATACTAGTACTTATTCCTTCCTTGTGGATGACCCCAATTTGAACATTACACTATGATTTGATAGGTTCGCTGGCTATTATCCTTCGTAGCTGATTTTAGAAAAGGTTTTATAAATTTAAACTACGATTGGTCGGAAATTATCCATCTATAGAGTCTTCAAGATTGCAAAGAGTTGCATTATTTGATTGAATAAACTACTGCTTTAGTTCCTCTAAACTTGGTTTCTTTTCCTACATCAACGGTCTCTGAAATTCAGGAGGTTGGTTAGTCTTCAAAATGTTCTGGTTATTCTGGGAGAAGTTTGGATGATTTCTCCATCCCGGATTATAAGTATTGTTGTAGGAATTGTTCTAAGGGTTGATCCTATTCCCATGATAATTCGCTTGTTCTATAGCTGTCATCTTAGTAGCATTCATTACTATATCAAGTCTACTTGCTAGTCGGGCTCTTGCCAAAGTAAGCTCTTTAACTTCCTTAGCGAATGCTTCGACTTGGGAAGCTAAAGCTGTGACTAAGTCGACTTCAAAAGTTCCAGCTAACCTCTTTACCCTCTTTCCTATACTAGACCATTGATAATTGTTTGTTGCCATGTCTTCGAAAAGATGCAAAATCTCTTTAGATCTCTTGTAATTCAAAATGCCACCTGCTGCAACATCAATCATTTGACGAGTTTGGTAGTTTATCCCATTATAAAATATCTGAACTTGCATCAATGGTGGAAGATCGTGATGAGGACATTTTTGAAGTAACTCTTTATATCTTTCCCATGTGTCATACAAAGATTCTACCTCCATTTGAGCATAAGATGAAATGTCATTCCTGAACTTTGCTATTTTGGATGGTAGAAAGTATTTATCTATGAATTTCTCAGCTAACCCTTGCCAGGTGGTGATAGAACACTGTGGCATGGACTTTAACTGTTGCTTTGCATGTCCTCTCAGAGAGAATGGGAATAATTTCAATCAAATTGCATCATCACTTTCCCCATTGATTTTAAACTTATCACAAATTTCCAAGAAACTCTGCAAGTGGGAATTCATATCTTCATCAGGTAATCCATCAAACTGAACACACTGTTACACCATCTGAATAATATTAGGCTTGATCTCAAAATTGTTGGCTTCAACCCTCAGCCTATTGTATCAATGACGGTCTAGCATAATCAGACATAGTCATCTAAGTAGCTTGGTTATTTCCCCGAATCATGTTCCTTTCTTCTCCGTTGTTTCCATTATTCTCGTTATTCTCATTTCCTTCCATCTCAGAAATTCCAGGTGTTTCCTCTTTCTTAAACTTAAAAGGTAATGCTTCTAGAATTTGTTTCAAAATCTACTAATCCTATAGGGTGACTCCTAGTCATATACTGCAGAAATAAGAATCTAGAGTTAGATCAAGTTGAACGTAATTAAGAGAACAAATAACAAATAGCTAGATTAATAAGCTTCAGGCTTTCCTGATATTGTCAATCATAAGCAACGGTGCAAAAAACTTGATGTATAGAGTTATGATCAAATTAAAATATAATATCTATCCTATCCTATGATCCTCTAAATGGCAAGTATACCAATCAGAATATAGTATAGCAATTAATTTTGAGTATCGGTCCTTAGGGATCTCTTTCAATTATTAGTAATCCCCTTAATCCTATTATCCAACCTAAAAATATATTAATGATCTCAATTATTAGCAACTAATTAATTATATCTAATCAATCAAATTTCAAGATTACTTTTCTTTAAAGCACAAAATTTACAACTTACTCAAACACTTTGAATTACCACTACTCATGTAACTTTAACCCTAAAAAGATAATTTCAAATTGTAGATCACTTCTCTGGAACAACAAGATTCCTAATTTAGTTTAATATCTTTCTCAAGACTATCAAACTCTAGCTCTAGATTAGTCTATTGAAATCTCTTTCAATTAACAACAATATAGAAATCGCATTAAAGAACAAAGAATCCCTTATTAGAAATAAAACCTAACTTTAGACTTTAATTCTAATACGAAAGAATTATGGTACCTTATCTCTAGGTATGCATGCAACTCTCTTCATCTATGCAAGAACTATTTATATACGCTAGCAAATATCACTTTATTAGCAATAACAATAACACATAGATAAATTCAAGAAAAAAAAAATCTATCGTTGAAAACTAATAAATCCCAGTTACATAATAAAGCATGGTTTTTCTAAGGCTAGAGTAATAATTCTCTACTATTCCATAGTTAAAGCAATCAAAGCCCAAATTCTCAAAGAGTAAAGTAACATAAAAAACCCTTTTTGATTATAGTCTTCTATCTCAAAGCTATAAACTTCAATGTAGCTTAGAAATCTTAAATAACAATCTCTCTCTAATTTCTCTAATCTGTTGTCTATCTCTTCTCTTTGTAATCTTCTTGTTTTATATGTTGTCTAGATAAATCTCCTTGTAAATCTTGTTCTTCTCATCAATATAAGACTTTATCTTGTTATTTCTACCCTCACATGTGTTTAGATGAAGCATATCTCGTATCTTGACCGTATCTTTTAGAATAAATTCGGATAAAGATGAAAAGATATGTCTCTAATCCCCACACGAGTCTCAACATGAACTAATGTTTTCTCTCATGTAGTCTGGAAGATATCATTTTTAACTTGGAATTGACTTCAACATGAACCCGATTACAAACTGTGTTCTTTTTCGTGTGGCAAACAAAATACTCCTCTGTTCCTCGCACGAATCTCTACATCATTTGTGTTGACTCTTATATACTACATTTTGTTTTCCACACAAGCCAGCTTATGTACTCTCTTGTGTTGAACTGCATTTCTTCAACTTTCTTATTCTTAAATAAAAATTGCTCTAAATCATCTAAATTCCTTCTTTTATGTTCAAATAATATTTTAAAACCTGAAATCAACAATTAAAACTAATTAAGTACCATTTTTCATATAATTTTTCATAAAAATTATCATTAAAGCTCAAAATATCTTTCTTAAATAAAGGTAAAATTACAACTTATCACACTTTTAGCATCAAATTTAGCTAGTTGATCTTTTCCACTGTTCAAGATGTAATATTTATCGTTAAAAGGATGAAGATAAGAGATGTTAGGTCTTCTTCCTTTCTAAAGCTCAAGGGAGTTTTCTTAAGAATTGGTCTAATGAAGACTTTACTAGATGTGTAGCATGCAGCATTTACAGCTTCAATTCAAAATATTTTGGTAGGTTGTTTTTACACAATATTGTTCTAGCCATTTCGATTAAAGATCTATTTTTTCTTTCAGTTACTCCATTTTATTGTGATGTTCTAAGTGCTAAAAAGGCATGTTTGATTCTAAGTTTGCTACAAAAATCATCCATTTCATAATTTTTAAATTCTTCTTCATGATCACTTCAGATAGTTACTATGTTAAGATCTTTTTTATTTTGGATTTTCTTCCAATATCTAAAAAAGACATTGTAAGCCCCTAATTTTTAGGGTAATATCAAGTTCAAACCTAAAACTGGGAAGTCAACTAGAGACCTTAAGTCAACAAATTCCCAGGAAATCCTAGTAGTTTAGATCCGGCAATCCTGTGTTCCTAAACCAAGAAGTCGAAATATGAGTGAAGAGTGTAGTTTGGTTCGCAATAATACTAGGATGCTTAAAAAGATAAGATTAGCGGATTTTCAACCTATTTTAAACCCGATCAGATACAGACTTTGAAAAGCATGTCCCGGGCTTGAGATATTAAATATATGATATTAATACCGTTAGATTCGTAATTTCATGAGATTTTCAAATATATCGGTTATATAATTTTTCGGGTTATAAAAAATACAGTTATAATCTTTTTATCGTATTTTTAGTTACTACCGGTACTTTAAATGTCTAATCTACTTTTTTATTTCTTCTACACCATTCGCAAGTACATCTACCCATAACCTATTTCTTACATCCTTACAACCTATTCCTACTATTTCATCATTTTCCTTACAATTTACTTTTCCAATACAACTTTTACTACTTAAATTACTTATTTAATTTTAAAACTTACACAACGCACTTTCCTCTCTCTCCGTCTCTTGCAAACCGGCGCCCCTCCCCCTTGTTCCCTCTCATTTGTTGATTTTCCTTTATTTGTTTAATCACACAAAACCCTAAATTCCTTTTTCTATAAATTCCCCTTTATGCCTTCTCCATTTCACTTTCTTTCTCTCTTAATTTTCTTTTTAGAAAATTTTTTCAAAACTCTCTCCTCTCCCCCTCACTGCCGTGACTCTCTCTCTCTCTCTCTCTCTCTCTCTCTCTCTCTCTACATACACACATTCTTTTGATTTCTTCAAGTTTTCTTGATCCAAACACTGAATAGGTAATAGATCTACACTTATATCTTAAAAACATTAATGGCAAGATCAATCATGTATGATTCCAATCAAAAATCCCCATGAGCTTTAAGCTAGGAATGTGGAAACACTTGAACATGAGATCCTTGCCATGACAATGTAGTAGATCTTGTTATTTAAGACTATTTTGCTATTATCTTATTCTATTGTTAAGATATGTTGTTTTTATTAATGTTTTGTGCATATATTCATCATCTAGCCATATCCACATAATATACATAGTGTTCATGCATTTATAACTAGTATAATAAACTAGATCTAGTTGTTTTGAATTCATAAATGCATTAGGCTTTTGTTTTATGTTCATAAATAACTTGTGATAGCATGATGATAGTAGGAAAATATTAAAAAGCTCAAGATCTACTTTAGTTTCAACAAAAATAATTTTTGAAAATTCGGATAAAAAAGGAACCTTATTTAGAAAAGTTGTTTTTCAACTTCAAAATGTGTATTTTACATTAAAAATGAAGGACTTAGGGAATTAGATATCATAAATAAGTGATCTTGATGAGTAAAGCTTAGATCTACTAAGGAATATTTTCAAAACAAAGAAAAGTTTACAAAGGTTATGTTTCAATCTCAATAACAAGTTTTAAATTTGTAATAAGGGAAGCTTGAAGTGTAAACACCCATTTTTCAACTCCAAAACAAGATTTTTATTAAAGAAATAGAAACCTTAAGGAGTAGGTTTGATTAGGAAGTGGTTTTTGAAAGATTAAATGAGTTTTACAAAGAAAACAATCTCAAATGATAATTTCAAAATTCGGATTTGAAAATGACCACTATTTAACCACCTATTTCCAAATGCCAAAATGATGATTTTTATGGAAAAATGGAAGTCCTAGAGGATACATGTAATAAAGACCAAATTTTGACAAGGATAAGAGAGGTTTATCAAAGTATAATCCTAGAATAAGGAATGGTTTCCAAGAATAGATTAAACAATGTTTTTATTCTCTAAAATTTTGTAAAATTCGTAATTAGGTAAACCACCTATTTAAACATCTATTTTCTAACCCCAAAATGAAGGTTTTTATTGAAATAATGAAGGTGATGGCTAGGTAGGTCATCAAGATTAAGTTTTGATAAAACCAAGTGTGATTTTACAAGAAGAAGCACTATTTTCTTAAGTTTAGTAAATTTCAAAAGTTTTGCAAAGCAAAAGTTTTTCAAAAAGAATTCTTGGTGCTATGTCATTAAGAATATACATATAGATAGTTCATCTCATAACCTTCATGACAATAGCTTGTAGGTGTTGCATATATACATGATGCATTAGGTGGCAACAAAGTTAGGGAAATAATGTCCTATACGTCCCATTTGACATTATCTAAGTACATGAGAAATTAGAATTATCAACACCCATAAATCATGCATGATATTGAGTTATATACATATATAATAGAGTCTTACAAGATATAATGATAGCTAAGTATTTATCAAAGCTTTAGTATGATGCTTGGTTTGAAATTAGAAGTTTATTGTGGAATGAGAAATTCGTATAGTATTCTATACCCTACTGCTCATGGACCAAGTGACCTTGTTTGTTGGAAATAAATCTAGAAATAGATAGCTCTCGTCAAATAGGTAGAAATCGTATATAATATGAGAAATTTCAAGTTAAAATAACCAAGTTATGACCGTTTTAAGTTGGAATTTCCTCTTAGACGAATTTTGACGAACTTGTTAGAATAGAATTTAGAAATTCATTCAAACTTCATAGAAAGACTCATTAGAGTTATTTCTTTTGATTAGGAGACTTGGGAGACAGACTAGACCTTCTTGAGGACTATTACGATTAAATGGATTTTCGTATCATGGCAAAGTGAGTTCACTATCTTTAAATTATATGCTTGTATTTGTGCTTGTAATGTTAGTGGCATTAGAATTAGGGCAAGATAAAAATTTGATGTTGTGTATATGAGTTCTACTTGGATGAATCAACGATAAGAATATCGAAATGAACTTGTTATAAATACTTGTATGATTTAGTATAGAATTGAAGTGTCTGCCATATCTATGATCGCCCATAAATTATTAAATTAATATGCAATGATCTTATAATCAAATTGACCATGCATACCATATGTAAGTCACATTGCATAGGTTATTATACCTTTGTGGGAAGAAGGCATAATAGCTGGGCAACGAAGAGCCTGTAAACTCAAATGTTAGCGTAATGACCGAAAATTGTAATGTTGGCGTAATGGCTAAAAATTGAAATGTAGGCGTAAGGGCCGGAATAAAAAATATGTGTGGGTGGGCACCTGTATCAACCACAATAAAAATGAGAAGAATTGAAATCTTTGGTCGTATGGGCCAGAAACACCTAATCCCGAATTAAGGGCGTAAATCCATTCAACATAAGATTTCCGGAAGGTTTTATGTATTGTATGCTCACGTGTTTGTGCATTCATATGGTTGTTAATATAACTTGTCTGTTATATATTGCTTGGTGAGCATTTAATTTTGGAAGTGAAACTCACTAAGCTCGTAAGCTTATACCCCTATAGTTTCCTATTATAGTATGAATATTTATGGCTATCTCCAAGAAGCCACTTTCCTCAGGTACAGCTTTTGGAGCTTAAGAAGCTTTTTGAAGAAGTCGGGACTTAGATGTAGGCATAGACTTATAGTTGAATCTCCTAAATTGATATATATAATGGTTGTTATAAGAGACTTTTGAGGACTTAAGAACTCTTAATATTTGACGGGGGTATGCCTTTTAGCTCATGTATTAGATTAATCTAGTTATAACTGTTATGATTTACTTTCTCATTGCTATGTATGTCTTCTTAAGCTATTCCGATTCAAAGCATGGTTCCTTATTTGTTGAACATGAGCCTTATGCTCGGTGTTTAAACTCATGAAATGACTAAGGTTGTCATACACGAGTTTAGATATTAAGTGTGGCGGATTGTCGCATTTAAGATACCCTTTGGGTGTGACAGACATTGTTTGTTTCATATTTATTGCTAGGAAGAAAGTTTATGTAAATTTAGCGAAGTCATTGACAATAACCAATGTATATTTTTTGCTACCCAAACTTAAGGTGTGAGTAGGTCCATATAAGCCCATATGCAATAGTTTTAATGGCCTAGAAGTGGAGACTGAATCCTTAGACTTAAAAGAGGTCTTAGTTTGCTTTCCTTGTTGACATTCTTGACAAATCTTGTGTTTTTGAAAATTTATTTGTGGTAAGCCTTTGACAAGATCTTTTTTGGCAAGTTTTGAAATCATATCCACAATTGCTTGCCCTAATTTTCTATGCCACAACCAACTATCTTTTTCATTTTGGGAGTATGGACATGTCTAATATGAAGATTTGAAATCATCTAGATTGATTTCATAAATATTTTTTTGTCTATACTCTTCAAAATGAGCTTGATTATTGTCAATTATTTTAATAGAGCATTTATTAGGAAGAAATGTTACTTTGAAGCCATTATCACATAATTGACTAACATTAAGCAAATTATGCTTTAAACTATCAACTAAAATCACATTCTTAATAATTAAATCTCTATTTACTAGAATGTCACTTTCACCAAGTACAATTGACTTGCGATCATCTCCTGTCACGCCCCAAAGGGTACCCTAAATGTGACAGTTCGTCGCATGCTAAACGAGACTTAAGAATCATTACTACAGTCATTCAGAAGTTTATGTTAATATGCAAGGTGTTCTCTTACGACAATAGAATACGTAAACAATTGGAGACAGATAGTTCAATTTGGTAGGATAAATATAAAAATATAAACCACAGATATCTCATGATTAGTTACAAAGCATTAAGGGCTTCTACACATAAGTCTAAGGATTAACCTTTTTGGTAACAATGATCTTTTTAGGGTTACTACTAAAAACTATACAAACCAATCATGAACGTCTAAGAAGATAACTCATAGTCTCTCATTACCTAATTTGGCTAGTCCGAGGACACAACCATAAGTACGGGAACCGCACTAGAAAGAAACTATGATGGTGTAAGCTACGCTAGCTTAGTGAGTTTCACTTCCAAAATTAAATGCTCAACAAATAATATATATCAGGCAAGTTATATTAACAACCATATGAATGCACAAATACGTGAGTATATAATACATAAGACCTTCTGGAAATCTTAAGTTGAATGGCTTTATGCCCTCCATTCGGGGTTAGGTGTTTCAGGCCCATACGACCAAAGATTTCAATTCTTCTCATTTTTATTGTGGTTGATATAGGCGCCCACCTACACACATTTTTAATTCAGGCCCTTACGTCAACATTTCCATTTCCGGCCATTATGCCAACATTTCAATTTTCGGCCATTATGCCAACATTCGAGTTTATAAGCCCCTCGTTGCCCAGCTATTATGCCTTTTTCCCAGAAAGGTATAATAACTTATGCAATGGGACTCACATATGGCATGCATGGTCAATTTGATTATAAGATCATGGCATATTAATTTAATAATTTATGGGTAATCATAGATATGGCAAACACTTCAATTCTATACTAAATCATACAAGTATTTACAACAAGCTCATTTCAATATTCTTATCATTGATTCATCTAAGTAGAATCCATATACACAACATCAAATTTTTATCTTGCAATAATTCTAATGCCACTAACATTACAAGCACAAACACAAGCATATAATTTAAAGATAGCGAACTCACTCAGCCATGGTCTCCGGTCTCTAATGATAGTGATCCAATGGCTCACACCATACCCAATCGTGATCGAATAATTAAAATAGTTAATATTCCATTTACTATATTTATTTTATCGATTAGATTAATAGCAGGATGGTCCCTTCGATGAGACTGTAGAAGCTCCCTATTATAAATATGAGTGTGTTAGTGTTCTTCAAAATTTAAAATATGTATAATTAATGATAATGGTGATTTTTCTTATCAATATTTGTCTTATAACGTGAAAACTTTTAGCTTGTGTTATTTAAAATTGTTATAAAAACACCTTTATGTCATATAATTTTGTAAATTTTATTATTTTTATCATGACATGTTTCTGTTGATGCCTTGTTAATGTAAATTCAATATCTTGGATTCATAAATATTAACATAAATAGGTGATATTTTAAATTTTGTAAATGTGTTCAATTGAAAATCTTGTTTTAATGATTTAGCTATGAAAATCTTGACTTGACTATAAATTGAAATTGGTACTTGACATCCCTTTATAATAACGTCCATATGTCCATAATGATCTTGTTATTAAAATGATGTATGAAGATTTAATATGTTAGTACAATTCCCTGATTTTGTCTTGTTTGACATATTGAAAATTGATGTCCCTTATGATGAATTGATTTGTGATAACATAATAAGTCAAATCAGTATGTTTGAAATGATATATGATTGTAATTTGTTCGCTTCAAAATTTTTTACACTTAGAAAAATCGATTTTTATAAAATTATTAAAACCTCAATTGATAAATTTAGGATCCATTGTGAAAAATTCCATTTTTAAAATTACTAAAAATTAATGAACTTAAAGTGATAAGATTTCTAAAATAAACCAACAAACTAATGTAATCACCCAAATTTATACAACTCAAAAATAATAATTATTAAGTAAATAATGTAAACTTTTGGAGAAGTTTTAAGAAAAGTTATGGAAAGCACTCCTAATTTTTTTCATGATCTAAAGGATATTAAAATATAATCAATCTAATGACCATTTAAAATTTGAATTATTATATTTCAAGATCAAATTCTTTCCATAACTTCTTGATAAAATTCTACAAACGTAAAAAAGCGTAAAATTAGAAATATATACATAAATAAACGAAAATGAGATGATAGTAATAACCAAAGTTATAAAATACAGCATTCTAGATAATTAAAGAAATCAACGATGAGTGAATAAATAATTATAAAAGAATGATACTAAATCTAAATAACTTAAATTTTAAGACGTTTCATAAAAGCAAAGGTTATAAGAAATACCAAATCTATATAATGAGAAGAATAAAACAAGGTAAACACATAATAATGTAATAAACAACCTTGACATATGAAAATAGTTGCAAAATAAAATTAAGTTTTAATATGCTTTAAATAATGGAAAACAACAAGAAATATCAAACAGACCTGATGATAAAAATAGAAATAAAATATATAAACTCAATGAACACAGATTATCAAATAATTCAAAATTACAATAAAATAACAATATCAAAATTTAATCAAAATTAATTGTAATCAAACAATGAAAGCCTGAGTGAATGAATAAAATCTTAAAACCACTAAAGCTTTCAAATTATGAAATCTAAAGCTAATATTATGTCAACTACCATTGGATGATTAATCTTAAATTTTGTTTAGAATATAATTTAATAATTAAGCTTAGATAGCTTAATTAAAATAAGTAATTTGAATTATAGGTTATAAATGGATAGATTAATATAATCAAATTAGGAAATACACTTAATTGAATTGAGATTTCAAATACTCCTTTCCAATCTTTTATCTATTTCAATTATAATTTCATGAACCGAATTTCTTAAATCTTTCTAATTCTCAAACTTAAACTCTATTTCCTTCAATTTATTTATTCACTTTAATTATTCTTCCAACAAATCAAGTTTTATTATCTTTATAAATTTCAAATTAAAACTTCTTTTCCTTTATTTCAATGTTAAGTAAATTGTAAACCTAAATTTTAGTCTATTTCTAATTAAGTTATCTAATCCTTTTCAAACATCAATTTAAACCCCTTTTCTTTTAATTTATAGATGACCCGAATTTCTTGAGTTCAAATACTTAGATTTATAAAATACCTAAATATAGCTCATTTAATTTAAAATCTATATTTTCAATCCTCATGAATGTTGAGTTTATTTGCTTACTCAAAAATATCAGTTTTTAAGTCCATACTCAACTAAATACAAATTTTTACAAAATTAAATTTTTAAACTAGATTTCGTATTCAAGTTATCAATTTTACTTATAGATATTATAAAAGTTTCTCTAACTATTGTTAATACTTAAGAAAATGATCTAATAAGTTTAGAACAGAACACTACTAAATAATATTATCAAAAATCTCTTTATATATGTAATCTTTCCCTCCTTTTCCCTTTAAATCTGCCTTTCCTTTTTCCTTCCTTCTTCCATACGTTTCTTTTTCTTTTCTTCTCTTCATCTTCTTCCTCTCTTCTTTTTATTAAATCTTCAACTCAAAACCTCAGCTTTCATCAAGATTACAAGGAGAAACAGGAGATGAAATGAGAATAGACGATGAGAAGCATGCATTAAGGGAGTTCCTACAACCATGAAGTAGTAGTTGTAGTGAAGAATAAGAAAGTTAAATGCATCAAACATATAAGTATGCTTGTTTTCTTATTTTGATGGTTTTAAGTGCATGTAAATGGTGAGATATTATTAATTGTAAGTAAAATGTGAGATGAAACATGTAAACATATGGTAGATTGGTTTGTACCTTAAGACCTAAGCTTATTATGTTCATAAATGGACTAGGTAATTAATGAGATGATTTGAGGAAATGAGATGTAATGATAGGTGTAAATGTTGGGAGTTATGGTGTTGAGCTTTTATGAGGTTGTTAAGATGTTATAGATGGAGTTTGTGAGTAAAACAAGTAGAAAAGTAGCTAAAATGGAGTAAAATATAGCAAAAGAAGCAGGGGACGTGATCTGAGACCATACAAGGCATGGTAAAGGGCGTGGTAGCTACTGTCCCACTTGCTGAACCTATATGGGGCATGGTAAGAGGCTTAGTGGCCTCCACCACCCTTGATATGCTCCATATGGAATTAGGGGTCATCTTGTCCTTCTTTTCCTTGTCAACTTATTTTAAATTGATCATAACTTTCTCATCCAAACTCAAATTGAGGTGATTCAAAAGGATATGAAAAGCTTAAAAATAGCTCTATAACTTTCATGTTCTAAGTGTTTATAAATTCTAAAAGTATCAAGGCTTAAATTTTGATTGATTCCAGCTGCTCCATATTCCAAACAAAGTTAAAAACTTGTGTTTGCTTGTTAAATGTGTGTAGTTAAGTATAAAATGAACTTAGATAATAAACCTAGGTTCAACTTGACTAAATGAACTTAAATGAATTAGATTGATTAAATTAATCAACTTGGTTAACATTAAGTCAACATAGACTTAAGTTAATATGAATCCTAGATATAAAATCAACTTAGTTAATCAATTTAAGTTTAACTTGACTAAATAGACTTTAGTAAGCTAAAATGAATTAGATTGATCAAGTTTAATCAAATGACTTAGTAATTAGATTAAATGATTAATTCTACTCAATTTGGTTAGGATTAAGTTAAAATGGGTTAATAGCTAATAATTGGATTAGAATGATATGTTGGGATAACCATAATTTATAGGGGGGAATAGGTTGTTTCAAATGTATGTTTGCTTAGGAAATGAATATTTTTGTATATAAATGTTTTGTTAATGCTTTTGTAATAAATTATTATAAACAAAGAGGAAAGAAATATTTTGATAGAAATAGAGAACTATCGTATCTTGGCGGGGCGATTTTTGCAGCCATGATAGGGTTCCTACTTAGTGTCTGATCAAATTATAACTTTAAAATGAGTTTAATCTCTTGAGTAAATGTTTTGCTTTTGGTATATTCTCTGAAATAACCTTAGCCACCTTTTATTTTTGTTTAGATGATGATAATTTGATGCTGATGATGTGATGTTGATGATGATTGGATTTGATGATTGATGGTTGGGATGATTTGGATTTTCTAGAAGTTTGTTGAGACTTATCTTGGATGTCAGGTAGGTAACACAGACCTTATCGCTTTGTTTATGCTTATAAATTAGTTGCACCCATAAGAAAGTAAATGTAACTGACTATGTGTGGAGATTGGGTATTTATATGCTAAATGATGATTGTGTTGCTTGATAAAACATTAAAAATCAAAGTGATCACACATTGCTTGAAATGATTGTATTGTTGTTGTTGATGAGTGCCTGCTACATTGATTGGTCACTCAAATAAATGAACTTAATACTATATGACTATTTAATTAAATAGACATGCATTGCACAACAACATACTTGCATTAACATTTATGAAGTATGTATGTCACGTATTATCAATCCTATTTTATGGTAATGCCTAGGGAAATCTAATGAATCTAGGGTCGCCAGTTCTACAGGAACTAAGTAGGCTTGAGGAATGTCGCCTGATGAGGCTAGTATAGAATGACAATACTTAGGGGGTTTTAAAGGTTCTCAGGTGAAGTGGTAGATGTTTTAATAGTATGAGTACTCGATAACAAAATGAGTTTCAAAATGAAGTTCTCCCTCCTTAAGTCTTTCTAAGGAGAAGTTAGAGGTTATTTTCACAGAGTTTCAAAGAAAATCCTCTTTCTTAGTTATATCTAACGAGCAATTAGAGGTTATCTTGATAGTAAATATGCATGACAAAGAATTTGAGAAAAAAATCTCCTTCCTTAGCTCTTGAATCCTAGGCGTGATATCGGGATGGTCCTTCAACCCCCAATAGAGGATGTAATCTCAATAGGTTTGGATTCCAGTCATCCAAATTGTGTATAACATATGGTTGAGTGTTGCATTGCATATGTTTGTTAACAATACTTGCCTAGCAATTATTTGTTGTGTGATTGGGTCTTTGTTATTCACTAAGCTATAGTTGAGTTCACACCCCCATTTTTGTGTAAGTATATTCAGGCAGGAATGGGTTAAGAGAGTGTGAAAACCTTAGAGATTTGAAGCTTAACTTATAATGCAATTCATATGTTTTGTATTTAAGATAGAGATTTTTGTAGTATTTGAGATAAGCTTAGAATGATTTAGCTTAATTAGATAATGGTCAAAGTTTTGTAATATGTAATCATCTATCCTATTTTACTGTTTGGTAGGGGATACCGATTCTTTGCGGTTTTGGTCGACTATAAGAATTTGTATTTCCTTAGGTATTAAAATGTTTTTATGAATTAAAACTCGTATAGCATATATTAAGTAGATTTTTGCAAATCTCTAACTTACAAAACGGCTTTCGTATCTTGGATGCATACTTGATATGATTACTTCAGTTTTTCCCTCTAGCGCACACCCACCCCCACCCACCCCCCCCCTCCTCCCTCCTCCTCCGTAGGGTCATGAAAACTAAAGATTTCATCAATCCAAAAGAATTGTATAACACCTAATCCCGAGTCATATGTATGTAGGCAACTAACATGTAACTCTAAAATAGAAAAAATTATTTTTATCGATTTGATATGAATCTAGTTTTCTAACTTGTCACATGCAGACATCACTTGCCTTTGTTGTAAGATTTACAATCCCTTCCCTTGACCATAATAGCTATTCTATTATAATCTTATTGTGTATGAATGGCTATTATGATGTCCATTACCAAAAATCTCAATTTAATAATATTACCTTTGAATTGCAATTCACAATGGTCCTATTTCTTTTATTCTCAAAATACCTTCATTAAAATTTACAAATTACAATAAAATTAAAATAGGTTATTTGTCTTTCATCCTTTATTGTAATATAATTAAAATAGGATTATGTGGGTCATTTTCTTTTTTTATCCATGGTTTATTCATTATTAGAATATATCCAAGCGAAGAAGATAATTGCAATTGAACTACAATTCAAGTGAATAGCATAATACATAAATAGACTTGTTACAACTTTATTTTATTCTTCTGTAATAGCAATTTATTACACCTTTATTCCATTCCAATGAAATGAAGGAATCATTAGTATATTTGATTTGCTTTGTGATTTTTGATAAAATTGTAAAGTATTAACTAACTTTGTAAGCTGTAAAATAAAATAGGAAAATAAATAACTTATAGATATCATATGTATATTATTTAAGATGTTTTAGGAACAATTCATAATTGGATAGTTAAAGGTAGTAACATTTAAGTTTTAATAGTTAGCCCTCGAATATAGTAATTTTTTGTTATTGTTTTAGAAAATAATTTGTTGTAGATCAGTAGTTATATTAGGATCAACAACCCATTGATCTTATTTTTTTTCCTCGACTTTAGTGATGTGGCGACTTTAAAATTTTTTTAAAAAAAATTTCCTTTCATTCTTAATTGGGGGTTTGTGTTCAAAGGGTTAAGGTTTGATGTAAATTAGATTAAAGAAAATTAAATGAAACCAAAATAGGATCAACAACATTATGCATGCTAATGAATCTAGTGGAAGGCTACCCTAATGATATGTGCTACCTACTACTTGATGATTACATTTTGACAAAGATATGTACTCTTAAATCATGGTAAGGTAGGGAACGTGTAAATTACAATGACCATTTATATAGGCTTTTAACATTGTGATGAAACAACCGAATAGGGTTGAGTATAGGTTATAAGACAATTGTCAATGTCACCTAATGTTAAGTGAGGTACGTAGATAGTACACCATTAATGGCCAATTAAAAAAGCAATAGGTTAAGTATATTGACACAAGTACCTTCATGGTGTAGGCAAATCATGAGATAATCTATCAATGCTTATGATAAACTAGAACTTTAGTTCAAAGGAGTAACTCAAGTGTCTGTCACTCCATGTGAAGCAATATGTGAGGCTATAAATAGACTATCAAAAGATGGATTATATTGAAAATTGAAATAAATTGATTATTACTTGTTAGATGTGAACAATTTCAGACAATGTGATAAATGGAATTTATGACTAACCCTGGTTGAACTAGGTTTAAAAACCTAACACTTGCATAACAAGTGCAATTAGCATCTAGTTCAAAGTTAATTACTTTCTAGGCTGTATGCTTTTCTTTTAAGGACATAATCATTGTTTGGTGGATTATAGAGCATTAATATCACAAGCTGCATTACTTATAAGTGAGGTTAAGGGTAGACACAAATCAGTTTGGTTCGTTTTTTCTCATCTTAAATCAAAACATTAAATAATAATTTGGTTCGATTTAAATTATGAATTGAATCAAATTTCCAATTTAAAAAATTTATTCAATCTTTTACATTTATATGTACATTTAAATATTTAAAAATTGAAAAAAAAAACCATTTTTATAAAGATAATTGATAGTTGCTACTAAATTATATATTAAACTTTTATTTTTGGAGGATGTTATAAGAAAAGATTAATATGAAAATAATCAGCAATGTTGTATAGAAAGAACATGGGAGCACAAATATATAATTATATATAGTCCAATTACTTGTATCTTTTAAGAAAGAAAAAAAAATACTTTACAAAGTCAAATTAGAAATCACCAAAAGAAAAAAAAAACTTCATAAAACCATCACATTCAAAATATATAATCCTCCGTAGAATCATCTATCATTAGTTAGTCATTTATAACAACATTCACTGACTAATTCTCCATAAAATATTCCAGACATTCATCCAAAAAAAAAAAAAAATCATCAACCAATTAACAACTAATACATAATAATAGATATAATCACATAAACAAAGTTTATACTCACAAATTTAAGAATTAACAAAAAAAAAAAAAAAACAAATTAAGTCGCTAAAGGAAGAATATATCTTGAACTTTGAGTTCTCATGCAGTGCTCGACCATTTCTAATATCATCATTTGTTGTTAATCTAGACGACGAGCCAACCTTATCTTCCCTTATCTCTCAGGTTAGTTCTAAGCCCAACATTCTCATAAGAAGTGTCATCTTGGCTTGCTTTACCACAATCCTCTATATATTTGAGAGGTTTAAGTATTCCAATTGTTTTGACCTGTCTTTGCCTCATTAGGAGAGTGCATCAACTCCCAACCAGTTTGTTTGCAGGAGGCTAGACTTGCCTTCAGATATAACCCACATCATCAACAAACCCCTGCCAATGCCACTTACGATACTATATGCCTATGTTAAATGCTCCACAAAACCCTTAACTCTTAGACTGTGATAGAAAAACAATAAAATAGGAATAAGTTAATTTTAATCATATTCATCAAATAATAAATATCATAATAAAACCATAAGAAAATATAAGACATTTAATCAATTATATAAGAAAATTTATAATTACAAGTAAAATATTATTATCTTTTTTAAAACAAATTGATTTAGTTTACCCATTCAAACCAACCTTAGATTTATGAATTGATTCGAATTGAGAATTTTCTAAACTAAAATGCTTGAAAAACCATATTTTCAGTTTGGTTTAGTCCAATTTGCCAATTGGTTTAGTTAGTTTTTTTCCCATCCCTAAGTAAGGGCATGTGATAAGTTTGACTCATTACAAGTCATGTGCGTCATACATTAGCGGAGCTCTAATATAAACTAAATTGCTTCTTAGGTAATGTACTTACCTTCTGTGGGGGCAACATCTCCAAGTGATAACATTTAACTAGAGAAACTTAAAATTCTCTTTTTTTTTTTCTTTCGATATAATATTGTCATTAACTAGTAATTAACATAACATAGTGTCCAATACAATGACAAATGTCAACAACGAAGTCCTTAAAGCAAAAATAAATAATTAACCGCTAACAAAAACTAATAAAGACTTCAAACAAACTAATCAACACAAATTCAAAGATGTCCATATCATGTGTACTTTTATTTTAAACAAGAAGATGCAAAAAAAATTAGGAGAAACAAAATCTTTCTAGGAGTCTTCCTCCCTCTTGTGCATTTACTTGCTACTAAGTCAATAATTGAGTTTGATTTTCTAGGATTGTAGTCAATCCTTAGGAGCTTGAGGCTCTGGAATTTTGCTTGGATACGGACATGAAGATCTTAACTAGATTGAGTTGTCATGCTCATCTCCATGATATCCATCTTTTAGAGTAGAAGAATGCCCCATACTTCACCCCTTTGCTAGTTAACCATAATTTACTTTGGTAAGGGGTATAAAATACTGAATATAGTGGTACAAAGTTTAAGCATTCATCTTAGTCTCCACCAACCCCATTAGATTAGGTTACATTACATTAACTGTTACTTGAGTGGCATGCATCCCTCTAGAAAGGATTGAGTTAGATAAGAGGGTATCTTGAAAGAAATTGATCTTGGTGCCTTATCAGTGTGTAGGAAGTCATTGTTTCCTCTCCATTATTTTGAATAGGAGAGGTCTTAGAGAATTGAGAAACATAACTAGCCTTATTAAAAGAGTGAAGATCGGGATGGTCATCTCTTGCTAGATAATTAGCTAAGCCACAATGAGACATGTGAGGTTCCATCACTCCATTAGGGTAGTAGGATAAAAGTTATCATTCCATACTAAGATTGTGAACACAATGTAAGACTTCATGACTATCTTTATATATGAGTTAGACACTTTATTGTTCGTTTGATCTTTTACATGTGATATAAATATGTAAATTGGGGCCACATGGTTGATTAGGTTAGTACATTCTTGTATGTACTTCATTTAGAGGACATGAAAAATGATCCAACATTGGCCCTCTGTGAAAGATGTTGAAGAAGTGATGTTCTTCCATTAACTATAATAGCTTCAACTATAACCCAAAATCCTTACTTTAGAGGTCAAAGAAATTTTCGGTCCATGACTACCCTTAAGTTGTGTTAATAACTTTAAAGAGAGTTTCTTGTAGTAGCCTCAATTTTATAAGTTGAGTTGAATTGATTGTCCATGGGAAGCTCCTACATGAGAGATGGCATATGTGTTTTAGGATGAGTGAGTAGCAAAATGTACTGCAATTGACTTTCATTTGGAGCATGGACATAGGAAAGCCACGATTGCCTTTATAAGTTGTGACGAGAGGCATAAGTTGAACTTTAGGAAGAGTTTGAATGTGCTTTGGATGATTCATCTTAAAGCTTTTATATTTTTCAATTCAATTTCTATTGATCATCATTAAAAACTTAGATTCATTCACATGACTTTTTAAAGACTTCTACATGTTAACTTTCAACATGGTCATGATAGAATAAATTGTAATTTTCTGAAGTTGATATTGATTTATCGTAGTTGTTTTCGTTTTATTTATTATCATCAAAAGTTTTATCATATGCATGTATGTAGAAGACCCTTACATTATCTCTACCATTAACAAGTTATATGGCGAGTTAAAGATGTGACCATCATCAAAGTGATTAGGGTAATGATTAAGGATACAACCGAGTATGTTATTATAGGTGTTAGTGTTAGGTTTCAGGCATTCCCTTAAAACCTCATAAGGTATAGGGTTGGATTTTAGATATAATATAGGAACTTGACTTGATACATAAATCCCTATAAGGTTAATTTGTTTTCTCACCATGAAATATTTACTTTGATTTATTATCTCCATCTTCTTGTAAATATGAAGAAATTTTATGAGGTTCAATTTTGCATAGATATTACTTATAATATATTAGTTGTGTTGTTATAAAAATACTAATAATTGTAATATACATGGGAAAAAGAGGGCTACAAATGTTGTTTAGTGGGTCATTATATAGTTTGGGAGGTCGGGTAAACCCAATAGGTAACCAAGGCATGTTTTGGTTTTATATGAGCCATATCAAACCTAGCTTAGCTGCATCCCAAATTGTAACTACCAAATAACTTATACATAAAATAGGAAATAAAATTGAGTCACTTAAAGTGAAATTAATGGATTTTTCATCTTTTATATTTTGATAATATTTGTATTATATAGGTCAATTTTATTCCCAATAATCTTCATTATATTGTGATACGTCAATAATTTCTTCAATTTATTCGTAATTTTCCTATGACACATTTTGTGTCCAACAATATATTTGAAATAGAACCACAATTTATAGTTCCTACTCTCTTTCATATATTTAGAAGGAGAGGTCGGCGTAGGCTACGTGCAACTGGCGAACTAGCCCGACCTAACATTAACAAGACTAAAATCAAATGCATCTCGTGTTATGTAGGTTATGACCTAGCTAGGGAGTTCCTGGGTCCAAGCTAGGTCCTAAGCACTAGTACATTAGACTTGGCTAGTCCCCTTAGGTATAAACTAAATTAAAAATAAAAAAAAGGAAAAGAAAAGAAATTTAGAAGAGAAAATAAAAAATAATCATAAGTAAATAGGAATAGTTATTTAAATTTTTTATATGAATAGTGTAGGTATGACCTGGCTAGGGAGTTCCTAGGTCTAAGCTAGGTCCTAGGCACTAGTGCATTAGACTTAATGCATCCCCTTAGGTCCAAAGTAAATTAAAAATAAAAAAGGAAAAGAAAAGAAATTTAGAAGAGAAAATAAAAATAATCATAAGTAAATAGGAATAATTATTTAAATTTTTTTATATAAATAGTGGAAATTCATCAATATTCACAACATTTAATATGTTATTATTAATAATAGAAAAAAATACACTTAAAAGTATTTGTAGTCCCATATTATTAACACTATAACTAAAAGTAAATGTGTTTATATATAAATATACATTTTAAATAATTTTTTGAAAAAAAAAGGGTTAAAGACTATAATACACTTAGACTTAATCTTTATTTTAAGTATAATTTTTTATTTAAAATTAACTTTATCTCTTCTTTTAATTATACTATAAAAAAAAAAAAGATAAATGCCTAGGTTGGTTCTATTGGTCTAAAATCAACACATTATTGGTTGGTTCCATGAATTAATACGATTCGTTCCTTCATGGGTTAGTTTTAGGTATGCTATTTTTTGAACCCATGAACATTTGAACCATGCCATGTTAGAATTTGGATTGTACACTATGTGCATACATTTATAAATACATATGGACATGTAGACGTACCTGTATTGTGGCTAATAATTATATACATATTACTATTATAAAGTTTAAGGACCTAATAAAGTGATATAATTTTATGTAATGGTCCATATCATCTAAAATATAAAGTGTGGTGTTAATATATGTGTAGAATTCCTGAAGTGTAAATTATCAATTAATGATGGGCACATTAGTAATTTCACACATAAAGATTTATTATAAATAGGGTGTGGTCCTTAATTGATGTATCAATTCTTTCTTTCTAAATCCCCATCTATCAAAAGAAAAACCTAAGGAGATACAATCAATTAGAAGATCATCTTCCTAATTCTTCAATTAATCATGAATTTTGGTACGTTTCCGCATCTTTTCTTGTTGTCAAATAATTTCTAGACATGATTCGGTTCTTGGGTTAATTAATTAATTAATATAATTCTATCATGCCAACCTCTTATCTAGAAGTGTGTTTAGGAATTGGAATTCCTAGCTCATAAATATATATCTATTTCAATTCTGTTCGCAAAATATACATATTCATTATTGGGACTTTTTTGATAAATATTCCATATGTATGTCCAATTCAATTCCATTTTATAAATATCTATTATGCTATTATTTATTCTATAATTTCTGTTCTATCTCATTTTAGTCCAATACTCCATATTAAGCTTAACTTTTTAGAAATTATAATTTTAACATATAACTAATAAAACTTCACGTTATAAGTGTCAAAACAAAGAATGAACAAATTTTATTTTTTAATAAATCTTTATGTAAAAGTTCTTAACTTAGGTTATTATGTTAAGAACTTGAGGATATTACACGTATAATGTAGCTTAAAAAAAAAATCCATAAAACCAAATTATAAAAAAAATACAAAAATAGTATTGCTAAAGTGCGATAATTTTTTTTTTTTTTAATTTTACACGTGTATCGCACGTTGGTTATGCGATACACTTTAAACGTGTATCGTATAACGAACAAGTGATATTCGTATAATGATACTTGTATCGCCCGTTAGTTATATGATATAATGACAAAACTATATCGCACAACTTTTGTGGGACATATAAGGTTGTGCGATACATAAGCTTTTAAATGTTTTTTTTTTTTTTTTTTTTGCCTAGGTTGCTACGCGACATAGCAACACTATTTAATAATTTTTTTTTTTGTATAATTTGTATTTATATACTTTTTTCATAAAAAAACTCCAACCATGTGTTATACCCTTAAAAACTTAGTAGAAAGATGGCTAGCCATCTTTATCTTGGAGGTAGTTAGCTTAGATCTTTGCACTAACAACCTTGATATAAAATTAGTTACAAAAAATGGTTAAATAAATATTATAATGGTGTAAAAGTTCCAGCCAACTCCGAGGGCATATTAGGCATTAAAACAAAGTTCTTTAGAAACACAATGGCCCCGTGGCCATTTGTAAATTTGTAACAGTAGCCAACCGCCCAAAGTAAAGCCAGAGAGAGAGAGAAATTTGAATTCTCAAAAAACAAAGTACAGACATTTTGAACTCTTGACAGCTCTTCATCGTCCCAAAGTGTTGGGTATTGAGCACCAAAAAAGAAGAAAGAGACTGTTAGATAGAGAAACTAAAACAACACACACCTCCTCCCCCTTCCCCTCTCCTCACAAGCTAAAGCTAGAACGCTCAGCTTCCCCTTCCTTTGTGTCTGTGTGTTGTGTATGTGCTTTAGTGATTACATATAATAAATACACATACACATACTCATACACATTTTTTTTCTTTTTTTCTTTTCGCCCCTTCTTTCAGTTCTTATCTCCAACGAAGAACGATTAAAAGAAGCAATTCAAACATGTCTGGTTATGTTGGTATTTTAGTCTCAGATCCATGGCTTCAAAATCAGTTCACCCAAGTTGAGCTCAGAAGCTTAAAATCCCACGTAAGTTTTAAACATATTATAACACTTCCCGGATTGTTAAATCATCACGAATCTCCTAAAACATGTTTACTTTGCAATATTTTTGTTCGTGAGGTTCTTTTGTAAAGTTTGGATCTCTTTGGCTTCAGAATCTGGTTCTTCACTGATATGGAGCTAGTAGTGATCAATGGCCTAGATCTTTTAGATTTTGTGTTTTATGTGCTTAAGTTGAGCTTCTATTGCAAGTTTTAGTGCTTTTTTTTTTGGGGTGCTTTGAATGTGGTGTGATGAAGATGGTTTAATGATGCAGTTCATGAGCATGAAAAGAGAGAATGGGAAGCTTACATTTGGAGATTTGCCATCGAAAATGTCAAGATTAAAAGTGGTAGGAGAGAATCTGACTGTGAAAGAGAGAGAATCTTTCATTCAGGATTTGTATCAGAATATGGATGATGAAGTCGATTTTGAGGATTTCTTAAAGGTGAGTAAGTACTAATGGGTGTTGTTTAAACTATTGGATTGATAAACTGATGATGATCAGCTAAACCATATCCCCGAACTCTTTTGTTGATCTTTCTTAGGATTTCTATTTTTGATCATTAGAAAAGATAACGAAAGTGTGATGACATCAATATGTAATGAAATTTGATGGTATCATATGATCGGTTTTCTAATAGAAGTAATGTTGGCTAGTCCATTTTATACTTGGATTCACAGAATTCAAAATTTTTCCTTCTCCTTTTTGTGTTTCTCTTTTGCTTGCAGTTCTCATTTGAGAGTTTCCTTTCCTTGTCTCCAATGAAATATGCAGTTTTGAATAGAAAGACATCTTTTTCTTGTTGCAGCTCTACTTGAAATTACAATCACATGTAAGTGCCAGGACTGGCACTGGTGCGAAAGATTCTTCCGCTTTTCTAAAGGCAGCTACCACTACTCTGCTTCACACCATAAGTGAATCTGAGAAAGCATCTTATGTTGCCCACATGAATAACTACCTTAAAGAGGATGAGTTTTTGAAGAAGTATCTTCCTATAGACCCAACAACAAATGATCTGTTTGAAATTGCCAAGGATGGTGTTCTTCTATGGTATGATGGGAGCAATTTTTTTTTCCTGCTTTTTGGTATATGCTTGCAGTTTTGATAAAGAAAATTCTGTTGTTTATTGCAGCAAGCTTATCAATGTCGCTGTTCCTGGGACAATTGATGAGCGAGCAATCAATACTAAGAGAATGCTGAATCCGTGGGAAAGAAATGAAAACCACACACTTTGCCTGAATTCTGCAAAGGCAATTGGATGTACGGTTGTTAATATAGGAACTCAAGATTTCATTGAAGGAAGGGTATATATACGTTCCTTTCTCATGATTAAGTGTTCAAAGAGTGAATTTACTTCAAGAGTGGTGATGCAGGGGTTTTTCTTGCCCTTGAGTTTAGAATCTTTCTTCCTGCTTGGTTTTTTTGCTGTATTAATTGCATATTTCGTTTGTGAGTATATGTAACTATATGCATTCTATGTGCAGCGCCATCTCGTGCTTGGATTAATTTCCCAAATCATTAAGGTAAGGTCTTCATAATTATTTATTTGATTATTCATTTATTTTGGTAAACATAATTTTTCTACTTCTGGGATGTTGATGAGCCAAAATGATGATAGATTTGAAAAGTACTGAAATCAAATAATACTTCTATTAACAATTCAGATACAATTGCTAGCAGACCTCAACTTGAAGAAAACTCCTCAACTGGTGGAGTTGGTTGGTGATAGTAAGGTGAAGTTTTTGATCTATCTGTGCATTAGGAGGTTGTGCGTCTCTGGAAATTGAATCTTCATTGTCATCTAAAATCATATAAGATACTTGCAGGATGTGGAAGAGCTGATGAGCTTACCACCCGAAAAAATATTATTGAGGTGGATGAATTTTCAGTTGAAGAAAGCAGGATATGGGAAAATAGTTACTAACTTCTCTTCTGATGTAAAGGTAATGAATTTAATGGAAACTAAAATTTTTTAACAGAGTATTTTCTTTTTACCATGTGATGCACTTTTACAATGAATGGTGATATGACTGTGACCCATTTGACAATTTGCTTGTGCTCTTCAATGTATTTTGACAGCAACTTTGGATTTCATTAAAATTAATTTCACCTTCTTGCTAATAATTTTGTGTCAAGATAAATTTGTTAGCAGAAACTTGTCTCTTGAGAATTCTCAAAAAATTTAAGTTGTAAATTCTTACTTAAAACAATAAAGACTTTATTTGGAGTCATCTCTTAGTGATATGGTATAATCCAGCAATACTGTCTGTTATTTGATTGTTTAATGCGTTAACCTGCAGGATGCCGAAGCCTACGCTCATCTATTAAATGTCCTTGCTCCAGAGCATGGAGATAAATCCATATTCAAAGTGAAAGATCCTTTAGAAAGAGCAATGTTAGTTCTTCAACATGCTGATAGGATGGGTTGCAAAAGATATCTGACTGCAAGAGATATTGTGGAAGGGTCTCCAAATCTCAATCTTGCTTTTGTAGCACATATTTTCCAGCTTAGGTAAGATATCAATCTGTTGATAGACTAAAGAACACCAAAGGTACCGTAATCTATTTTAGAATGGAGTATCAAGAACAATTTGTCCCTGAAGTCCATGTCTGAACATTGTTCTTTCCCTGAAATGCTTTTGAAATATTATTGTTCATGGTGCTCTCAGGTAGCTGTATTTTTCTTATCAACTTTTCCTTGTATAACATGTTTAAGAGGACATGGCTTTTAGATCAAGTGTTTGGCAGGTCACCCAAGGCTTGGATTTAGGTATCTTAGAATATGGTGCTTTAATGTTACTGATAAAAATGAACGCAGTGAAGACATTTGCTCATATCCTCTCTAAATCTTATTAGAACATGTGAATTGACTTGTTCTGCTTAGCAGCATGTCTTGCAGCTATATAGGTAGTTAGGATTTCAATAATTTCCAGCAGTTGGGAAAATGGTTAATTAGAAGGTGCTGAATTGACAGAATAAATGTTTTCTTTGATCACAGTTCCCTTTTTAATATTGAAGTCGAGCTGCTTCATTGTCTTCATTTTTGGTGTTTCCTGCACTTGCGTGTAAGCCTGTTGTTTAGAGGACAACATTGCATTAAGAACCAAGGGAATTATGGCATCTCCATTTTTGTGCTTGTGTAGACATTTATCTGATCTCAATCCAATCAAGAAATACTAAAGATATAGTTCTATATAGTTGAAGCTGCTTACATGGTTCATTACATTAGTTGCATTACTTGAAATCTTTATTTACATGAAATTTTTCATTCATACTTCTCTCTCTTTCTAGCTAGGAGAAAATGAGATCTGAGTTTATTTATTTCTTTTTCCATGTAGAAATGGTCTCTCGACCCAAACAAAGCAAATTTCATTTCTTGAAACTTCTCCGGAGGACTCCCAAGCATCCAGAGAAGAAAAAGCATTTCGCTTTTGGCTTAACAGTCTTGGCAATTCAACGTATATAAACAATGTCTTTGAAGATGTCAGGAATGGGTGAGATATATCTTCCTTATGCATGAGCTACTTGCTTTCTTTAGAGACTATGATCTCATAAAAATTCTTCTTGCTTAATGATGTATAAATCAGCTTCTAAACTGAAAGCAATAACATGCAGAACATGTTAATGGTTGTATGTTCTCATCGTTCTTATAAGTGGGATAATTGTATTACTTTAAAGTGCTCTGTTTGGAGATGAAGTAAATTGTCCTTTGTGGCTGTTAGGTGGGTGTTACTTGAAGCACTGGACAAAATATCCCCAGGAATTGTCAATTGGAAGATAGCAAATAGGCCTCCAATAAAGATGCCATTCAAGAAAGTAGAAAATTGTAACCAAGTTGTTAAAATAGGAAAACAGTTGAAGTTTTCCTTGGTCAATGTTGCAGGAAATGATATAGTGCAAGGAAATAAAAAGTTAATCTTAGGTATGTTCTCTCGAACTGCATCCTCCATATTGCCATGCTTTTATGCATGATTTGAGGAGAAAGTTTAACTATAGTTTGACTGCTCTTTTCAGCCTATCTCTGGCAGCTAATGAGATATAACATTCTCCAACTTCTGAAGAACCTAAGGTTTCATTCTAATGGAAAGGAGATTGGTGATGCTGATATCCTAGAATGGGCCAATAGCAAAGTAAGCAGTGCAGGAAGAAAGAGTCGAATGAAGAGTTTTAAGGTATGGTGCTCTTTGTCCAATATGGTTATGAGTTAAGTGATGATGCCATCCTGCGCTGATCATTTTGTGGATTACCAATCTATTGTTGCTTGTGTTCCTCAGGATAAGACTCTGTCAGATGGGATTTTCTTCCTGGATTCTTAGTTCCGTGCAACCCAGAGCTGTTAACTGGAGCCTTGTTACAAGAGGAATAACTGGTATTTTTCCTTCCCAATTCTTCTTTTAAAAGATATTATTACTTGTAAAGTTTGAAACAGGTCTAACTTCATATTCTTTTGGGAAATACTATTTTTGTAATGTAGTTTCTTCCTTACATAGATTTGTAGAATGATGAATTTGATTATGTTAAATAATAAATATAACAGTCTACACCTTATTTATAACCTTAAACTTTTAGATTAGATGGTTGTGGTGCTAACCTTAACATGGTGTTAGAGCAGGATAAAAATTAAGTTGTCCACTTGATAGGCCGTTGTCAAAATCAAAGTCTGGCTCACAAAGTGAGGGGAGTGTTAAATAATAAATATAATAGCCCACACCACATTTACAAGCTTAAACTTTTAGATTAGATGGTTGTGATGCTAACCTTAACAGATTACAAAAAAACATAAAGAATGATCTGATATGTTTTTCTTGTTCTTTTTTTACATTTAAAAGTAGAACACATTAGTGATCAAGATTCATTTCATTTCAGTAGATGCCTACCAAACATGAAAGTGCAGTGCTTTTCCTTTTATTCAGTTTGGTACAATATTTTGTGCTATACATACCAGAAACATGATCTTGCTCTTTAGTATTAACAATGTCTTTACACAACATTGGAAAATGTAGACGAGGAGAAAAAGATGAATGCCACCTACATAATCAGTATTGCAAGGAAACTTGGATGTTCGATATTTTTGTTACCAGAAGATATAACTGAGGTAATTTTTCATATCTTAGCCATGGTGCATCTTGGTATGTCTGGACTTGTACAGACATGATGCTAGTGAAACAGGATGCGTACGTACATTTTTTTTATCCTGTTGGCTTGCACTTATGCCAAACATCATCATCCTTAGGGAATTATTTGAAGTTCTTTATTTTATAGCCTGCTGCATTTTTCCATCCTGGTTTTGGATCATTCAGAAAATTTGAAGAAAGAAGACATAAATGCAATGTGGCATTTTAATGTCAAACCTTAGCAAAAATGGTTGTCAATGACTGTTTTTCCGGATGAGCATCTTGGTATGTCTGGACTTGTACAGACATGATGCTAGTGAAACAGGATGCGTACATTTTTTTTATCCTGTTGGCTTGCACTTATGCCAAACATCATCATCCTTAGGGAATTATTTGAAGTTCTTTATTTTATAGCCTGCTGCATTTTTCCATCCTGGTTTTGGATCATTCAGACAAAATTTGAAGAAAGAAGACATAAATGCAATGTGGCATCTTAATGTCAAACCTTAGCAAAAATGGTTGTCAATGATTGTTTTTCCGGATGAGCATTCTTAAAATTTTACCATATTGCATCAAATATTCTCTTAATGCAAGTTGTTGATTCCCAAGGCAATTGCTACAGAAATGCATTAAGTTTATGGTCTCTTGGTACTCATATTTATGCTTGATGAAATCTTGTAGGCACCAAACTTAGGTATTTTATGAGCTAATTTTAATCTGCATGGTAATTCTAAGATACTCTTATCTATGTGATGACTTGTATGTCTAGCTTTTACTGTCCTTCCCTTTCCTTCTTTTATTTTTTTGGTTCGTTTTGACTTTTGATGCATTTTAAGATTATGTTAGCAGATGCTAATTCTTTCAGTTTTCAATCGATCAGGTCAACCAAAAGATGATCCTTACATTGACCGCAAGTATCATGTATTGGTTCTTGAAACAACCCGTTGATGGGAGACCATCTGGAACTTCTGACAGTGAGAGTGGAAGCCCATTGGATACATCCTCCTCGAGCTGTACATCGGATGATTCAGCTTCTGATGCATCTTCTGTTGAGGGTGGGAATATATAAATAGGGAGTGTTGTTCAATGAACAAGCTTGCAAGTTCTGGTTTTCTTTCTGTATATTTGTTTATTTAGATTGATTGTGAAAGTTAGCTTATAACATGATAGGAAATTGAGAATGTTGGAGGTGAATTTTGTTCATGGAAATGCAATGTGAAATGTTTTTTTCTTGCTAGATCACACTGCTGGGTACATTTTTTAGCCATCTAGTGTATCGCTTTCAAACCAATAAAGTTTCCTTTGATATATTGCATGTTTGTTATGCAGCATGAATGGCAATTCCAATCCCTTTTTCATGTTTAGAAGCATTTTTATTGTTATTTTTTTTCAAATTGCAAGACTATCTTCTGATGGTGAAAGCATGATTCTATTTTGCCTTGTTTAATGTATATCTAATTCGATTATTTTATTCATTTTATAATGTATTTATCATCTATATTTATCACTTATTATTAAGAACATTTTATATATACACTATATATATATATATATATATTTCGTTTGGTTTTGTGAACATTTCTAGAATTGTTAATCTTGTTATTCATTATGAATTGTTTCATTACAAGTCAAATTCATTTCATTTCATATCAAACTATTCTTGTTTTTTAAATTTAACATTATGGTATTGATCAAAATCCTTGGGTATGATTAGAAATATATTGGATGTAAGATAGAGAAACTTTTAGTATAATTTTTTTTATAAATTAAGGCCTTGTTTATTTTTATGAAAATATTTTATAGAAAAATTTCTTTTTATTTTTTAATGTTTAAAGAAAAATGGGACAATTTCTTAATTTTGGAAAATAAAGATTCATTCATAACTTATTTTTGAAAAAACAACTTATTGATTATAAAAGCGCAACTTATTTTCTCATCTATTTATAAGCTTTTTTTACTAATCATTTACTCACATTATAAAATATGTTTTATTATCAATTATCTTAGAATTTTTATTATCCAAGTATGTTGAAGAATCAAGATTTTCATGAAGTTTGCCAACTTAAAAACATTCTACTCTTTAGGATATAAAGAATTTTCCATTAATAAATAGAACTCAACACAAATAGCACCTAGGGTTGCATTCCAAATTAATCCTCTCTAAAATATTTTTTTAAAAAATAATAATAAAAGCCTTCATGGTAAATAATAAAGGTGGGCAAATGGGTTGGATTGGGTTGGGATGGGTTGGCCTATGTCGATCCGCAGGTTAAATAGGCTAGGGTCAAAATTTCTAGACCCTGACCCGACTCAAGGGCTAAGCGGGCCGCCCCATGAGGCACATGAAAATTTTTATTTTTTATATGTTAGTTTATAAAAAAATTAAAATATTTATATATTTTAGGGCTTATATATATTAAAGATTAATTTTGTTAACATTTTGATTACCTATAAATAAAAACAAGTTTTTAAAATGATTTATTAGATATCATATTACGTTTAAATCAATAAATATATGCTTAAAAAATGTTATAATACTTATGATGTATGTATCAATTTATTTTCTTCCATAATATATCATAAATAATCATTAATATATTATTATATTATTCTTAATCTTAAAATTTTCCTCTTTTTTTCCTTATTTTTTAACTCTTGGCCCACCGGCCACTCTTGACTGGTTACAGGCTAGCCTGTGGGCTATAATGGTAGGGCCAATTTGGCCCATATTTAAATTGGCAAGAAAAAATTGGTTGTAGCCTGCTTTTTTAAGCAGGTAAGCAGGCCAGTCCGCATACCACGGCCCGTATGCCCAGCTCTAGTTAATATCAAATGAAAATAAAAAAGATATAAATATAAAGAATTTGTTAAATGCATCATTAAACTTATAAAATATGTTTTAATACTTCTTAAATATTAGTAAATTGGCAAATAATTTCCTAACTTTTGCAAATAAACTCCTAAAAAGTAAAAACATGTGTTCTTCTTTAACCTTCTTTATTAGGTTTTGGAAAAAAAAAAAAAATAGATTTTTTGTCCACCTATCTTAGGTAGATTCTCTATTAAGGATCTATCGTATGAAAAATGATACCGTATATCAAAATGATACCGTAATAATCCATATACGATATCAATTTTTCACTTAACATTTCTTAATAGAGAGTTTATATAAAATAGGTAAACTTGAGTCTACCCACCATTTGCTCAAGGTTTCTAGCTAAAATCTCGTGAAATCAATTATTTAAATTTTGCCCATGCGGCGGGAAGGAAGTCTTGTTTCGAAATCTTGAGGCACTACAAGAATTTTAAGGAACGAGCTCTTCTATGCACAACCTGGTCTTTATTAGCTCTCTCTTGCCATTACAATTGCCCAACCACCACTCAGCTTCCTCTCTCTCTCTTCCCTCTCTTTCTTTTCCCTTATCAGATCTAAAACGAGCTTGTACGCTTACCCCTCTCATCTCCTCTCTAATTTTTCACGTTGACTACACCTAATTCCTAAACTCATTAATGATTTCCCCAACCAGACTTTATGGGTTTAGATTGGTGTTTCACTTGCTCACAGGTCACAACATCTACTCACGGGCGGGTCGCCTTTTAATGTCTAGGTCCAGATTTACGTTCCGTGAACCAAAGTTTTAGGGTTTAGATCGGGGTTCATGTTTTGTAATTTAGGTTTCAGTATTAAGAATAAGGGAAACTCCAGGGTTTTGTAGCAGTTATGATGGGTTTGGTCTTGTTGTATCAGTAAACAATTTAGCATTTTTCCGACTGTGATGGAAGTTCTAAAATTTTTTATACTTATTTATTTATTTTTTTTGACGGTCTGGTGTGGAAATTCCTAAGATTGAAAAGGACTTCTTTTTCTCTTTGCCATCAGATTGAAGAGGGAATTCTAACCTACTTTATTAGAGTTTATTCAATAATAGGTATTATTTCTTCTTCCTGTAAAGACAAATTTCAATTTTATAAGGAAATGATATATTGATCAAATAAATTGATATAACCAAAAATATTGCATGTAGATCCTACTTTTAAAAGAAAAATTATTCAAAATCAAATTGTGAAAAAAAAATTACAAAAAAATAAAATCACATGTTAAATAAGTGATACATGCATAATTATGTATATTATTTGAATATTTATTGAAAGTGCGATACACTTTTAATTCTGTATTCCACACTCAATATGTAATACAATGATTTTTAAAAATTTTTCCATAGTTAGTCGCTGTATCTCACCTTAAAGATGCGATACACGTATAAAATTTTGTATCTGCTCTCTAATACGTGATATATCGACAGTATTTTAGTAATTTTTTTTATGCAATTTACATTTGTGTAATTTTTTTTATAAAAACAATAAATATGTGTCACACCCTGATATAAAAATTAGGAGGACTCACAAATGAACGGTAAGTTATGAGATAAATCAGTACATTCTTTTAGAAGTCAAATTGTCCTATAGAAAAGATAACAAGGAGTGCAAAAATATTCCGTAAATGGGATGATAAAATCCATACAGGAAGATGGCAATAAAAAAAAAAAAAAATGGAGACATAAGAATAAAACATTTATTCAAAAAATCTATCGATGAATTAATATATGGGTTGTTTCTCTTCAGAATGGCCAGATTTATAAAAGTAAACTTATTTTAGTAAATTGCAATGGATCGGTGGTGATGAAACTAGTAGAAGATAGATCTAAAAAAATTTGTTGAAAGAAAAATCCATGGTTCTGTGGATATTGATATCATTAGTAATGGATTTGTGGTCTTAGATGGTGAGGGAAAAGAGGTTCTCTCTACAATAAACACAAATATTAAACGGTGATTTATCATTGCACTACAACTTTGTCTTTTTATTGAGCATTATCTTTTTAATAATCTTATTTTATTTTCCAAATTATTATTATTCTTTATATGCATTAATATTTTAAATCATTTTCAATTTCTTTATGACTTGTTCACTTTATCTTACACAATAAGGAGGAATGAATTTCTAATTTAATTAGAGTATAATAGAGATGTAATGTTTATTGCATCTTGATATAAAAAATAAAACAAATAATTATTATAATAAAAAAAATCTATAATATCCCTTATCTTTATCATAAAAAGATAGTAATTGTGCAAAAAGGGATATTTATGACTAAAATTAAAAAATAAAATCATAATTCATATGCATTTTATTCATTATTTTAAGTAATAGTAATTCATTATGGATTTTCATTTCATAAGCACATTAATAGTAGGAGAAAATAAATAACTATTATCCCAAGGGAACACCCTATTTGTGGGTGCTTTTCTTTTCTTTCTTTTTTTTCTTATCCTTTTTTTTTTTCATTTGATCTGGACATCTTCATGAATATTTATTTTTAAATAAATTAATGTCACTTGCCGCGTGCCATGTTACAGTGGTGTCAACAATTTTTCAACATACTCTAATATAGTAAAGGTAAGCTTATCCATATATATATATATATTTTTTTTTTTTTCTTGATAAGTAACCTTGAAAACTTTAATTAATTCATAAAATAAGTTAAATTAGATAATAAAATGATATTTTTAAACTTAAGATAATTATTGGCCAAAAAAAAAACTTAAGATAATTAATTATAAAATAAAAAAATGCAGATACTGAATTAAATATTTACCCAACAAATTTTAAAACTAATAACATTAGAAGGATTATCTTCAGTTCCAGCATTTCTCCACCACAACTCATTCGTGACCCATCACAAATCACAACCGGACGCTACTTGCACTACGAAGGTGATGTGGGATTGGAGTCGCTATTTCTGCTTTTAGCTAATCGACAAGAAGCAAACATATAAATACTTACGGCTCACAGGAATGCAACAAAAATCTACGGAAACTTCTCATGCAGTTCCAAACATTGATGTTGCTATGTTGGTGAGAAATGTGGTCGAGCAAGTGCCCGCGCCTAAGCCTAAGTAAAATCTAAAACATATGAAAGTGTCCGGTCCCCAACTTTGATCTATTCAGAAATGACAGGTACCTGAAAAATGATATGGATAAAATAGCATCAATCCAATTCATGACTGTCCGTTGGTATTTCATCAAGAATATACCTAGACACTTCCTGCACTTGAGCGCTCTATGATTGGGATTGCAGCCTGTAGAGTACCCTTTATCAAAGTCCCTTGGACTTACTCTGCTACTTTTTATTAAAACTACTAGGATTCGTTTGTATCATCATATTCTTATCATTTTTAGATCATATTTTTATTGTTTTAAGATAGATATTTGTAAAGAAAATGAAAAACTGACGATTTCACTTATAAGTTGATCAAACAAATATGATGAAGATATGGTATAAATATAGTGCAAATAAGTTATAGATATAAATCGAATATAAATATGATAAAAAATTGAAGTAATTATATCTATGTATACTAAGTACTAATAGTAATTTGACGTGAAACAAAATTCAAACCAGATTCATGGCGACTCTACTGAAAAGACAAGAGACCCAAGGTGGGAATTTTTGTGACATGTCAATACGACAACATAAGGATAGATTGTCACATCATTGTTTTTCTTGTGAAGCAACACAATCACAAAGGAGATTAATCGTGAACACACAAGAGAACTTGAGTTAACTTACTCGCAGGACAACGGAATAATTTGGGTTGTGAAAGCATAAATAGCCTAATTTTCACTTGCAATGTAAACGTTACTGCCAACAGTGCATCTCTGCAAAATTTGATAGGCTGCCTTGCCTTTTCTCTTCCATCTTCTGGAAAATTGGAAAAGCAGCACGCTTATGGAAAATCAAATTACTTTTTTTAGAATACATCCTATTACCTTATTTACTTGCAAAATAAATCAAGAATTTTCATTCTCTATGCTCTTTCTACTCCCCCTATAAAAAAAGTTATAAATTCATTGGTGAAGTATTTTTTTTTTCCATGTTTGCCCCTCTAGGAGGAACAGAAAATTAAATAGTGTAACCATTATACCCTTAACTAATTTACAATTTCACGAAACTATCCACACCAAAAAATATTATTATGAATTATCGAGCCTAGATTTTTTATTTCTAGTTTAATTTCTTTTAGATCGACTTATATTAAACTCTAACGTATTTGATACAAATCTCCAACTAAAAATTGAAAGAAGTTTAACTGTTGAAAAATTTTTAGTAGTCACCACTTGATCAAAAATTGAGAATAATAAGTTATGATCAATGAGTAGATTGATTCTAACTTAGTTACTAGTTTAAAAAAAAATATAAAGATTGATCTGAAAATAATTTTAACAAACCAAAGTTTTCATAGGTTTGAAAACTATCCTATCAAAACCAAATACAAGGTCTCGTCTCTTCTATTTGATATTGCTTAGGTTCTACATGGAGGAGGTAACCTATATGTTAAATTTATATTGATTATAAATAGTTCTTGCCAATTTGTCCCTTGTATTGATTTTATTAAAGTCAAGTTGAGTATACCAAGTTGTAATCCAACCAGTAAGGTTGTTCGAGAATGTTTCAACCATTAAGTCTCTATATTGGGTGTATTGGCTCATCTTCTTCACATAGAACCTAGTGTAGAGTTTGGGAAGAGACTATACCATTATTTCAGATCAAATTTTTGGGTTTGATAAGTTGAGCATACATTATAATTTTATTAGTTGTCATCATGTATAATATAACCATGAATCTTTCATCGGTCGGCAAGCGTTTCACTAAATTATTGTCCCCCACAAGTAAATTTCCATACTAGAGATATACATAATCTAATACAAAATATCCAGTGACAGAAATCGAATATGGACAATTGAGATATTATTCATCTGAAATAGAGGATCGAACCCGCTACTTCGTCGACTGAAAATATAGACGAAAATGAAAGATATAACATCCATAAAAATGAATCTTCTTGTGGTCCATAATAATAATAATAAATATGTCATAACCCATCAGCTTCAATTAAAAAAGAAAAGAAAAGAATCTTGTAAACTATTCATCAAACCAACACTAGAAAAAAAGAATATACACAGCAACTTTAGTGAAAGAAATAAAAGTCAAATTTTCACCATACAAAAAAGGAAAATGAAAATCATCAAAGGAGACATATATTAATTCTACAAGACCTGTTTGAGAGTATTTTTCCCAAACCCTAAATTAAAATTTTCCGCTAAGTTGCCCCTCTTCCAAGATCCACAAAAGCTAATGAAACAAAACGAAAAGGTATTATTATCAAATACACATAACCCAAGCACTCATAAAATAAATATTATCAAGTCACTTTTTACAAACGTTAAAAAGGACACAAGCCAAGTATGTTTCACTTTTCTTGTTTCATTTGTATTTGTATCTTTTTTAAAATAATATATAAATATATAACTTATATTTATATTTTATCTATATTTTATCTATTTGATATTTTAATGAAACTGCTAATTTTTTTTATCTGTATCTAATTCTTTATAAATAATTTATTAAAAAAAAAATATATATATATATATATATATATCTATAATCTGCCAACAAACAAACGAATCCTAAATCAGTTGTCATCAGCGGCATGGGGAATACTTCACTGTTGCATGTACTCTACGTTCTTGCTGATCTCCTCCAGCTTCTTCAGCCTCAACCTCTCGTTTTCGCTCGCCAGCTGCGCGCCGTATCGACAAAACACACCAAAAATTTGATCAGAAAGAATGGGTAAGCCCATGATTCCCGATTGGTCAAACCCATCAGCATTCTCAAAAGCATTCAATTTTTCTTGCAATCGGAGAGGCAATCTTTTCTCCATTTGTTTGCTAGGCCTCACATTCCTCTTTGAGCTCAACCAGTGTTGGCCAGCAACACTAGTTGAGCAGGTGACTAATTTATGCATCCCTAGCCCTCTTCTCAAATTTCAAGTGCCCGCATGGATTTGGCTTAAAGGTCTTATACATCACTTTAGAAAAAATGTTAGTACAATTGTTTATAATATATATATACACACACATATTGAAAAAAAAAATAATTTGAAAAAATAAAAAATTAAAGGAATAATTTTTAATTTTAGAATTTTCATTGGGTGACTAGCGCTCTCATGAACGAGTGGTCCTCAATAAGTCACCAAGCTGTTGAATCTAGATTTTTTTTTTTGATTTAATTTTTTTAATTTGACTTGTATCAAACCTTTAACCCAATTGGTACAAAACTTCAACTAACACTTAAAAGAAGTTTAATTTTGAAAAATTGTTAAGAGTCACCATTGGGACTAATAAGCAAGATTAATGAGTTGATTAATCCTAACTTATCTATTAATATGTGAAAAAATTAATCCAAAACCAATGTTGATAAATCAGAGTTTTAATAGGTCCATTGGCAATCATGTTAAAAGCAATTAATCAAATGGTTACACCTTTGAATTCTTTAATTAAAATTTATTCCTTTAATGTTCGAAAGTTTGTTAATATTTAAGATATTTACAAAGTATTTACAAATAGTTATCAATCAAATTAATATTTAAGCCTTGTATTATATATTATTTATTATTATAAAAATTTGGACTTAATATAATATTTATGATTATTATACATCTTAATCCTAAATGGGTAAAAACGGTATGTCTACATGTATATATTAATATGCGACTTATTTATTTGCTATATAAATTATGTACATAATACGTATCAAGTTTGAATTATAACAAAATATGTCATAGACCACATTATACATGTAACGTATACTATAAGAAATGTGTATATAGTAACGTATTTATGCATTTGTGAAATTTATTGGTTATAAATATATATTTTATATGTTATATATATTATAACTCACTTGCTACATAAAATAAATATGTCATATACTTATATGTGGATGTTATAATTATATAATGTATCATAATCACAGAACATATATAGCATGAGTATATGAGTTTATTTACATAAATATATATAACATATTTCAAGTAATGTTTGACTTATTCAAAAATTAGTGTATGATGCGCTGGCATTTCGTGTACGGGAAAAAAGGGCAAAAATTATTTTTAGAGAATATAAAAATGCAAAAACAGAAAGTAAAGATGAGAGAAAGAAAAAAAGTAAAGTAACTATCATATTTTAGTATATATTTTTTTTATACCAATAAATCAGTATTCGTTTAACATTAATAGATAATCAGTCGAATGTAAAAGCATTTTTAGTTATATTCCTTGCTTAATGCTGCAGTTTATAAGTCAAAATAAACATTAAAATAAGTGTTCCCGACAATAAAACTTTAAATGAAGCAAACATTAGAATTGAACCTTCACAACTTGTTACTAATAATCGTATTTTCAAGGCATAACTTTTCTAATCTCTATTCCTTATGTTGAAGTAAATTGATCTTAAATTCTTTGATTTTAAATTATGTACCTTGTCTGTGCTTACAAGGTTATTCTATAGGCATCTTGAGAATAAAAAATTGCTCTTAATATACATCTATTCCCTGCAGTCTAATTGGTTACCTAGTAATCTGTACAAGGTATTGACCCTTCTTTTTACCTCTAACAGAAATATACCATCTTTCCTTTTAGCAGCCTCCCCCCATCTTGCAGTGCTGCATTCTTGGTACTCCCCTAACTACATGAATGTGCAGATCAACTCTTCAAAAATGCTTTAAGTTTTCATCTTCCTACTGTGCCTTCACCGTGGAATTGGCTTGGCTTGGGGTATATGGAATGACATTAGGTCTCTAATTCGACCACCACTGCCCCACAACGAGGCGAGACACAGGCCCATAATAGCCATAAAAACAACTGAGCAAGCTGGTGGAACTGCTTGGCTGCTGCCAAGGAATTGGGTGGCAAGAAGCCCTGCAAGAGTAGAACTCTGCATTCCAGTGCATAAAGATATCGTTCGGCTCACTTCTTCTTCTTGCCTGGAAAGAGCAAGGAGATGTGATCTCAGTCGGACATAAAAGTTAAAGCTAGGATGAAAAAAGAAAATATCTTCATGTGTAGACATTAATAACACACATCAATTGAAATTTTATGCAGATAGGCTGAAACAAGAGCAGCAATCAAGCCTTATTCCCACCAGAGATATCAGAATTTATATTGCCACTATGCTTTGTTGCAAAAACCTTCACTAGTTCTATATATAGTTCTAATGAGTGTAAGGTTGGCATACTGCATTCCATTTATCACATTCAATTTCAAACAATGTCATAATCCACATTATTTAAAGTTGTTAAAAACTTTGCAAAATGACAGATAATTCAACATTTGAGAGGATCTTGTTAGGCTACGTGATCCATTAATGAAGCTTTCCTTTATCTTACAAATTAATACATTGACAAGTTAAAACACGTGGAATCTAAAATAGTAAGCAGAGAAATACAATCAACACAACAGCCCACTGGTGAAGGCTACAGCACGTTCTGTAGGCTATAATGCACAAATAGAGACATAATCATGCCTTTTGAAGAGTAAATATTTTCCAACAATCACAAAAATGTGAATGGCCCAAAAAATCACATGATAATGACGGAAATTGAAAATATAAGCAAATTAACCTCTCACTTTCTTATACCACAATTCAGGGTATAAAACAAGATCACCACCAGCAGAGCTTTCTAAGATTACAAAGGAATTACCATGGAAAGAAAGGGGGGAGGAGGCATACAAGAATACTCCACTAATCTTTAATTATAAAAGCATCGAATATAAACAATGTTGTATGGATATGGTCAAGTCAAACTCAAACTCTAATTTATAACACTAAAATTTGAATGAAAGGCTCCATCCAATAAGGAAGAGACAGATTTATAGTGAGTAGTGAGCAGCTTACTTCTGGAATTAACTCTTAACCATTCTAATCTCAAAGAGCCTCTTTTCAATGAAATTTTAAGGCAAAAGTCCTTTGAACACTGACATACTCACTTCTACAAGCATTTTCTCTATCATAACACATACCAAAAGAGTCTTATACACTAATAAAATTGCTCTTATTAAATTCTTTATGCCATGAATTTTAGTTTATATGTAAGGATAATGAAGATAAAGCAGTATTTTACCTTAGTCCAGGAATTTTTGACATCCAATAACCCAAGGTGAAAGCCACAGCATGGAACACCAACACAGGAAGAGCCAATCGAACACCCTCCATTGACAAAATTTGTGCACGGTTTATAGCAAGGGGGCTTCCAATACACAATGAGGTACATATCATTGCAACAAATGGCATCACTGGTTGCAAAACATTAACAACTCGCTTTGCATACTTATTGAGCACAATACCAAGGGTTATTGGAGCAAGAACAACCTGACATAAAGAAGTGGCATATCTTCAATCAAATTCCACTAAAATACGGTAGTGAATTGCTTATTACTTAAAAAAATCAAATAAAATAAATAAAAGAGTGATTTAAATGCATTACCTGCAATATGGATTTGGACATGGCAACTGCATCAACTGGCACAACAGATCCAATTAAAAGGCCTGTTAATAGAGGTGTAACAATGACTGAGGCAATTGTGGTTGAACTAGTCAGCAATATGCTTAATGCCACATCCCCTTTACTCAGATAACTTCCATAGCTCGATAACTGAGCCCCTGAAACACATGCTGTAAGGATAAAACCAGCATAAAACATCCGGGACATCCCGAATGCCCGGGCAATTAACACACCAAGTGCTGGTTTCAGCACATACTGTGCAAGAAATCCAATCGATAGAGGTAAAGGTCTGAAATGTTAGGAAAAGTAGCTTAGTAGTATTTCAAAACCCCACAGACAGACCAACAAGCTGTGTTGACAATTTCAATAGAATACCTTTTGAAAGCAAGAGCAAAATCCTCAATCGAGAGCTTGATTCCTATCGATAGCATGATTCCACCAAGAGCAGGAGCATACATCTCCTTAGATACCCTGCAAAAGTCCTTCTATCATCACCCAATCTCAACATATTGCACTCTAAAGCGGTTAAACAAATTTTGCAGAGACCTTAAGAGACCAATTCTTGGTACAACATGGCAAGATTGATAACCAAATGCAAATGCTACACAGTAAAGATGAATCGACGGATTGTGATTTAAGACTATGATTTCATAATCAAACAATTTTAACAAAAACCATCTAAAAGGTAAGAAAAACGAAAATTTAGAAGGCACATCAGTTTCTGATATGAGAAATTTCCGTTTTTCGTGGTAAGTTTCAGCACATGCATCCTAGGAAGTACGTGTACCGCTGGCATTAAACAAGACCAAAAGTGTACTAGGTCAGGTGCATACATGTGCAAGTTAAGTTAAGGTAGTTAAATATTCTTAGTTTAATAAAAAAACTGAACTTCCAAATATCTATCCTTAAAAAATTTTGTCTGGAATACATCAGATAAAGTGGACTCTAGAAGACGTGGTTTGAAATACAGTTATAAGATCAAACAACGTAATCACGCTATGTTTTACATAATCTCCATGTGGAAGGACACAGAAGTTCCGTGAAAAAGTGGAACAAGCTTGAAACTTTCAAGCTCTAGACCCTTCATTGATAGGTGAAAGTCAAAAAGACAGCAAGTGAAAAGAAAAAGAAAGGATGGCGTTTCAACCCACCATGTAAAAGTTGCAGGTTGGGCGAGAGCAGCAACGGCGGTAACAGCAACAACAAAAGGAAGCAAACCAGACAGAACCTGAGACAAATCATTCCTCGATATCTCCGAAACGTTACTGCCACTGCTTTTCTTAATCCCAAAACCCAGTAACGAAACATTCCCTTCCCTTCTCTGTAACCCAACTCTCCCTATAAACGGTGTAGTGGAACAAGCATACCCACATAGTCCACCGTTGCTAAACGCTCTGCGGTTGTTAAAGTTTGAACTTTTTGATCGCGTGTAGTAGGAATATGAGGGTGAGGGACCGTGGTTTATTCTGGTGGGAAGGGCTAGTTTGGGAATGATGGAAGTTCTGGTGGAGGAGAGAGAGAGAAAAAGTGTAGTATTACTAGGGATTGCCATTGGAGAACTGGGTGGTGCAACCATGGAGAGAGAGGGAGAGGGAGAGGGAGAGGGAGAGGGTGGGAAAAAGGAAAAAAAGGAAGAAGTAGAGGTGGAGGGAGTGCTGGAGAAGATCAGGGGAAGAAAAAGAAAGAGATTATAAAAGATTTTTATTTATTTGAATTTTATTTATATTATTCGATGATGACGAATAAGTTGATCGGCATAATCAGTGGCTTACCAAGGTTGGAGGAACGTGTGGGTCCATCCTAACAAACTCTTTTTTTGATTAGATATTATTACTAAGGATGTCTCAAGTAATAATAATTGATGATTATAAAGTGGATTTATTGTTATTATGTGACCGATTGGCGATTACCACTCGACTTGGATTAATTTCAAATGGATTATGATGATAGATATCAAATTAGATGTAACATACTTAAAATAATAAGTCATCTTGGTGTGATGCATGTTTTCCATTTTTTCTTTTTCTTTTTTGTGTTAAAAGGAAATTGCTATAATATAATTTCTAAAAAATTAATTACTATTTCATTGATATAAAGTCGTATTTGAAATATGGGATTTTTAAAAAAGCACAAAAAATCACATTTATTATTTACAATGTTTAAGGGATAAAAAAGCTCATTTTGAAAATTGAGAGAGTGTATTCATTCCTTAGTAAAAATTTAGCGAGTAATTTGCAAATCACAAACACCCCCCCCCCCCCCCCCCCCCTTTTTTTGTATAGACACCTTATCCCCACCCCCCTAATTCAATTTGGAAAGTTGCAATTGGAGACCACGATGGAATGCCATGTTCAAGAAGTGTGAATTTTGCTTAGAGCAGGTGTCCTTCTTAAGTCATATTGTCAATAAGGATTGTATCTTAATAGATTCTAAGATAAAAGCTATAGTAAAGTGGTATGCACTCAAAGATTAGAAGCTTCTTGGGTTTAGCAGGGTATTACAGGAAGTTTGTGGAAAGTTTCTCTAGGATTGCAAGCATTTTGACTGGTTTGACCTAAGTTGGTGTAGGGTATACTTAGGATGACAAGTGCGAAAGAAATTTTTAATAGCCAAAGGGTAAACTAGCATCAGTACCAATTTTAGTCTTACTAGTAAGTGGAAAGGAGTTTATCATATACCATGTGCATTAATTCAGGGCTTTATATGTGTATTAATGCGAAATGGGAGAGTTATTGCTTATAGTCCTCGTCAATTAAAGCCTTATGAAAAGAATTACTATACCCATTACATGCAATTGGCTGCAATAGTGTTGGCATAGAAACTATAGAGACACTGCCTGTACGGGAAGAAGTGCAAGATATTTATATATCACAAAAGTTTTAAGCACATATCCACACTAGAAGAAGCTAAACATGAGACATGGATGTTGGCTGGAGTTAATAAAAGGCAACGATGCAAATACCCAATATCACCTTCAGAAAGTGAATGTTGTGACAAATGCACTCAAAAAGAAGAGGGGAGAGAATTTTGCTACTTTGATAACTTTACAATGTCCATTGATAGAAGATACGCTTAGATTTGAGTTGGAAGTTGTGACCAAGGGGGTAGGAGTGAGGTTAGCTAGCTTGAAGATCCAACCGACACTAGTAAAGTGGATTAAGGTAATACAAGTGAATGATGTAGGAATCTAAAATATTAAGAGGATGATGCGGATGTGCAATGTTATTGAGAGTGATGGAATATATGAACTATTTATATGTTTAAGATTATAAAGAGTTGAAGAAAGAGCTACCTAATGTGGTTAATTATTTCAGTTACAACATACAACCAAGGGGAAACAAGTGTGTAAAGACTTGAAAAAGGTTGTATTGGTAGCAAAATCTGAAGAAAGGAATTGTAGAGTATATATCATCATACTTGATAGGTCAATGGATCAACATTGAACATTAGACCAACAAGTGAGTTAAAACCTTTGTCAGCGCTTGGATGGAAATGCGAGCATAGGACCACGGATTTTGTCATTACTCTTCTTAGAACAGAGGAAAAGAATGATACAATTTAGGTAAGTGTAGATGGACTAACCAAGTCGGTACATTATATACCTATTAAAAATGTTGCACTCTAGATAGGCCAATTAAGTTATATACAAAGGAAATTGTCAGATTGCAGGGTAAACTTACTATAATCATGTTAGATTAGAATACAAGGTTTTGAGGATGTTTTAGAGGAGTCTACACAAGCCTTAGGAACAAGACCAAAGTTTGGTAATGTCTTTCATCCTAAACTAATGGATGATCAAAATGAACAATCTAAACATTAGAAGATCTACTTACAGCATGTGCTATATTTTTTTAGTATTATCATGAACACTTGTCATTGGTAAAATTTGCCCATAATAATAGCTATCAAGAAACCATTTAGGATGACATCATATGAAGCCCTATATGGAAGGAAATGTAGGTCACTCATACATGGGAAGCAAGTGATAAACGAGTGTTTAGATTAAGATATTTTAGGAAGTTGTTAACAAAATTAAAGTAAGTAATCAAAGGATGCAAGTTGGTCAAATTTCTTAAAAAAGCTAAGCTAAAACCTTTAGACTTCAAAGTAGAAGATCATCTATGTTTGAAGATTTCACTAACAATGGGAGGAATAAAGTTTGTGCTAAGGAGTAAATGAAACCTTAGGTATGTAGGGCCTTTTTTTCGGATATCAGAAAAAGTGGAGAGTGGCATATCGTCTAGCACTACCATCACCTTAGCTGGAGTACATAATAGTCCATGCAAAGAATGTTTATGCCAAATCCAAATCAAGTTACTACCTTAGTGCCATTGAGGTACACCCAAATCTTACTTTGATATAGAAGCCAATGAGAATTGTTGATACTAAGGAAAAAGTGCTTGAAAGAAGGAAGATTAAATTTGAACATCACAACATCACCAAATTAATATTTTTTTCCTCCTTGAAAACACTTGAAACCTGTTAAAAACTTTTCTTTTAAGATTCAATGTTACATAAGACCTCAAAACTTAGGTATAAGTAAATTAGTTATGAAATTTCATTTTAAATTAATATTTTATATTTCTCTAGAATACCTATTATTATGTAAGGGTAAGAACTATAGATATGGGAGCTATAGGTAAGAATGGAAGGGTGAATAGCTCTGAATACTTATGCATGGTAACTTGGGTTTAGAAGGTTGAGTTTAGGAAGAGTCCACGTTCTAATCACACATCCCTGCGTGCTGCTTGTGCATACTTAGGATAAAATCATAAATGATTAATTAATGACTCGCTACAATAATTTGCTTGTTGTATCTGCAGTTTATGCTATTGTTGCAGCAACTTGATCATCTTTGTGTGCATTGTCTTGAGTAGAGTTGCACTTGGATGCATTTGGAAAAGATGTGGGTAAATCTAGGTAGTTTTAGTGTCGTAATTATATAGGAGTAGCAAATTTCCAATATATTTGTGTATGTATACTTATGTGTGAATTGGGGTACATATTTATCTCTTTGATGGTTGTTGAGCTAAATTACAGAAATGATTAATGACTACTTGCTATGTGCATAACATGTAATTACGTGTAAGTTTGTAATTATCTGGTCATGGGCATGTGAATGTTGGTATACCGTATTGGATCTTGACCCATTCTTTTCTCTTTTTCAAGTACATGTGATGCTCCTATGGAGTTCGATTTGTCGAAAGACAACATTGTAATTAACTATGAGAATGATGCTAGTGGAGAGGACTATGCAACTAACAACTAAATTAGATTGTTGATTTTTTTGAAGTCAATGATTTTTAATTGCATATGATTATGGTTTAGACATTTTGTGTACAAATGTGTTACAATAAAGCATGGACCTTCTAGTTGCCTATTGGTAGATATTATTAGTTTCATTTAATGGACTCTCTAAACTGGCTAATGTTAGTGACAATAGGTTGTTCTTATATTTATTTGTGGAGTTGACTCCTCTGTAGCTCTTAGTTTGGAATCAGTATGATATATGTGTGTTTAAAGTTTCAATGATTATTAAATGTGGGTTTAATCATGTTTTATGCCTTTTTGTGCCTATTATTAATTGTAGGCATATGCCGGGTTGTAAATGACCCTAAGTTTAAGGCATTACTTGCCAAGGCCATCAAGACTTCTTTCTTTTCCTTTTCTAAATTCAGAAACTGAATACAACATTTCTTGATATTTTTTTTTCTATCTTCCACATTTACAAAATGCCTCCACAATTCACAAATTACTATCACTAGTTATTAGTTTTCTCCATATTCCTGTTCCCATACACACTCTCACTCTCACTTCCCATGCACTCTCTCTACTTATTTCAGTAGCATCTATAACCATTAACGACTACCATTAACTCTTTATGCTCCACTTCTATGATTATGTATTGCTAGTAGTAAACATGATATGGCTTGGTACAATTCGATTGGTTCACCTAGCAAACTAAATTAAACCATTTATTATGGTTCATTTTTTTTTTCGAATACGAACCTAGCTATATGGTTTTTTTTTCAAACAAAAAAAATATAGTTCGGTTTAGTTATGCTCGTTATTCAAACTGTTATCATAAAATTAAATAATAAATTTATAAATGATATGATATCATGAAACAAGAAAAGGTATCTTCTATTCGTACTCGAAAATCCTTATGTCAATATAAATATCTTCCATCAAAGTTAGAATTATAGCGTTCAAACTAAAAAGTATGATCATTCTAACATGTGTATCATTACTAAGATAAAAATAAATGAAAGTTTATAATGGATAATGATAGCTTTCATGGCCCAAAATATTATTTCAACAATTGAAAGTCTAGTCCCTATACAAAGCTCAACTATAAGGCTTAAGTCCACAATATAGTATATTATATCATCACTCTGAAACGATAACATTTGACAATTTTACCATATAAGATTGTAATAAGACAAAATGACCTTTTGACTGCATTTGATAAGAACTCTAATGTAAAAATTTATGTGTAATGTAAGGTAAAAAGTGAAAGATTCTTATTGGCTTTTTAAGCCACCAATTAACTCTAAGAAGAACAAAGGACAAAAAGAGAGGATCATGCTATTAGGGTATTCTTTCCTTTTCTTTGTCAACTCCTTCGAGTATTTATAGTCGAAATTTGAGTAGCTTTAGTTGTTTCATATGTTAACCAACTCCTTTCCAGATTCTATTGCTGTAACTAGATTTAACTAATAGCATGGGGTTATTATCTAGTATGGTTAAGTCCTCTTTTGCATTAAGTGTTCCACATTATCTACTTCTTCTTCACTTGAGAACATTGCATGCCTCTAGTATGGTCATATCACATAAGTTTTTATTTAGAGCATAACATGAGAATCCACTCTCACTTCCTAAAAAAACATGTAGGCATACTATGCCACTTGTGGTATATTAGAATCATCTAGAATGGAATGGATTGAAATCAAAGGAGTGGAATAAATAAGGAAATAATGAATCTATTCATATGTTTGGATATGTTTACAAAATGGAATGGAATGAAATGAGTATGTAATTATAAATAATAAATACACACAATAAAAATGTAATTGAAATAATAACCATTGGTAAAGGTAAGATAGAATCATAACTCTGCCTTCTCAAAGACGGAATTAGCAATTCTAAAGAAACGTGATTTTAAGAATGCATTCAAACATGAGAATAGGAATCGAACTCGAAATCACGATTCCATTCTAGTCCATTCTTGTACCCCAAACATGACATTACAGAACATAAAACCCAGTTAACCCAAAATAAAGGAAAAATATTTTGACTTAAAATCACTTAAAATCTAAAATTAATTAAAAAAATACTACATATCCCAAAATGACTCAAACTTAATACTCAACATTAAAGATTCAAACTTTATCTAAAACCTAAAGCAAAAACCAAAACTCTGAACTCAAAAAAATCATTTGCTTAAATTAAAAAAAAAAAAAGATGTGAACTTTTACTTAGAAACCAAACACCATCAATAGTAAAGATATATACTTCTTCAAAACCATATACTAGGAGCATATCTAAGGGAAGCTTATGGGGGAGGCACCCCAAACTTGAAAAAAATTATTTTTTTTTTACTTTTTGAAAAATGAAAATTTTTATTGAATGTATATTATATAAAAAAAACAAGTAAAATTAAAAGAATAAAAGTGCTTTATTGGTTAATTATTCACTTTTGTATCCATGAGATCATGAGTTTAAATTTCACAATATACTTTGCTCTCTCCTTCTCCTTTTTACTTTTCCAGCATGCATTCTCTTTTTCTCTCTCTTTATTTTTTGACTTTCTTCTTTGCACAATAATTAATAGCATAATATTATCTTATCATAAAATTATATTTACATAAATATATTATTGTGAATGACTATTTTTTGTTTGTAGTGTATTGTAAACAATAATTATAGAGTTCGTATTGTAAATATTTTGATTTATATTACTAACCGACACTAATTATATGATTTGATTTTGTAAGGCCCCGGATTTACCCCTATATTTAAAATAGGCAAACCCAGTTTCCCAACCACATATAATCTGCAGTATTATATGTAAGGTTGTAATCCATGATGAATTTGTATAGTTATTTGCCTCAATGTCTTATAAGAATAAACTTTATTACTAATAGTATATAATACAACCATATATATATATATATACATACATACATACATTACAAACAAGGCTCGTAAACAAGCCATTTACAAAATATATCAAAAGATAACAAAAATCCTATTAACTAATACATAAGTTTTCAAAGCATATATGTACATGTAACTATTCTATTACATAAGGGTTCCATCTGTTGGGAATTTACAATCCAAATCTGAATCGTGCAGCGGAAAATGGTTTTTTTTTTTTAAATTCCCAATCAGATCCAAGCATTTCAATTAAATCAGAAATAAAAGAGAATCGTGTACCTTTTTTCTTTTGATGATGGGATCAAGGAGATGCAGATTATACCAACTCCCTCTACCGGTATCCACGCGAATGAATTGGATCTTCGTGTGTGCTAGCACGTCGAAAAATTTCGACCTTTGGGAATCCCTCTCTCTTTCTTTCTAGGTTACAAATTTCCTTTTTAAAATGACGGCCAGCGTCAGATGATAAAAAATTAACCTAGAAAGAGAATATATATAGAAGGGTTATGTCCCTTCACATTACCCTGATATATATATATATATAACGGTTATGTCTTTTCAAATTACCCTGAACAAATTAGGGTTTATGTAGAAAGACATATATATCCTTATTATCTTAATTTATTTATTTGTTAATTTTAATCTAATTAAAATCGACAAATAAATAATTAATCAATTCCCAATACGATTATCGAAGATCCATCTTATTCATTCTTTATGTGTGACCCTGTAGGTTCACATAAAATTGGTAGTAGCTCTTAAACATTTTTAGGACTACAAGACATAATTGGTCTCTAGCAAGACATTATGTCTACCCAATTTTAGTGAAGATCGATGATCCGACTTTACCTACTAACAGTTAGTCATTCAGTCCTTTTGTTACACGATATCTTATAATCAAACATAAGGTGTGGATCAAAACACTCTTATATTGTCTAATTACTTATTCATGACATTATGTCTACCCAATTTTAGTGAAGATCGATGATCCGACTTTACCTACTAACAGTTAGTCATTCAGTCCTTTTGTTACACGATATCTTATAATCAAACATAAGGTGTGGATCAAAACACTCTTATATTGTCTAATTACTTATTTCTTGAATCTAGAGTTTGACTGACTTAAACAAATGATATTGATAACTCTTTATCAATTCATTCGAGCATGGCCATGCATTTCTCAGTCTTACTCATCAAGAGGCCCGATAGATATCTCTCTCAAATTAATGAGATGAACAAATCCCTTCACTAACACTCACATTCCTCTATATAACATATTGCATGCCCAAGTTTATTCTTGCAATCATCCGATTAAAGATGATGAAGAGATGAATCAAAACATGAAAACTGTTATATAGGAATCCATGGTGCCATTAGGTCAAAGGACTCAAACAACATTGTAAAAAAGAATACTTATTGCATTGATCCATACAATATTCTTATAATTGGTCAATCCAATACAATACACTCCTGTTTGTATCTATGTGCTGAATTAATATCTCATATCCATGATCAGTAAAACTTGATCATCATACAGCAATCATACTAGTCTTAATTCATTATCATTCCACATAATGAGTGACTAGGGATAATTTAGAATAAAGTTATAATTCAGCTTATGGTTCTACTATTAAAGTCACATACTTTAATGACATAAGGCATAACTAAATATTCAAGGAATAACATTACCAAAGTAAATAGGCCAAAAATAACTTTGATAATTAAAATGACTTGATAATAAACATACAAATGATAAAGAATCCATATGGCCTAGGGCACATAACTAGCACCATCAACGTCAAAGTCGTCTCTACTCCTTCCAATCATCTAAGAACTCCTCAAAATCCGATCCAAATCCCATACTTGTATAGAATTCGTCATCCATATCTGAAAAGGATAAAACATGAGCCAGAGGCCCAGTACACAAGTAACAAAAACAAATGCGTAATGGCTCACACGATCTTAAACTATAATGCAATATGACAATCATTTATTTATTAGATAATCTTTAATTAGTCAAATATCACTGGAGTATTCAAACTCTGAACAATAAGGATATTTGGGGGTCCTGGGTAACGATCACGATGCTCAGGGGATTGATATAAGCAGCTCGGATACTTATATCTCCTAAATGATATATCCATAAAAGAGAAAATAACTTCATTTAGGGTTAACAGCCGTTACACAACTCCACTTATCTTAGTCCATAACATCACTTAGTCCAACTGTTCCCATAAACATTTGAACTAAATCATATTATTTCATTCTAAGCTTAAGAAAACGTTATACAGATACCATTTTCCCCATCAATTACCCGCCATACCACTTAGGAAAGTCTTATTAAAAGACAAGGGTGGCCTAAGCGCCTATTCTACCGTACCCCCAATCTGAGCAAGGTGCTACTCCCCGAACCGGATACCGATCTGCCATCTAGGCCAGATACGGATTTAAATAGCGTAAGAGACGTCCAATTCAAATAAAGGTTTAAGTTTTTCTATATTAAAATTTATTAAAGATATGCATATTCTAAGCAAAGAACAAACACGTTACTGCGCACCTGTAGCTCGAGAATCAATGGGAATAACCGAAAGGGGATCACTCACTATAAAAAAAGTAATTATAAACTCACACTTAGTTCAAGTATGTATATTCATCAAATCTCAAGTATAATCATCCAAAGAAATTCAAATAAATCATTACAACAACATCACATAGCATTTAGATATCATATATTATCATACAATACTCAACAAATACTTAAATAATCATTTATCAAGCTTGGGAGAACTTTTAACAACCAATAATAAGTTTTAAACTTTGTTTGAAAAGTGTATCAGTTGAAAAGAACTAAAATTTAAGCATCGTTACTCTTAAAATTTGTGAAAACTTAAAACATGAAAGTTGTAGATCTCTTTTTAAGCTTTCCAACACAATTTGAATCACCTCAATCGGAGGTTAGATAAAAAAATTATGATTAAAATACAAAATAGTATTGTGTCAGAGAAAATACGAGTTACGGTCGTGATTTTTGAGTATCAAAGTTTTTTACCAACCCGAGGCTACCAAGGGATGGGTCACGACCGTGATTCATGAAAACTTCCCAAAACAGAGCTTTTTTCTCTTAAAATCACGCCCGTGATTCATGAAATTTGTCTAACCCGAGCCTACTAATGCTTGAATCACGCCCGTGATTCATGGTTTCCCCTGAGTTAAGAATTTTTCTTGTTTTTCAAACTTCATTTTATCAAACTTTAACACTTTTAACTTCAACCAAAACACTTTCTTACCTCTCTATAACTTGATATATGAACTCCACATCATCTATTATACATTTCCAACTCATTAAACAACATCATTTCACTTTAATCTCCACCCTCCAATCAATACAACTTTCAACAAGCTCAACTTCACTTAACCTTTACTACACTACTCATACATCATTCTATTTTCATTCTCACACCTCAACTACTAAACATGCATATATTATACTTCATTTGGTAGACCAAACCTTCATCAACACATCACCAACACATATATACATATCAAATTCACATTTAACAAACTCTACACTATGAAACATGCATCAAATGTAACTCAAACTTACCTCAAATCTTTGGGCTTGGTTTTCAAGGCTTTAGAATGATCTTTTGGTGGCCAACTTGCAAGAATTTAGATGTGGATCTTGGTCTTGAACTTAGGGTGGCATTGGGAGAGAAAATAATGGGTTTTGTGCTTGTTTGGGAGGTTGTTTTGAGTGTGGTCTGATTTTGGACGAAAATAGGGTATTTTTGGCTTAATGTTTATCCGAAGATTGACTTTTAAGGCAGCCCACATAAAGTCATAAAGTAGCTTTTAATTAGAGTTAATTAATGTTATTAATTTAAGTAAAATAAACGCATTTATTTAGCTTTTGGTTTCCAAAAAAAAACTGCTACACTATACTTGAAATATATATATATATATATCTAATATTACTCATTTCATGTATAACATCAATATGTAAATTAAAATTAAGTATTTATTATACTAATGCAAACATAATTATTCTACACTACTCAAATATATACATGTTATTTATTTATTTTAATAAGCAACTATAATCACTTATATATATAATATGATATTGGGAATAAAAGCATGGCTATTACAGATTTGGTAACATTTTTTTTTTCAAATTAATGCTATAAAAATGAACATTGACTATTCAATAGTTATCTTATGTAAATATATGTTATGATGTATTTTTACTAAAAGCTAAACTTATACGAATTTGATATATTAACTTTATTTTTTAATGAATAATTAATTTTAGAGCAATAAACCTATAATCTCTTACACAATGTACTTGATATCTTTAATTATTTATTGAATTGATTTTTTCATACTTATGAAGTTTTAGAAAATATTAGAATGACATCATCAACGAATTTCATATAGCAATATGATGATAACTCTAATATTAATTTAATTAAGATCAAGCTCGTCTTTACCATGTAGCTAATGCTTCCAAGCAAAATCTTTAAATGGAAGTGACCCAAAATTCTATTAATGAGCTGGTAGTCAAAGCCACAGACTTTAATGGTTGAATGGTGATAAAATAATATGACTTGTAAATAATCCTCCACGTTTAAAAGGAAATATAAGTTTCACATTGTGGGTATGATAGATGCCAATGGGTTTATTATGACACAAGACATATGGTATTATACATTTACATATATATCCATTTGAATTGGTTCTATATAGCGAACCAAACAGTGAACCAAATCACGAACCAAACCAATTGTTAAAAACTAAAATTTTATTTCGATTCAGTTCAATTGTTATAAACTAGTGTCAACATAGAGCTAGAAAGAAGCTATGGTTATAAGATTTTACTAGATAGGAGATTATTACATATTGTAACTAGCAGTATTAGTAGTCGTAATTAGTATCAATTAAATAATAGAAATACAGGTAATTACAACAGCTCATGTAACTACACTGGCATATCTCATCAGATCTAAATATAAATAAAGATCAAGAAAAGGGAAAACCATCTTTGACCCTTCAAATATGGTGTCTCTTGTAGACTAGGAGTTACCAAACTTGAACATGCAATTGAAGCTCCTAAAACACAATCAAACAATTAATTAGAGTGGTATTAGTATCATAAGCCAAAGAGAGAATAACAAAGCTAAGGATTTCTATGATAGAGATGTAACTGTTGAGAATAGAGGAGAGGCAAGTGTCATTATCGAGGATCAGTAGGGCTAGTTCTAAAGTAAGTTGGGTTAGGTTGAGTGTGGTTAAGCTTCATTTTTATCATCAGTCTTGTATTATTTATAGATAATTTGTGTATTTTTTTACAGCCCTACTTGTTGCACGATGATTACCATTAATAGCGACAGCTATCATCATCATCTTCACTTAGACATTGGCACTGAGCCAAACCTGCCCAAACCTACTACGTCACGGGTCTCGAGTTGGATGAGGCTAAGCCTAGAATCGGCCTAAATGTTGGGTGGGTCGGGCCATTCCGGTCTACCAGCCAATTCACTAACTGTTGAAACAACCATTTATTCCTTTATTTTAATTTTAAAAATAAATTTTGATAGCTAAAAGCAAAATTGAAAAAGAAATAAAGATAATTAAAATTAAAAAAGATTAAAGCTAGGATAACAATTTTTCAACTTAATATAAAGTTGAGCACAAAAATCATATTTTTTAGCCCATTTGTTAAAATATTTGTTCAACCTATACATATATTTATGTACAAGCATATCTAGTTGTAGTTGTGAAATAAACAATGTGGTACGATAAAGTACTCAACATATATACAACTCCTACAGAGACATAAAATAATATATAAAAGCTCCCATATTACTAAAAAGTTAAACTTAACTTTGATATGTTTATACAAGGATAAGTTTATATTATGTTTCAGGACTTATGTCATTAGTTTACAGTTATTTAATCTGGGTAGTTGATTGGTGATTCATTTTTAACTTATACCATTTTTATGGAAGGAATTTTTTATGTCGGTATAGAAGTTCGTATATGACTTCAATCCGACAGCTATTTTAACTATTGTCATGGCGAATATGTTGATTTTCCATGCGCATGAAATGTTACGGTGGAACTTATGGTCATGTTTGGTAATAACAAGATGATACCAAATGACATTCCTTTTTCTTGCACTTTCTCGTAAACCAAATAAATTTTACTCTCCCATGTAAGATTGATGAAAGCTTTTGGCCCTTGGAAGCTGGAGCCATGGTTTTGCTTCTAGGAACTCGAGATTTCAGCTATCGTTCTGTAGCACGATAGCAGGTTTTGTGATGTTACATAAAATAAATTTCCTCTCATTAATTACTTGAGATATTTAGATTCCAAACAATTACTTTTCACAATGGAGCCACTGCATGTGCAATCATGTGACTGACCCTTGTATTTTTGGTAATTGGTGCCAAAGGATTTAAAAAATTAATTCTACTTACCATAAAAGCTACTTGAATTGATTTGTTCCAGATAACATGGTAAACGTTCATTGAGATGATTCTAAATCGGTCCTTTAAAGATGTGATTTCGTAACTTAAAAAAGATGTAAATAACAGTTGATTTTTGTGGTTTTATCAAACTTATGATTGAAATACAATATCAAATAAAATCAATAAATTGATAAATTATAATTTTATTTATACATAAATACATTTACTTGTGTTTGTGAAATTAGCGATGCGGGACTATTTAACACTTGGCTATTATAAAAAACAAAAGGAAGTCTCACATTATTAAAAAAAATAAGAGTTCTCTTTGTATAGAATTTTATAGAGCTTTTAATACTTGTATTGGAAAATAATAGCAAATGTAATATTGTGAACAGTAATAAATTTATTATTATTCAAATGGGAAATAATGGTTTTTTTTTTATATTTAGGATTGACCCGGCCCAACCTAGTGGGTTGCATGGGTTGGTAGACTGAACCAATCATTGCTAGGTTATTTGCTGGGTAAACTCATACGACCAAGCTAAGGCGACAGGTTTGATTGGTCAGTACCAGGTCGAATTTGAAGGTACCAAATTGATCCGATTCATGGGTTTGACCTACTCTGTGCCGACGTCTTTCTCCACTCTGTGCCCAAACTCATGTTTTAACCATTGGCAAATTTGATGTGTACTTTTACCATTCATAGCAAGCCATTGAAGTTTACATCTCTTTAGAGCAAATAATTTTGGAGCATTTTTTCCACGGACGGCGGAAGTAGGAATGAGGAGGTATTGGGGCAGTGTCGTAGGAGAGGATGGAGAAGAAGTATCGTTGCTTTCTTTGAGATAGGGTTGTTTTCTTTGAGATTTATAATAGACTATAATAAAAAAGATGGAGAAAAGTGATTTTTAAAATTTGCATTTATATAGACTATGGGATAAAATATAGGCACCGTTGTTTTCTTAAATTGGACCTTCAATACCGTAATTTATCTAATTTCAAACCGGCACTATCGAATTATATTTATATTTTATGTATGAAAAAAAAAAAAAAGAAATGTCCATATTGTTACCATGACATTCTCAATATGCAATATGCAAGAATTGTGGATGTGCAAAATTAAATCGCTTTTAAAATAAAATGTCTTTGTACTTTCATGTAGAGTGATTTGAATTTGACTTTAATATTATTAGTTTATTTTCTATATGTGTATAAATGTTTAAAAATTACATGGAATTTGGTATCAATTATGTGATCTCCTTTTGGAAAAAATTTTTCTGTTTTGAGCTTTTTAATTTATTTGACACGTGTCAGATATTTATTCATGAGGATACAAAGAGGATAGCATTTTGGGGACAGCAAACTCATGTCTTTCCTTTTAGTGGTATATAAAATTTATCTAAATTATTTTTAAAATACCAAGCATGTTGATATTTGATCAATACATCAACTTTAAACATCTATACAGATATAGCGAGCTTCTAACATGTGATGTCCATTAAGTAATATGAAAAGTTAATCTAAATTGTTCTTAAAATATTAAACAATTTAAGATTGAATCAATGATAGAGTTGTAACAAACTTATAGAGGTATTTTTAAAAGGGTTAATTTCACTTACAATACCTGAACTTTTTCGATTGTAGCAGACTAATAAGAATATACCTAATCAAAATTTGCTACAAGAAAATACATGAACTTTTTAAATCTTTCATCCTATGGATGGAATCCGTCTGTTTTTCCGTCAATTCACTAGAATTGCAAGTTAACCCTATTAAAATATTGTGTTTTCAACCGTATGCAATTTTTTAATTTTTTTTCCTTCTCTCTCATCTCTCCTCTTTCTTCTTCTCCAAACACCATTAATGGAGCTTGAAAGCTCCACTCCTATTCCCTGCAGTCCTTCGCTCTTCCAACGAATTTGGATCTTTATCTCTGTCCTTCATGTTGTCGTCATCGCAACTCATAGATATGAATTAGTTTCTTCCAATAATTTTTTTGTCCACAAACACAACCAAAAAACAAGTTAAGAGCATTGTGAGTACTTTTTAAAGCTAGTTGAAATGTTGATTAAATTTTAATATATACTAAAAGAGAATCTCAGTTTCACGCTAGGGTTAAATTTTACTTTGGGCACACGCATTGTCTTCCCCTTCCGTATGCGCCATTGATGGAGCTTTTAAGCTCCAACTCTCATAAGTCCACTTTTTTTTTAATCCTTTAATTTAAAAAACCAAAATATCAATTTCTACAAGTTGTTTGCATTTATAAGAAACTAAATTTGATAAAAGCAAATTTAATATCATTCAAAACATTTCGATAATCATTTCAAGATTTAATTTTCCTTGATCTTCCATCTTCTAACAATTAAATGTCAAAAAAATTTAACATGAAAAAGGCCACGGATCCTATCTCAAGCTCTCACTCTCGACCTCTCTATCTCCTTCTCTCACTTGCTCCTCTTTTTCTATCTCTAATTCTACCAATAAATTAAATTGTAAGCAGTATTTGGAATGTTAAAGATTTGATATTTATTGTGGGTATCCGCACAATGCTCTTATCTTGTGGTGATGTTGATGGTGGCAGGATGAGATGGAGAAGAATCAGAAAAGAGGAAGAATGAGAGAGGGTGTAGGGGAGAGAGAAAGGTTGGATTTGAGAGAGAAAAAGCTTCTCTCATGAAAAAAAATGGAGTCTCTTGGAAAAAATGAAGATGAGGTTTTGATTTTGAAATTCATGGGTTATGTGAAAAAAAAAATTAATTTCATGTAAAGTTTGAATCTTTTCAATTTTTTTTTTCTCTTTGAATCGTGCTCTTTTGGAGCTTTGTTAATTGGCATCTAAAGAAAAAGGAGGAGAAAGAGAAGAAGGAGGAGGATAAACAAAAGAGGAGAGACAGGTAAAAATTAAAAAATATTTGAAAAACCTTAAAAAATTACCCCGTATGGATGAAAAATAATATTTAATCAAGTTAACTTGTCATGTTAATAAATCGATGGAAAAATAAATGGATTCCATCCATAGATACCGCGAGTGAAAGATTAAAAAATTTCAGATATTTTTTTATAAAAATTTTGTTTAAGTATATTTTTATTTAATAAAAAAAAAATACAAGTATCATAAGTAAAATTAACCATATTTTTAAAGTCAATATTTTGCCAACAGTAACACAAGGTTGTGGTGTATTATGCACGTTCATCAACTGTACTTTTACTCTTTACCATCCTTGGTCCTTTCAAATAAAAATAAAAAATATGTATGTTTTCCATAATTTTTAATGGAAAATTATATCCACCTCTCGGGTGAGAACCTTAAGCCACATGATAACAAAAAGGCCCTATAATACTTAATTAGATAGCAACATGATGTGGAAATGTTAAGTCATATGACAACAAAATAGATATTTTCTAATTTCTTTAGCTTCTGAAACTTAACTAGAAATAATGAATTTATTAAGATATATAAAAAAATAATAATACAATGATTTTGAGGTAAATCGAAAAACAAATATATATTATTTGCGACCTAAAAACAAAGATTAGAGATGGAATTGGATGAATTTCTATATGATTCCACTGTATTTATTCTTGATATAGAATTTTTTTTTCATGATTTGTGAAAATGTAAAAATTAGAATAAAAAAACCAAAAAATAATAATATGAATAAATTAGGCCAATCACTCCTAAAATCTTTAAAAATTATATGGATCCTCAACCTTTTAAAGAATTGATATTTATTTCCTAAAAAGTAGAAATGAAAATTTTAATCAAGGTGGACATACATGATGCTCATATGGCATTTTATTAATTATATTAAATTAATAAATTATAAAAATAAATGCTTTAGCAATACATGACCAATGAGGAAGAATGACTTGTAACAATTCCTTTATATGCTTTATTATTAACTGCATATGTCGTATATTATCACGTACGTTTTAGTTTATTTTATTGTATGTATTGGGTATGTTCAGATTCTAAAACTAATTGCATGCTTACCTTTTTCACCAAACATTAATTATAGCGTGAGTTATACTATTTTATTATTTTATTTCCAAAAAATCTAAAATTTGAATTAACTTAGAAAAGGTCTAGTGAAATCATTACGATTTTTAATTTTTATTATTTCTTAAATTTTCTTTTCACTATTTTACATTTTATATTAATTTTTACCTCAATCAAATATATTTAATGAAATCCATGTCAACTCAGTATCAGTTAAAATTTCTCCATATATGGTTATTTCAACTTTGTCAGTGTTAATTTTTTTAGAAGCTGGGGATTCATATAGAGAAGTTTTCCTTTTTCTTTTTCCTTTTTAAGCAGGCGAACGATGTCTTTCTTTTGTGTTGTCCATCTGATTTCAAAAATTAACAGATATAATTTTTTTTTAACTCCATTATAAGTTGCATCATATCTGTTTTTTTTTTCTTTCCTTTCCAGGAAAAAACTTCACGGCTTTTTTTTTTTTTCCTACATATCCTTTCTTCCTCAGCTAGTGCCATTCCCCGTCGAATGTCACCGAAGTTGCTTTTGCTTATCCTGTTTTTCACCCTGTTTTCATCTGCGTTTTAAAAAAGTATGGACCTTTTTCACATATACAAACACAGATAAAATTTAAAAAAACAAACTAAAAAAAAGCGTCCACTTTTGAGATATTATAATAAATAAGAACATATTTTTGAAAACAAAACCATTTTAGCAAAAAAAAAATATATATTTCTACGATCAACTTTTTAGCAAATTGAAATCATACGAATATAAACCACCAAAATGTTGTTATTAATTTCTATTTTTTATTTTTAATACTTTTTTTTTCTTTTACCTTGATTTTCATTCATTCTATATTCTCTTATTATTCAGGCATTTTTTCAAAATGTTTAAGCATAATCTTTGTACTACTCTATTCGATCTAAACACACATAAATAATAATTAATAAAATGTTATCGGAACATATACAAAGTCATCTACAAATAATTTGGATACATTTATTTTTTTTCATAATAATAAAAAAAAACAAGTTTTACGAAATAAACGTTACGAGAAATTGAGAATGTCGGCTTTCCACGGCTCACAATTTCATTAAACTGGAAACGTAAAAATATCTATACACCAAATCTCGTTTAGATTTTTTATAACCTATTCTATCAATAAAATAAATATAATAATTAAAATATTAATTATTTTAACAATTCAATTCAATTACAATTGATATAATACGAACTGATAATAACGAATCCGATCCCATCAAAAGACAACATGGAATTTCCCAAACTGTATATTCCACATTGTCTATAATCTCTTAACGTATTTATAAAATATTAATATATAAATACTAATAAAAAAATAAACAATTTTACTTATAAATTTATTAAATTGATATAATACGAGTATGATCAGATCATATACAAAAACAATAAAAGTAAAAATCCCACAATCAAGCAAACCCTAAAATTTGTACAAGTTATGAATGTAATCCGACCATGTGCCCATCGTGACCACGTTATCTAACACAACGTCCGTAGGCGAGTAAAGCCGGATACACATGACCTTATTACTCTCGCAAACGAAGAAATTGCCTCAAAACATTCATTTCCTTTTAAAAAATGGTTTTGGGACAGAGTGCGTTTGCTTATGAAAGCAAATTAGGAGCAAATAATGAAAAAGAAAAATTAAAAAAAAAAACAGAGAGAGGGGAGAAATTTCGGAATCATATATACGAAGTTTATTCACATGTGCCAGTATTAAAAGGGCCTGAAAAATCAAGAAATGAACAGTCAAATCCAGGCGAGTGATACTGGTTGGTGTATCGTATAGCAAGTTTTTACATTTTTTAATTGAGTGGATCGCTGTGGTAAAATATCCACCCAAGAAGCTGACTTGCTTTGATTATTGTAATAAAAAAGAAAATGACAAGATGACGGAAGAACAACTTCAAAGATGAAGGTTTCATACAGCCAAAAGCTAAAAGATTAGAAGGGGGGGGGGGGGGGGGGGGTGTGGTGGAGAGGGAGAAAGGGAGAGAGAGCTGGAAAACGGAGTCAGGGTAGATGTGAAATAGCAGGTGAAATGTTATGCAGCCTGGAGGCGTTTTAGAAAGGAAGGGAGAAACGAGAATGTGATTTATTTTAGGGTTTTTCAAATGGGCCAGACAACTTATGCGGGCCTCGAATTTTCTAAATATACTTGCAATAATTAACTTATTCTAAAAACCATATCAATCCAATCCATGTCATTCTTAGTTTTAATTCCTGTTGTGTTTAGATTTGCCTTATTGTATCATCTCCTACCAATTTTAATATTTCGTGTTTACATATGATTAACATTGTTGTATCATAGTAGTGATTGCAAAACTTGATTAAAAATGCCATAAAATTAATCATTAAAAATAATCTATGAGAAAGTTTGCCAAACATTGCCACCATTTTCAATATTTCATCGATATCTATTATACATCTTATTTGTATTTATATCATTTTTTTCCTAAAACAAAATTTAATTTTATTAAAAATAGTTCAGTAGAATTCACTACATAAGATACAAATTCCTAGCAAAACAATTATAGCTTGTTCATTTGACATGAATAGCTATTCATTCTCTCCCCGTTTGATATCAAACTTGAGAGAAGTATCATTTCATAATGATTTGTTAATACGCAAAACAATGAATAGCAATTGATATCCCTATCCTAGTGAATATGACTTATCTTTTAATTTTATCATATATATCCATATCTTAAAAATATCACATATACAATTATCATTTTCCTAAAATAAATACAGAGGACATTGTAGATATTTTACATTTTACTCCAATAATTACTTGTTTTACTTTTATAGTAAGTGAACATTATAATAATCATTAGAACCTTATTACATTCCCTTTCAACTGAATTCTATTCCCTTATTATTTTATACGACAAAGTGAAGAAATGGTGTCTAAAGAACCAATAAAAAATTAGCACATCTCTTTTACAACCAAGAATGGATAGCATTGTAGTCAGACATAATGAAAAACAAGGAAACAAAAAGGAAAAAAAAAACCACACTAATTCCAAAAAATATTGACACTTCAATATCGGCACAATTGTCATAGCTTCAATCCAACAAGATTTTTAGATGTCAAGTTGTAGAAATAGAGACGCAATATCAATGGATTGATGATAATGACGAGAGTGATATAGCAAAATCCATGCGTCGAGATGATAAAATTAGATTTGGAAATATGAATATCAATAGTGATGGATTTGTAGGTTTTTGATAGTGAATGAAATGAAAAGGTTAACAAATGAGGGCGGCAAAGCCTATGACTTATATATGAATAATTAAGCCTTCATCTCCTTTTCCATTTGTGTTTTTTACAAACATCCAAATCCAAATAGCCATCAAACTAATATCAAACCAGTGTGGAGTTGACGTACCAAACACAGCCCCCCAACACAAGCCACTAGTGTTATTTTCTATTTGTGTTTTTTACATACATCCATATTCAAATAGCCATTAAATTAATACCAAACCAATGTAGAGTTGACACAAGCCACCTATTGTTATTTTATTTTATTTCTTTTATAAAGGATTTAAATATCATTATGCACAAAAAAAAGATATCTATCCATGTCACGAGAACTCAATAGTCACGTAGTAAGACCATTTAGTTCATTATTTAATTGGTAAGATGACTATAAATGTTATGTCACATTTAATAACAAATCACAATTTCAGATTCCATCCCAATTCTAAGTTTCTAAGCTTTTTTAAAAGTCGAATGGCCATTAATTAAAAGCCCAAATTGCGAATCCTAAAATTAACAATTTAAGCTTTGAAGACAAGTTCAATTCTCCCTATGAGCAGTTTAAAAGTTAAATTGCCATTACTTAAATGCCAGAATCGTGAATCCTAAAATTGATAATTTAAGCTTTGGAGACAAGTTCAATTCTGCCTATGAGCAATCCCATTCCACCCTCGGTAATATTAACTAGTTGAATTAATTTTTTATTCAACTATTTTGTAAATAGCTATTTTATTTATTCCATTTTACCCATTCTTATATTTATTCCATCCCATTCCCTTTTTTCCAATCCATTTAATTCCAGAAAATTTATTGTAAGATATTTTATTTATTTCATTCTAAAGATATACCCATTCATATATTCATTCCAATCTACTCTATTTCATTTTGGATAATTTATTGTATCAAACTTACCATTAATGTGAGAGAATTTCAAGGGTTGTATCTAAGAGTAGGTACGATACGATTTGGTCCAGTTCGCCTCCTAAACAGAACGGAACCAAAAATAACAGTTTGGTTTTTTTTGTAAAAGTGAGCCTAATCATAGGTTCGGTTTGCTATTTTTTTCAAACCTTAAAAAAAAGTTTTGGTATGGTTCAATATATGGTTCGAACCATTTGTTATATCTTGTTTTTAAAAAAATCTACATTTCTACTAATCTAATTTCATGTTTTAAGCTCCACCAGACCACCATGTTATGGGGGTAATTAGTCCCAATTTTCCATCAAACATAGGATGTTTAGGTTCACTTCGAAACTAATTCCATCAGTTGCATCTAAACTAACCTATACTACTTGTCTACATTCTCATAAAACCTTATAGAAAATAGATTGTCGAGCCTGGATTTTTTATTTATGATTTCATTTCTTTTAATCCAATCCGTATTAAACCTGAACCCATTTAATACAGACCCTTGACTAAGAATTAAAAAAAAATTAATTTTTAAAAATAATTTGGAGTCGCCACCCCCTTGGAATAGGGAAAAATTTACAGGTTGTGATTAATGGGTTTGTTAATCCTAACTTTGCTACTAGTCTGCGAAAAATTTGATTTACAAACCAAACTTTATGAACAAAAAATTTTTTATTTGAGGCATTCTCATAATAGATTATATGCTTGTTTCCAATTTCTGTTCAGCTCCTCTAGAGTACTTTTAATGACATGGTATAGCAGCTAGTGTGATTTCTTGTAAATAATGAAAAACTAAGCATAGAAACATACTTAACTTTACCCTATTATTGCTATTACCAAAAAATCTCAACACTACATAATACCGAATAAATTATATACAACTCCCTTGATTAACTGTCGAAGGAAAAAACGCATTTGATTTAAAAAAAAAAAAAGGAAAAAGGAAAAAACAATCTCCTTAGAAACATCATACGTTAAGCAAACAAATTAACAATCCAAATAAATCATACGCAGTTTAGTAACCGATATCAATTTGCAATAAAAGGAGAGAGTTTAAAACCATCAAGTGGGTTCAAAATCCACCGTGACAAGCAATTATATCATACTTATTTCATGAATCTATGTTTTAAATTAATTAAATCACCTTTTAATCCACCTTGATAAGTAACCAAAAAATCCCTATTCTCTTTCTCGTGAAGCTGCTGTAGATTTGGCCAGTGCATTCTTGGCAGCCTAGAGTTCCTCTAATCTCTTCCTCGTGAATGAAAAAGCTTCCTCTCTAAAATCTTGTATGAATCTAATCAAGTTGTCAAACCATAACTCCATAGATTCTAAGTCTACCTACTATTTTACCACATCTTTGCATGATAAACCTAAACAGAATAGTATGAACTTAAAAAGCTACTGAATTATGGTGGAGGAAAAGTATCCATATATCAATCTAACAATAGAGGGCTATTAGTTGTTACCTTGTAGCAGTCTTAGAATTGACGATGAGATGAGACTGAGAACCGGTATGGTGGTGCTTGAGGTTGAGAGCCAAGATGGAGACGTTGAGAAGTTGCCATCGAAGTGGGAGAGTTTCGAAGATGAGGATGACGGCCACGACAAAGGGGAGGTCTGATTCCATTTGTGCTACTGTGGTAAACTACACAATACCGATTACACTATGCTACTGTTAAGGTTAGTTCAGTTTATTTTCTTTTTGGATCGGGCTTTTTCATGAAATAAGGTTACAATACACTGAAGGAGCTAGACAAAAGAAGGAATTGGCCTCAATTATATATAACTACTAAGGTTCAGTTCAATTTGGAGTCGTCAAACCGAATCGAATCGCAAACCAAATATCGCTTATTGGTCCAGTGCGATTCACAGTTTGGTTGGTTTTTTAGCCTACCCCTAGTTGTATCATGGATTAGACAATCCTGGACCATTGAAAAAAAAAAAAAAAAACCATGTTAATGGAAATTACTGATGCAACATGATAAAATAAGGCATGTCATGATAGGATTAAAAGCAAATCCATAAAGAGAAACATGAGATATAACCCAATACACTATAAAGACATAGTTATTGCAACGCCATAAAATAAGGACATTACAACCCACCACGTGTCCTTCTCTTTCTAAGAACACGCCAAAGTTATGAAATACTAATCCACATATTATATCAAAAATACAGCTCCAATACTCACATATAAAAGGTTCTTATTAAACAATTCATCGTATAAATAATACTCTTTAATTAACTTGTTGGTATAAATCAAAGCCAACATCATCCTGACTTATAACTTAACTGAAAAGTCCTATAAATAAATCTTAAACTCATAAAGTAAATAAACCTTTCAAACTAATAATAGTTTCAAATTAAACTTCATAGATTATTAAATTGTCTTCCTATCTCTAGGTATCCAAAATCAATCTCTATTGATCCTTAGCAGGAAAGTCAAGTTCACTATAGTCATCCCCATAATCTACAAAGATGTCATATCCAGTATGATCATAAATCATCTTATTTCTTCCTTTTCCTGAAAAACGAATAGAATGAGCAAAAATGCCCAGTACGCCAATCCACAAAACAAATGCATATGCACACGCAATATATATATCAAATGCAACTTATTCTAATGCAACCAATTAGATTATTATCTTTATTAAGCCAGTCAAACAACACAGTTTAGAACTATGAATCCCTAGTTCCAAACTTGGACTAACCCAAACCCTTGAAAATCAACCAACTTTTGAAAATAAGTAATTACATACATATATTGGTGTTGGAGAATCATCCATACACCGCGGCCTCTGCCAAAACCTAATCTACCGGAATCATTTCTATACACGAGTCCACTCGGGACAACCTCACACATAGATCATCAGAGTGTTTCATTAGTCTCACACTCTGCATAGCCTTTACTAACCAAAGCCAAACACAAGCAGCAAACATAATGTCTTATTGTTGTATAGAATTAAGTCAGTTTAGAATTCTGATCCTACATCACATACAACAAATAAATCTAAAGCTACAAGCACATACAATAAACAAAGAATGGTCATACCTGATTTCGCTTTAGGAACAAAACCCTAATTCACCAAAACACCTTTCGCTTTAGGAACAAAACCCTAATTCACCAAAACACCTTTCTTCTATAAATTATAAAGCCATAAAATCCTCAAACACCACAATTTAGGATTTTCTTCCAAATCTCCAAGAACTTTTATTCTTGTTTTCCTTGTTTATGGAATCACAAAATTTCCAAAAGATCAAAATTTTCCTCCAAACCCTAGAATCCATTCAATACAAATTAAACCAAAACTAATAATAACCATTCCTTTTTAATCATAAAGGTTAAGAACATATAAACTTACCTAGAATTGACTCTCAATTCTCCTTGATCACCAAAAATCATATTCTAACTCAATTGGGTTCCTCTTCCAAAAGTTCCTTCAAAACCATAAACAATACTCTAAGAAACTAATATATATATGTAAAATCCTATAGAATAAAATAGGGATCTGATTACTTGATCTAGACTATTAAATCCTTTTTAACACCAAATCCAGATTCCTAAGATAATAAGGGTTTTCTCCAATCTCTCCTTCAAAAGCAACAAACAAATTCTGAGAATACTATAGGTTTGTAGATCTTAAAGAAAGAATGGTTATCAAATTACTTGGATCTGATCCTCAACTTTCCTTAAACACCAAATCTTCAGATTCTCCAAGAAAACTAAGACCATTCTCCAATTCTCCTTCAAAACAATATAAAAACTCTAAAAACTTGATAGATCTATGAAACCTAAAGGAAAATTGATTATTTGATCACTTGATCTAGATTAGCGAATCGTCTTGACGGCTATGAAAATGCCAGAAGATGTCTGCTAGGTTTAGGGTTATGTTGGAATAGAGAACAAAAAAGAAAGATATAATAAAAATCGTGGCTTTTCATTTCCTTCAATTTACATACGCTAGTGGTTTTCAATATATATGCTGGCGGCATAGAAAGTTAGGCAGATATTGTTTAGCTAGCTCAGCTTTGTGCCAATTTGATTTCCCCTTCATCTCTTCGTCTTCTTTCACATATCTGGTAACCGAAAAAAATAATTAATTTAAATATTAGAGTTGACCATAAAACCCTCTTATTTTATATCAAATGACATCTTTACTCTTCAATATAAAATATTTATTTGTATATTATAGTTATGGTATAAATAAACATGATTATTTTATAACTTAATTATTCATTTTTTATAATTAATTTTGGGTACTTCTATTGCAGACAAGAATTGAATACAAAACATGAATATGACTATCAATATGATTTGCCATTGCAGGTGCTAATACCTTTCGGCATATTACAAGTTTGTAAAAAGGTAAAAGCTATTATTGTAATACATATAATGTGCAGATGTATTTTTCTAAACTCTTACTTTTAACTATTGACTAATGCCTTTATTTGTTAAGAAAAAAATCTTAAATTTACGAGTAATGGTATTATGGACTCTAGAAATTATTATAATTTTTTCAAACTTTGGCAAAAAGTTTAATTAGATACATGAATTTTTAGAAGTTCAATTTAATACCCAATCGAACTCTTTGTGCTACTATCGCTACCTCAGTCAACATTACCTCCTTTGTCTGCTTACATGAAAGCATCAACTAATTGATGATCGACACTTGCCTGTAGATTAAAGGGGAAAAAAAAAAAAGGATGGTGTGCCTAACCTAACCATGGTAAAAAGGGTGTAGGGAACTAAGCTTAACTAACCATGGGCAGAGAAGTCAGAGTAAATATAACTAGGAGAATTTAACACATTAACCCAAATATTCTAATTAAAGCAATATTAATATCTAGTTACAACTCAAACTTAATTAACATTTATACTTTATTTAGTTTCCAAGCTAATCAAGCTAACATTATGAACATAAACTCGACTTGATGAACTACTTAAGGAGCTCTAGTTCTAACTTAAGCTCAAACTAGGTTTGACTATTATCAAATCAATTCGAATAGTTTATGCATTAGCTTAATTTTTTCATCGTTTACCTTAACAAACATAGTTACTTGGTCACCTATGGTTCTGAGTGGATTGGTCTACCAATATTTCAATAGTTTTACAATTACCTTAATGCCATGTTTGGTACGCAGGAATAGATCTAAAATAAAATCACGATCTGGATTTCATTCCCATTCTATGTTTTGTTGTGTTTTTAAAAGTTAAAATTACAATTCCTAAGGATCGATGATTTCGACTTTGAGAGAGAATTCAATTCTGCCTTTGAGAAAGAGGAATCGCGATTCAATTCATTCTTCATAGATAATTGACATTAAAATACATTTTTATCATCTTACTTATCTATTATTCAAGCTAATTATTGGGGATATTTTTGATAAATAATATTTCAATTCCATTCCATTTCAAGATGTATCCAAATAAAGGAATGAATTTATCATTCTACCTCCCATTGCATTTCATTCATCTTATTCCAATCTATTTCATTCCGAATGATTCCCACGTTCCAAACCTGGCATAAGGGTTAAGGGCTGATAACCTCTAAGTAAGGAAGGTTACAATGTCATCATGAAGTGGTTGCTTGTGTTCTTTTCTTGGATGGTCAACTATGGATAATAACAACACAATGGTACCTTTTTCATTATTTTCCTTTTTTGGTTTGCTTGTTGGTTTTTGTTGGATTGAAAACCCTTATAAAGACCACGAAGTTGAAGTTTTTAAAATTTATAAAACTAATATGTTTATTCAACTTCCAAAGTAACTATCAACATCAGGTAAACACACCTACTAAAATAGCATAGAAAATATTAGAATATATTCCAAGGGATCATTAGCATTTATCTTACTCACTTTCATCTATTATCTAGCCAAAGAAAATTTAGAACCCATGACAAAAATAGAAGTTACACTAAGGTTAGTGGAAATTTACAAATGTTTTTGAGGTAAAAATTAAAGATGAGTTTATAAAAATGCAAGATGGAAGCCCAGGGTTTGCTTCACCAATTCCTTATCATGTGATTTCTTAACAAACTTAGAGAGAGAGAGTTGTATGCTAGTGTATTTGCACTGTCGAATTCACTGGAGTAAGCTAAAGCCTCTTTTAAGGTCAATAGCTGTAGGTTTAAACCAAACCATCAAAATCTCTTTATAAGTTATCAGCGGTTTAGACCAACATAAAGTTTAAGAATCCTCTATTTTTAAAACCAACCTAATGAATTTCAAAATAAGTGACAGAAAAATTCACCATCTCTCTCTCAAGGAGATTATGAACAACTCCATTAGTAACCACAGGTCCAATCAAAAGAATGATCTCTCAATCTATTCAGTTGAAATCAAACATGAATCTAAAAAGTACACCACACATTTAGACCTACGAAAATAAGTTTAAGCTACTAATTACAAATACCCAGTCAATAATTATCTAAAAGCGCATTTGAAATCACATGAATCAGGATTTGGGTTTGTAAATCCTAAGCTGTAGGAGATTATTTATCCATTAATGCAAACATTAAGCATGGATTCTGAAGAAATAAAATGAGATTAACAAAGAATATTTCAATTAAAGTTCAAACTATTGGAAAAATACAAACAATGCGTTAAAATGATTTTATCCAAAAAACTTGAGATTCCTAAAGTAAGAAGAAAATAGTTCTTTTTCCTTAAATTCTTTTTCTATTTTACGTTATAAAATTTACAATTTGTTACAACATTTCCATCGAAAGCCTATGCACCTTTATTTATAGGCTCAAGCAGAGAAATCATAACGATTTTATTCACTGACATGGCAGATTCTTTATAACAGATATCGTCCTTTATTTCCACGCGTGTCGTAAATGCTAGCTCATAGGGTCAGTTGTCACGTGGTAGGTCGAGCACTCGAATATTGCATGAAAGTCAGGGCTCAACCTAAGCTGAGGCATTTTGCTAAGATGCTTGAGTTTTTTCCTATTCTTCCACAAAGGGATAAATTGAGTACATCGAGGGGTCAACACTTAGGCGACTCAAGTTATACTTTCTAAGCAAAGGTTTGTTCTTTATCCAGCATTTATCATGGGTCGGGTTTAGGGCTCAACAGTATGGTGCGAGAGAAGCTACTCTTCAAGTCTAGGGCTCGATTGCCTCAAAACATTTGTCAAGGGTCATGTCAAGGGCTTGATGCAGAGCGCGACAGAATAATTTGCCTGGTTTTTCCTTTTAAGCCTCGATAAGTACTTTTGAAGGGTTTAACAGAAATCTGTTTCTGTGTTCTACTATTGTTTTGCTATTGGTAATTACTGTATGTTCTGATCTTATAGGTGACTAAGGTGGTTATGTTATGATCTTGCAAGTTACTAAGATTGTGATTGCTACAAAAAAGTCAAGCAACTTCGAGTTGACCTATGAACTTCTAAAATCACATAGTGATTTCTTGAAATTGGGTTCGAAATCGATACCTCGTTTCCTCTTTTTTATTTAGTATTTATAGATGTTTGTACATGATGGTTGATTGATTGTTATTCTATCACAATATGTAATTCCTAAACTAATTCTTGTTTACATGTAACTAATTTTTGGGTCATAAAATACCCATTCATACCTTTTATAATATCTTTACAGTAATTTCATTAGTATAAAGATTATTAGATGGGATAATATTTAGAATAGAAAAAAGAAATAAAAGTTCTTTTATTTGATTTTTTAAATAAAATATTAGTGATATATTAATTGTATCTACATTTGAAGGTAACATTATATCTTTACTTAAATAAAAGGCATGGGTCGAGTACTAATAACTAATTTAATCCAGCACCACTAAATTGGCATTCAAGACTTGCCTTACCCATTTTAGTTCTGGACCTAATAGTTTGTCAAGTTAAGGCTAGTTCAATTATCAAACCTATAAGTGAAAAAGATAACCTTTCTTGAGCTAGCAAATTACGGGAAGGGAGGGGGAGGGGGAGAGAGAGAGAATTTCATTTTGTCACATCTACTATTAGAATTTCTTCAATGAGTTTGATAAAGTGGAGGTATAGTGCAATAATTTTAGGAGAAGACCATGGTAAAGAGACGTTAAAGGTAAAGAGCAAAATTAAACATTGTGGATAAACAATGAATAGATTAAAGGCAATTCATAAGGGTTAAGATAGATGACTTGATGGATGAAGGCAATGTGCTGTGGTTATGGATAATTGTAGATTTTGTGTAGGTAGAAGTAATGGGCAATAACATTGAAATTTAAAAGTTTGAATTTGAAATGCTTCATACACTTGAACTGTATAAATGTGCTCATATACTTTTGTTTTTCTTCACTTCAGATCAAAACACTCCAGTGTAAATTAAATGCATCTACAATCCTCTCTCGGTCTTTATTTACTAAATTGCATTTGTTGTGCTTTCTCAGAAATGACTAGTTCTCCATCAATTGGATTTCGACACATTCTTACGTATTTTCTACTAACAAATTTTTTACTTCAAGTTAGATGTTGTTGTTCCCTTTTTTTTTTTTTCTCTATCCCTTTTTCTTTTCCTTTTTAAAGAGAATGAAATTATGGTTCGGTGGTGGACCAAGTAGCTTCAAAATATCACTTAAAAAAGAGAGTAAGGGAAAAGGTAAGGCAATGGTATCAGAGCGATCCATTGATGTAGATGAACAAATAAGATATTATGACTACAATAAGTTTCATGCCCATAACATGAATCCCAAGGGATTCCTCTAGGCTCCATGCGAGTTTGAGTACCAAATTTCGATTTATTACTCTCACCTATGATTGGAAACCAAGACATAGAGGTAGAATACGTGACACCACCAAAAGTATATATAGAGTAAAGTGGTGATGACGAAGCAATAAAACACGGTGCTAGCAAATTGATAGGTAGACCACCGTATTTGTTAAAATTTAATATCTTCACTAAACATTTTTGTAAATTTATAGGTTTAGATTAGAAGACTCACGACTATTGTAATTGCTACATCTTCAGTTACTCACGAAAGTTCAAGGATGGATATGGTAGCTACACAAAGCATATTAGGTTAAAGCACTTAACCGAACACGAGTTGCAACCATGCTAATAACAAATTGCCCCATTTGTGTCAAAACAACAAGTGACATTATTCTATTACTTGAATAAGATATAAAAAGATGGACCATGTAAAAAGATAAGTGGTTTACATTTGTTGGTTGAAGCTAGCCAGCATCTAGGTATAAGGTATTGTCACCAAGAAACCCTTAACTTGAATGTCTGTACATACCTTAAAGATGGTGGAGAGGCATATAGACTAGCTATACCTTAAAGCAAGCATGAGTTGATAGGTAAGTTTGAATGTCTTGAACCATGTACTTCCATTTTCTCCGACATTTGGTTAGATTGATGAAATAAAAATTTGTACATGGGCAAAATATATCATTAGATAGATTATAAATGAGTGATGCATAAAATGAATACTAACACTAAGAAAAATGAACGGTCAACGCTTTGCATGGAGCATTCACCTTATATTAACTAACATCTTAGACGGATATCGCTTAATGAAAAAGATTGTCCTAAGTGGTTTGACGATGTAGCTACACATTGCTAGTATTTTGAAACTACGTGAGTTATGTTAGCCTACACTAGTTGGGACCTTCTTTCATATTAGATGTACGTTGAATTGTGTGTTAAGGTGGGTATGAAAACATTGAATGTTAAGTACTTAACAATAAATAATGTAGTGACATACGTGTCTTATCACCATACTGTGAATAAGGTATGGCGTAAGTTTTTTTTATAAATAATGATATAAAATCACATAAGTTTGAGAAAGCAACATTGGTGAAATTCCACTTATGAACTATTACAAAGTTTAGTAGATGATAAAGAAGCATTGTAGAATTTTGATAGGGCACACCCTCTATTTTTCACTCCCAACATACATTTATTCATTCTAGAAGAGTATAATAGTTGTTGTAAAGTTGTATTAATGATACGTACAAAGTGATTAGCCAATTATTGGAAGATTTCTACGATTTACAACATTGTGATTTTGATTCCACAAAGTATAATCGAAGAACTTAATTGTAGACCCCGAGAATTTTTATACAACTAGAAATGAATAAAAATAAAAATATAGAAAAACCACGAGTAGCTATGACCTATATATATCTTCAAATCCAAAAAAAGTCCTATAGATATAGATATCAAAGTTAAGATTTTGTAGCTAGTATCAAAAACTTAAAATATGGAAATAATTTAAATAAGATTCAAGAGTATTAGAAAGCTAATAATCAATAAAACATATAAATAGAAAACGGTAAATTAAGGATAAATCGTTAGAGTTGTAAATACATAATAAAAACAAAAATAGATCCATAACTCATAATCTAGACTCCAAATAAATATTTGGATCACACCATTTTTAGTTATTATATTCCAAAGCTATTAGAGATTGAAACGACAATTAGCCTATTAAGCTTAAAAACCTAATCGGGTGAGTAAAATTCTAAAAATAATTAATGCGTAAACTTAAAATTCAAGTTTGGACACAATACCAACCTAGAAAATTGTGAAGTTTTAAATAAATTTTGGAGATAGAACTCTTAAATAATTTTCATATTTGTACCCGTTTAACTTAATAAACTACCCTAAAATTAAGATAAATAATTAAATAAATATTATTATATTGTAAATTATTCAAATTTCGATGCAAATTGAGATGGATTTATGGCTGAGATCTTCTAGATTTCTGCCAGCTGAATTTGCAAGATATAAAGGGATCAAATTGTGCCAAAGAAGTCAACAATTCCAACATACACACCAATTAGAATTATCTAAGTAGGCAATCCAATTAATGCATGCGGAAATGCATGAAAGACAAGCCAATTTTGGTGAAGAATTGCCTCATATTTTTAGATAAATTGTGAAGTGTAGCTTCCCTCTCTACATATATAAGTGATCATTCATTGAGAAGAAAACAAAGCCAATAACCTACATAAAACATCAACAACAACAACTCAAATTTGTGCCACATAGTTCCATAAACAAACAACAAAGTTAACAAACCCAACACAACATCTCAATCCCATTAGTAAGCTCCAAGCTTAAGAAGAAGGCAAGGAAATGTATGTGTAAATTAGTTTTTAGTTAGGATTATGTTAGAACTCTAGCTTAAACAATGTTATTGTCAACCCTAGGTTTGATTTTAGCTCTAGAGGAGAGATTAACACCTTATCAGCCCATAAAAGGTAATACGCAATCCTAAACCTACTTATATGTTATGATATATGTAATAGTTAAGAAATCATGAAGTATGTTGGTTAAAAGACATTATATGTACTAATATATCACGTATCATACATATAAAGTGTAGAAAAACACTTAGGAATAGTATAAATCAAGTATAATACACATATATTAAAAGAAAATTAAGCTTTGAAACAGAGACAATCGGAGAAGATGATAAACAGTGTCAACATCGGCAGCATGCCAGCGGTGTGGAGACGGCATGCATTGAAACATAAGCTATGTAAAATTTATTTTTATGTAAAATAAATGAACGCCGACAAATTGGAATCCAATGTCAGTAGGGTTGGAATTGGTGCATGTTGTAAAGCTGACGACCTTAAGCCAGCATACATTGATACAAGTAACATGCAAAATACATAAACACTGGCATCTGGGAATCAACGCCAGTAGCGTTGATTGCCGACGTATGCACAAAATGCCTCTGAACAAAGTTTATTTGGATAAGAACAGTTTAATATATACATATATATATATATATATACATATAAGAATATGAAGAACAAAAAACTAAAGATTAATATATAAATATAAAAAAATTAATAATAGTATAATTAAATAATGGTGAAGTGTTAAAACTTTAAATAATTGTTATAAATAGAAAACACTTTTAACGAATAAGATTAGAATACGATAATTATTAAATACTTGTCTTATATAGATAAGTATATAAGAATGGAAATATAAAATAAGCTAAAATATCAAATAATGTGATTTCTAAAATAGCTAGGTAATAATATAATGACAAATCAAGATAAATACGATGAAACTAAATGGTAGAAAATAAATATTGATCACCATGGTAGGTCAACTAAGGAACGATATAAAAGTAATAATAATAGTAATGATAAAATATTAATTTACTAAACACAAACTCTATGACCACCCGATGAAAAATATATAAATATAAAATAAGATAAGAAAAAAAAATGAAAATAAAAACATTAAATAATATCTGTTACCATAACGCCATTAAAATACCAATAAAATAATAGAATATTAGTATAGAACCCTAGAACACTCGTAGGAGTTTAGTTATACAAGATATGTTTTATTAATGAATATTTAATACATCTCAATAGGTGATCCTGACACTATTGAGAATTTCCCTGAAGACTATTATGATTAGTCAGGATGAGTAGATGAGTAACCTAGACTTATTACATTGTTTTGTTTGTAGCTTAGTTGCATCTTAAATGAAAAATAATAACAAGATTCTGTGTGTGGATTTACGAACGTATGCTGTATGATTTGATTGATTGCTAAGCTACATAATAACAGTGATAATAAAAATCTTTGTGAACTTTTTACCTGCATAGCATGCTGATTGTCTTTATAATGAATGATCACCATAAAATTGACTAAAAACTATTGGTACTATAAATGAAATGGACATGCATTGCAGGATTTGCATAAATTGCATTTGAGTAAGTGACAACCTACTACATGTCAGTATTTCGGTTCTCTGGTAATGCTTGGTTTTTCTAGGTAAAGAAGCTATTAGTTCTACGTAAGATTATCTTTGTTCTGTCGGTACCATAGGAACTAAATAGTAAATGAAGAATGTCGCTCATGTATCGCTATGAAATGACTAACACTTAGTGGAGTTTCTAAGCTAAAAAAAAGAAATGAGTATTAAGATATGATAAATTTAAAGTGATAATTAAAGCGAGTATTGTTGTTTTCCTGTATGCTTAGTCTCTCTAAGGTAGGTGGGTCATAGGATTGTGTTCCTTCAACCTCGATGAGAGGGCGTAAATGTCCATCCTGCTTTAGATTCCAGGTTATCCAGGCTTATATTTGTACATATGATTGATTGATGCATTTCATATAAATGATAATAACTTGCTTGATATGTGATGAGTTCTAGTTATTTATTGAGCCCGTGGTTTCGCTCATACTCCTAAAGACATTTCAGGTTTACATTACGACCGTGGGTCGTTACATCTAGGAGTATGGTCCCGATAAAAACTTAGGAGTTGGATGCTCATGGGTCAAATTAGGATAAGTTGTTTGTTATTATCTAGTATAGATTAGTTAGTATAAGGTTTTCAGTTATGTATTTGGAAACTTATGGAAAGATTATATGGTTTGTAATAGCATTATGATATCCTCTAGTTGTGATAACAGTTATTTATTAATTTATGACTTACATGTGTTCTTTTTTATTGATGCAACTAAAAGATCTTGTCATTTGAAAATATGTCACTCTATGAAGGTTAACTAGTAACAATATATAAATGTGACTTGTATATTATTATTAGAGTACCCTCGGGGTATGACATTAATGGTTAATTAAATTTATACTATTCTTATGTTGACCAATTATCAAACTCTCAATACAAATATACTTATAAATCCAATTCAAGTTGTATGTGATACAAAAGACGTATTTAACAATTTATACTTTTAGTTTGGTTATGTGTATAGCGGGTAAATTCCCTATGAGTCCATCACTTAACTCAACTGCATAGCTAAGTGATTCAAGCGACGTACCTTCTTGAGTGACGTTCTATGACCAATAGATGAAGAAACCTAGAGCTTCTATTAGGATAAAATACCTCATGGGAAATCATCAAATACTTAAATACCGAGTTTAGTGACAACATTAATGCATGGAGTGGTGGCAAATACATGGTAGGACATTTCTTATCCTCTCTTACATGGTAAGGCAAGTTTTCGCTGTTGCTGCTTCTAAAGTGGTGGTTAAACAAGCATTTGACACGATTGGTTTAATTTTAGATGACCACAAGTCAAAACTATCAATGGTCACTATTGAATCCTTTGTGTGCATCAATGACTGGAATAGAGTGGAGAAACACCTAAGGCAAAGGGTGTGCAATACATGATAAGCAAGGATGATAAATATTTTGGTGATTTCAACACTTCTTAAGGGTCCATAGGTGGTTTGATGTCGAAATTGGCACCTGATGAGCTGACAACACTTCTTAAGGGTCCATAGGTGGTTTGACGTCAAAATTGGCACCTGATGAGCTGACTTTACTCTTATTTAAGTTGAAAAAAATCTTTTCCACATAGAAAAAAAAAACAAATGGAAAATTGTAATTATTAGTTTTTGAAATTTGTAGACTAATATAATGTTTTTGAAAATGATTGACTAAACTTAAGTCCTTTAAATCTTTTAAAAATTTAATTATGAATACAAATTGACTTCATCAAATTTATGCGAATGAACTTTAGGATTTCATTATATTATTCTATATTTAGCTAATGTAATTTAGTGCAAAATTGATGGTGTAAAAATCATTTCATCTTATTAAAGGATGAAAATATTAACAAATCGATGTTGTAAAAAAAATAAAGGCAACTTCAATGGCAAAGTAATTTCTAATTATTTGTCATCAAGAAATTGGTATCGTGATGTTAGATATATATTATATATATATATATATAACATTTCTGAATATAACTAAATACACTAAGTAAAGCACTCAAGAGAGGGGTGAATTGAGTATTTATGTAATTTTGTCCTAATTTGCAACTTTGTTGATAATTTGAAATGCATAAGTGATTATAAAAACAATATAAAGTGCAAAATATAAAGAGAATAGGGTTAAGAAGATCAAGCTCGGAATTTTAATGTGGAGTTTGATCTGCCTCTTAATCTCTATGGTCACACCAATGCTGTTAAGGAGGACTTCACACCACTATAATAATAGCTCACAAGAACAATGTTTAAATGAGCTACTCAAGGTTTTTCACTAAGTAAATATAAGTATAGTGCTCTTTACAGGAATTGCAAGAAGATAAACAAAACATTACACTTTTCTTTAAACACCAACCAGGCCTTGTATTGATTTACAAAGAGATAAAATAAGGTAACACTTGATTTATTTGTTTAATATCAAATGAAAGCTCTTAAGTTCATCATTTAATTTGTCCATAAACTCTTAAATATGTAGTAGCAAAATTGTGGACGTTGGACCCCAAATCCATAAGCTTAATCTTGTAATAAATGCTCTCAAATTGCTAGTAAAATTGCAAGTGGTCCGGACCTTTTGAACACCTTGAAATAGGAAGACATTTTGAGCATCAGAAGGTCTAGACCTTTGTGTAAATGGTTCGGACTTATTGCCTTGGATTGTGCCTAATACGAAAAAACAATTATATAGGTATGAATTTTTGTCAAATGGTTCGGACTAGAATAAATATTTGCTTTTATTTAATACAATTATATATCATTCCTTTCCACAAAGCTTACTTGCTTAATAACTTTATATAGTCAATTGTGTTGCTCAAAAGCATGTTTTATTAGATTAACTTAGTTTTAAGTAGATTAATAATTTTGTCTCAACAAAAATACATATAAACTTTTAGGTTCAACAATTTTCAACTCCATGAGACAAAAATCATACTTGAGAATTGGCGGTTTCATAGTATCTACCCGACCTAACTTTTGCTGCTTCCAGGTCTTAGTATAACATTTTTTTTTTGGGCCATAAGGTCTGGGTATAGCTTAGAATTAACGGTTTTAAGCTGGTATCAAAGATCGTACTTACTCAACTCATTAGTAGATTCATGGGATATTATTAGATTAAGTCGTGTATGATGACTTAAAATAAAGATTGGATCAAATAAATCGATAAATGGATTACCTATCACAAATTGACAAACATACCACTTTATGCAATAAGTTGATATTTGATTGACCTACTATTTTTGGACCCTACCAACCATAATTAAACAAATCTACCACTTCGTGGTCTACCACTTCAAGAAATAAAATACCAATAACTTTTGCACTAACCTATCGCATATGGAAAAACTCACTACTTTGTGCAAAATGAAGAACCTAGCACTTTTGTATAAACCTACCAAAACAAGACACACCTATCACATCATAAAAGATAAAATAGGACCAACCTACCACTTCATGCAAATAGTTAATACTTGATTAACCTACCACTTTTACACTATATTTGGTATTCTTCATTAAAGTGGAACATGAAGGTAAGCAGTGAAAAGGAAAAGAGAAGAAAGGAAATCAAGAGAAGTATATTTGTTTTGTTTATGTTTAGATATAGGAGTTGATATAGAAGGAAACATGTTGAAATAAAATGATGATTTGACTAAAATACCTAAAATTGAGAAAATGATTTAAGTTTGGTTAAGGGTATTTTTATAAAATACCAACTTTTTCCTTCCATTTCTGCTAGATTTTAGGAAGAAAAAACTTAGCTTCTTTTTCTACCAATTTCTATTCATTTAACATGATTTCACTAACTTCTTAAATTATCCAAACATTGAGTTTTCTTTCATTTTGCAGTTTTCATCTGCCTCCCGCTTGTTTTAGTCGGTCCTAACATAGCATTGGACCATACTTACCATAAATGGACAAATTTACACTTTAAGAATATATGAACCTATCACTATTGTGCAAACCTACCACAAAATGACAAACCTACTACTTCATGCGATAAGTTTGTAATTGATTAACCTATTAATAATGGACGAACCTACCATTATTGTGCAAAATTGAAGAACCTACCATTTTGGGCCATGCTTACCACAAATAAACAAACTTACCTTTCTTAAATAACTATGAACCTACCACTTTTGTAGAAATCCACCACTTTGTGCAACAAATTAATAATTGATGGGCCCATACTTTTGCATAATGCCTACAATAAAAAGACAAATCCATCACTTCATGCAAAATGATGAACCTACCACTTTTTACTATACTTACCACAAATAAATGAACCCACCACTTTGAGATAACGATGAACATACTACTTCATGCAATAGTTTAGTAATTGATGAACCTATCAATTTTCCACTATACTTACTAGTAATAGATAAACCTATCACTTTGTGAAAAATAACAAACCTTTCACTTTTGCACCATTATTATTACAAAAGGACAAATCCACCACTTTGAGATACTGATGAATCTACCATTTTTACAAATCTTATACTTTATGCGGTAAGTTAGTAATTGATGAGTTTACCACTTTTTCACCAGACATATCAGTAATAGACGAATCTATTACTTCATGAACGAACAACCTAAATAATCTTTTTTTTTTTTTAACCACTACAAAACAATACTTTGCATCATATTCATCACAAAAGGACTAACCACTTTGTACAAAATGATAAACCTTTCATAACATACTTACCTCAAATGGATAAAAGCTACGACTTCGTGCACAAACCCATCAGCCCATGTTTTATTGCAAAACGTCCACATTACGACAAGGCCTTCTCAAGAGACTTTAGGGTCTGTTTGTTTTTGCTTTTTTCCGGCAGATCAGACACTTTTTTAAACTTTTTGCTAACAAATTATTTATCAAGAAATAGATATAGTTAAAAAAAAGTTGACAGTTCTCATCAAAAGATCAAATAGAACAAATATAGATAAAATTTAGATGTAATTTGGATATATTTACACATATCATTTTAAAAAAGATACAGATACAGATGAAAAACAGACAATCCAAACAGACCCTTAATACAATTGAGACCGTAGTTCACTAGTACTGTAATGAAGTGTAGGGTCTAAAAAGTTGTAACGGGAAAATAGATCGATAGCTATTCTCTGATATTTAAAAAAGAAATAAAAAAAATTACTCTCTGATCGTGAAGGAATTTGTTTTGTTATTTTTATTATTTCAGCTTCATCTTTTTATATTTTTAAAATGAATTATTTATCAAAAAAGACCACACATCAATATAAATATAATATAATACTGATGCCATACGAATACGTTACCAGTGGAACGGTGCTTAGCAGCTGTCTAAGGCGGATTAATTGTCCCCCCCCGCCCTCCTTGGTGGCAGAATGGGGCAGGGCTGCTTCACTAGCATCTTCATTAGCTGAAGCAGCTCTACGTGGTAAGAAGTCCTACAGCTCCATCAATGTTTTCCAGATTTCTCGCACCAATTGCTCCTCTCTCTTCTAGGCCCCTATTTTCACTCACCCAGGTTAGGTCTCTCTCTCTCTCTCTCTTCATATGATTTACTGGGGGGCAATTTGTCCGAACAAATTCTCCTTGCAGTGTTTGGGCCAAAATAGATAGAATTGATTGTATTTTGTTTACGTTATCTAATGTAAACAAATTGCCTTTGTGTTTATCTATTCTAAATTTTCGATAAAATTGATAATTTTTTTCGCTTTTTTTTGGATTCCCACCTGATATGCAAATCCTTAAGTTGAATTCAGTTTTAAAAAGATTGATGTTAATGCTAATACGGAAATGCCCATGTTTAATGTCTTGGAAAAAGATCTTTTTTGTTCTTGCTACTATTGTGTTGTTTAATCTTTTCAGATTGAGTGCTATACGTGAATCCCACTATATTCCCAAGTGTAGGTGAAGCTTTCACGTGTTATGTTTGATAAACTGAATTGGGATGACTGTATCAATGCACCCTGACTGCAGCTTGGATGGAATGACAATCAAGTTTTCCCTACATATGCCAATAGCTGGCCTAACTTTGATATAAGAGCAAATCTCTTGCCCCGATGTGCTTGGATTCGTTCTTATTGCCCTTTGATTCCGGGGAGTGAAGTCCCTGAAAAGCCGAAGAATGTGAAAGTAGTGGCAGTGTTGGTGGAGGTGGTGAAGTCAAATTGAAGAGGAAAAAGTTGAAGGGGAAAAGAGCTGTGGTGAGGTGGCTAAAGTTCTTTAGATGGAAGAAGAAAAAGGAGTATGAAAGAATGACTGCCGAAGAGAAGATTCTGTATAAATTGAGAAAGGTATTGTTTTGGTCCTTCTTTTTCATTCTGTTTGTGTTCTTTTTTTTTCTCTCCTGGCTTCTTTCTATATATGAGAGGGTCAATAAGCATACTATTGCTATCTTGCAAAGCTATCAATAGATGTAAAGTTTTGATGGTGTTTGTGGTTTTATATTCTTGTCATACTTATCTTAGTGTGCATCGATTTTGCAGAAAGCATATTCCACTTCATTTTGGTGTTTAGTATAAGCTAATGGGCTAGCCATAATTGCCAGACTTTTCATTGGTACTCTAGTTGATGGTGTAACTTGTATTGCCAATTTGTGTTGACTTGCAGTGAAAGACAATAGGATCCAATGATGGCAGCTGATAGTTGATGGCTTTGTTCTTTTATAATTGAAGTGACAAAAGATTGGGGAAAGTAATTTACATTCTCCGGGACAGGAAATTATTTTTTAAACCTATGTTATTTTCCTAATCTGAAAATTGTTTGTGCTTATGCACCCTTTATTAAAAGTTAGAGTTGTCAAATGGGTAGATTGCTAGCACAGATTTCCATCTGGCTACCATACTATTCTCATTAGCCAATCATAAGATCCCTAGTCCAAGGCTTAACATTGCAATGTAAGATCTTGCAAGAAAGGTGAGCTTGTAAAGTTATATTTTGTTAGTTTTGGAGTTATAATTTGAGAGAACAGAAGAAATGAGATACTGATAGAACTTGCAAAATCACTGTTAGGAGTTATTGTTATCCTTCTAGATAGAGAGGGTTTAATACTGGCTTAAAGAAAGTTGAAGCATGCTGCTAATATCCAAGAACAAAAGAGCACCAAGGACTAGCAGATAGCTAAACAAAATTGTCTTGTATGCTTGGACGAGCAAAGCATGTAAAGGCAAAGAAAGGTAGGGAATTCATGTCCTCAAAGGCTCTTTTATATAACTTTTTTTTTTTTTCCCCTCCCAATGTTCTTTTTAAGGCAAAGCAAGACAGCCTTTGAAAGGTGTTATTTGTTCATTACATGATTTGAAGCTGTGGAATTTGAGGATTGAAAAGGTCAGTTGACATTTTAGGCTTTGCCCCAAAAAGCATGCTCTTTTCAACCAATCATGTTCCATAATTACAAATTTATTATTGTGTGAAGCGGCAGAATATAAGTTGTTTCTTCAATCCATAAGTAGCTTTTTATCAAGGTGAAAGTTACACGTCTTAAGGTTGTCAGATGTCAACTTTTTGTAATTAATTCCCATCTTATAATAGTATTGTGGTAGCATAAGTTTCTGGTTGCTAGCTTTTGGGGGAACTTTTATCAACAATGTCCTGGCAACTCAAAATATCAGATCTTTTATATACTGAACAATGAAGTTGTTTTACATGGAACCTGGGATGGCCGTTGTCCAGTTTACAACCATAGAAATGCACTAGAAATAATCAAGTCTAAAAATTTGAAGCAATGCTGCATTGCTGCTGGCAGAGTGAAAGGCACTTATACTAATGGTTAAGATGGAATTTTAGTTTGAAATTTTGAGTGAACAACAGCTACAAATCACCAGTGCCTCTTGGTCCCACTTCAAGGCTTTATGGATCAAACTGCACCGCTCTATATTATAAACCATCTTCTCTCTAATATCTGAGTATGCCACATCCAATTTAGTTGTTTCTCTCCACTTATTTTTTGTCTACTTACACCTCTTTAGCATAATTAGTGTGTACAGTACTGCAAAGCATGCATAACAACTGCTCCAGACATCTATTTTGCACATAGAAAAATCATTTTATCTGTGCTTCCCTTATTTTTCTTTGTTGGGCACTATGCATTCATTTTTTTTATCCATCATTTCATGCATTTGATTTTTATCTATCCATCCTCGTGTATCTGGAGGTCCATTAGATATTGGAGTGAAAAGGCAATTAAATGCACGATAAGCCTCATTGAACACACTTTTGATGTAAGATGTGAACAGTGTTTCTATAATTTGATCAAGAGCTGCTAATGGGCTGTTAGTATCTATCGGCAATATGGAAAAATCTTAGCAAGACCTATATGCATGTGTGACACATGTGAAAGCAATCCTATATTTGGTCCCACATATGACCCCATTTCTTATGTGTCGGACTCTCATGGAGGTTCTTATTAAAAATAGGTAGGCAAACACTCTATTTAGGGACACTGATGGAAGATGGGACTAGAGTGTATTTGGTATCCATTACTAACCAAGATAAAGTGCTAGTAAATGGATCTAAGCTTTTCCAGGTTGGTTGTGAATCTGTTTAAGTTTGAATTTTTCAGTATTCAAGCTTGTCAAAACTTTTTTTGGGCCCATGTCCTCAGATTGTTTAATGATTGGCACTGGCCCATCATTGGATTTTTGTTCCAATAGGAACATCAAATGAATCTATTTGAAACCATTGCAAGAAATATTTGATTACAAATGCTAAATTTATTTGTGTGGTGAATCTTTTGTTTGAGATCTATAAATTAGTAGGCATGACAGCATTATTTTGAAAAAGTTTTCCTTCATTAGACTTAGGGTCTGTTTGGATGGTCTGTTTTTCATCTATATCTGTATCTTTTTCAAAATGATATGTGTAAATATATCTGATTTGCATCTATATTTTATCTATATATGATATGTGTAAATATGTCTGATTTGCATCTATATCTGATTTGATCTATTTGATCTTTTGATAAGAACTATTAACTTTTTTTTATCTATATTTATTTCTTGAAAAATAATTTATTATAAAAAAGTTTGAAAAAGGTGTCTGTATCTGTCGGAAAAAGCCAAACAAACATGATTGACCAAAAAATTTAAATTAGTAAATATCATAGTGGTTTTATATGTAGGATCCCATTAACAGAGAACCATAGGCATTTGTTACACCAAAAAAAAAAAAAAATTTTATATTTTTGAAGATTGATCATACATATTACAAAAAAGTAAGTGTATGGAAAGAAGAAAAATTTCTTTGTTTAGCTTCTTGAAAGTGCCCCGAGGCACACTGATATTTCCTTGTTTGTATATTTCAATATTTCTGTCACATCTGGCCTGGAATATGGATTAAACTTGTCGGATTGGATTGATATGATGGGAGTGAGACAGCACTTATAGAATTAAACCCATGACTTCACTTTGATAGTGGGAAAATATTTTGGAATTGAACCATAACTTATTTAAGTTAAAAAAAAAAAAAAACCATAACTTATTGTTCTAAAGGTGATTCACATGTGCATACATATAAAAAAAAGAAAAAGAAGAAGAAGCAAAAGAAGAAAGGAAGAGATCTAAAAGTTTAGGGTCTGTTTGGATGGTTTTTTTTCCATCTGAATCTGATCTGCATTTGATCTACTTTTGTATCTTGTTTGTATCTGATCTAAAAAATTTGTTTATAAATAAAAAATGTTTATTTTTCATCTGTATATTTTTTTAAACAAATAATCTGATTAAAATAAATATGAAACAGCTATCAAACCGACAAACCAAATGCACCCTAAGTGAATGGTTTAGCATGTCGTTCTATATTTGTGTTGTGCCTGCTTCAAGATGCCTCATATTTGTGGCTTTGAGATATAAATATATTTTTCTGAAAGTCTGGAGCATGACAGCGCAAAGTTTAATTTATTTCGCACTCAAGCTATATATACCACACATTTGAATCCTAAATTCTTTAATTTATAGATTCTGAAGAATGAAAGCTGATATTGTGCTACCTCAGCATGTACATATGTTCTTTGAAATAAGTTGAGAAAAGTTATTTAAAAAAAAAATCCTTGAAGGCTAGTAAATAACTGCTGCTTATTATTAAATTAATTGGATGTTCACACTCAATGATATAATCATTTGCATATAAATCATCAGTTTACTTGTGTGAAATTTATCAACTCTTTGTTCATCCTGTAAATTCGCTTACATATAAAAATTAATCCATCATCTTGCATCTGAAGACATACTAAGAATCTTCTTCCACAGGCTCGAAAAAAAGAGGACAGGCTTCTTGGGGCTCTGAAGAAGATTGAACCTGCAGAATCATCTGAAACGACACATGACCCAGAGATTTTGACTCCAGAGGAGCACTTTTTCTTTTTGAAGATGGGCCTTAAGTGCAAGAACTATGTACCAATTGGCAGAAGGGGAATTTACCAGGGTGTGATACTCAACATGCACTTGCACTGGAAGAAACACCAGACTCTGCAGGTGGTGGTGAAAACTTTCTCACCGGAGGAAGTCAAGGAGATTGCTGCCGAGCTTGCAAGACTGACTGGAGGAATTGTTCTGGATATCCATAAAGAGAACACAATTATCATGTACAGGGGAAAGAATTATTGTCAACCTCCAACAGAAATTATGTCTCCACGGGTGACTTTCAAGGAAGAAGGTATTGTCTCTTTCTTTTCTATTTCCAGTCCTTTGAACATATTCCTACATTACGTACCACTATTGTCAACCTTTGAATAAAGCTATGGTTGCAGCATCCTCTTTGAGGATGTAATTACTTATAGAAATATAAAAGCTTAAATACAGTTATGAATTTGGGACCCTTTGCCATAAGTGAAGCTGCTTTATAGACCTTTTAATCATAAGGATCAAGGCTAGAAAAGATCATTAACAATTTGGGGCACCTACCAAAATGCATTGTAATGGCACAGAATGATCACTGTGACTTTTGCTATCGTCTATTTGATGTTTTGTCTGAATAGCTCTTTTCTTTGCTTCTGGGAATTACGGGGCTTCTCTATTTTTACATTTAAATGCCAGTAGTGTCCATGGAATGCATTCGTGTAAAAATTAAGCCATATTCTCTCTTATGCATGCAAATATGCAAATTCTCTCTAGTGTTCTTGCACGTGCAGTCTTGCATCCATGCATGCTTCCATGGTCTATACATTCCATGTTTGCCAGTGAACAAGTCTTGTGCAGCGCATTGCATTACTGTCCTTTCCTGCCTTTCTTTGAAGGAATAATTAAAGTAAGCAATAATTGACATACCCATTTACTTATTTGTCATATTTCAAGTTAATTCTCTGAAAGCTATGTAATCTTGCTATTCCAGAATGTTGACAATAATTCTAATGCATATCTCATCACTTCATAGGCGTTGGATAAATCCAAATATCGTGATGGACTGCGGGCTGTTAGAAAATTTATACCAAGACTTAAGCAGGATCTTGAGCTGCTGCGAGCACAATCACTAAACATATGTAATAATACAAGCGAGACAGTGGAAGAAATCCATACCACTGATGTGGACAATAAAGTTTCTCCGGGCACGTCAAACATGCAGTTACGGGGGTTGGATGAACTGAAGAACAATGTTGATGGTGCTGAAGAATGCATGGATGAAGATTCTGACATGAATTCAGACATGTTATCGGATTCTGAAGATCTGTCTGATATTTTTGAGACAGATTCTGAAGATGAATCCAGGGGCAAAGTGGAACAGAATCTCTATTTAGATGCCTTTGAGAAACTTGCTATGAAAGACAGAGGAGAAACTGAAGATTTTGAAGAGCAGCTGCATAAAATCTCTCTAGATTCAAGGAATGAAAAAATATCCGAAAGTCAAGGGGAGTCACCGGAGTTGGATGAGGTTGATCGCATGTTTCTCCGTGCAGCTTCACTTTTGAAGAAAAAGAGATAGATATCCTTAGCATTGCATAACTATCACCTGTATTGACTCCACGATTGCAAGTGAAGCCTTTGCATATACAATGTTGAGATCAAGTGCTTCTTCTTGAATTATTGGAGGGCGGAATTACCAGTTTCCAGTGATGTTGATAGGATGTGTGTGCGGCCTGGAAAGGTGACAAAAGCATTACTTTAAGTAAGCTTGTATTTGACTCTATGATCTGGGTAGAAATGGAATAGCACAAGTACGCAATACTATATAGCTTCATAGATAAGTGGAATTCATCAAAAGGATCCATATACAGCAAAATGAGAGCCTTTTTTGAGCTGACTAGTTTTCTTTTTATTTTATTTTTTTTTTTCCTGTAAACAGTTATATCCTGTAATTTAATTCGGCTAACCTTTTTTTAAGTCAGTTAGTTGGAGAACAATCCTACAATGAACGGAAGATTAGTAAGGATGTAATTTTTCATATTTGCTCCTGGATAAGCTAATGTATGCGTTTGTAACTTTGAGTTGGGGATAAAAGTAACGGAAGTGTCTGCATTATGACGGTTTGGCAATTTGATACCCAATGTTTGATTTTGGGCAAAAAAGTGGCCATACATTCAAAATCAAGGTATTTCGGTGCTCAAAGTGTCCATTTTAGGTAAGGAGGTACTAAAATACCTTGATTTTGAAAGTACAAGCATTTTTTTGACCAAAATCAAACATTAAGTATTAAATTGTCAAAATCTAAAAGTGCATGCACTGCTTGTCCTTTATTCCCTTTGAGTTGCATATTATATGCAAAAGATTAACTATAGCTGGTCTACAGTTGCCATGTCATTCGTATGATTTAGCTATTGAATTTCTGAAAATACATGACAGGATGAAAGAACTACTCCTAATGCTTAAAACGTCGGAAGCCACACAATCTGCTGCCGTACGAGTGCTTCGAATTAACATTATTCAAATCAGTCAATGTATGGCTTGTTGTAAATAATATGAGAGGAAGAAGTGTAATTTTGTGTGTTTGCATTATAAAGAAAGTTTGCTATCACTTACTGTGTCTGTTAAGGGGCATCTGGAAGAAGCTTGCATGTTACTTTGATCCATCTTGTTGAAGATAAATAATTGCAAAAGGCAAAACCATTTAAAAGTCGCCGTCTGTGGGAATCGAACCCACGACCACATGGTTAAAAGCCATGCGCTCTACCGGCTGAGCTAAGACGGCTACGTAATAAGAGCACTATCAATTATATTTATTTTATAAAATAGTTTCCGTCGAGCCACCCTTTTGTTAACAACTTCACAAAAAGGTTACTGTAGATAAATTGGGCAAGATTAATCGATAATAGCACTCGGACTATTAGGTCCATGTATGCATAAAGTGCAAATGTGGACAAAGAGTTGCTTCCCTTATCCATTGATGCTTTTTTATGTGAGAATCTAGCGTGTTCAGTACTTTGCAAGTAAGAGTATTCACGGATCGGTTAACCGGTCCGTGGTTCTATTTTTTTGAATCTAATCGCAATAATCGATTTTTTAATATTTCGATCGTTAACCAATCCATTATAAACGGTTAACTGTTTTATTAAGTTAATTTATTTGGTTTTCAATTTTAAACCATTTAACGTAGTAGTTTCAACAAATAAATTGATAAATTTCAACAAATCTTATTTTTTAGCTTTTATCCTGGGGTTTTTTTTTTAATTTTTTATATATTTACAAGAGCTAAAAAAAGAAGAAGATCAAATTAAGGAAAAAGGAGAAAAAAAACCTTTGGATGTATCATTATAATAAAATCAAACAAATCAATTACCATATTAACCTCATCAAACATTGGACAATAGTATTTTAATCAAAATCCAAGGAATATTAACATAGATAAATTATAGTATATCTAATTCATATGTATATATATATTTTTTTTAAAAATAGTTATATGTATATGTAAATTATATATAATATATTTATAAATATTGAAACGGTTAACCCTTAACCATCGGTTTTTTGTGGTTACAAACCGAAATCGAAAACTGAAAAAAAAAACCGTAATCTAAACAAAACCAACGAACCGGTTAATCAAATTTTTGAATTGGTTTTACGATTTCGGTTCGATTTTTCGGTTTCTCAATTTTTTTGCTTACCCCAACTTGTAGGTTTATATACTAATGTGTCCACCTACATTGTTTGTTGTATTTGGTCTGTTCGTTTGCATACATACTATTCTTGAGCAGCCCATGCGTCTTGTATAAGCTCAATTGTCCATTTAAGTGTTTTTTTTATTTTTTAAATATAATTTGGGACTTTTTTTATAGGTACTTATTAAATTGTAATTTGAATAAAATGCAATAAAAAAAAGAAGGAAATTTATTTAATAGTAAAGATAATATTAAAATACCTTAAGAAAATAAGGGGAAAAAACATTAAGTCCATGCTTGTATGGAGAATGGATCTGGAATGAAATCACGATTTCGGATTCCATTCCCATTTCCATGCTTGAAAGCGATTTTAGAAGTCAAATTATGATTTATGGGAATCATTGATTCTGACATTGATGAAAAATCCCTTCGAAAAGGAGGATCGCGATTCCATTTTGTCATCATTAATATTAGTTATTTAAATTACCTTTTTATCCCACACTATATGTTATCCATTATTATTATTATCAAGGGTATATTTTGTAACTAGACAATTCATTCCATTCCATTGTATTCAAATAAATGAATAGATTTCCCCTTTCCTTTCATTCCATTCAATTCATTCGATCTAATCCATTCCATTTTAGACGATTCTTGTACCAAACGTAACATGAAAATACTCTAAATGCAAAGAGGAAGGTGGTAACTAATTAGGTGAGAGTGGCATATATGGTAGTAATGGATTTCACTTCTTATTTGGCAAAATTCAAAGTAAAAGTTTTCTTACAAGGTGATATACTACACATAAAATTATGACCAGTACGTTTAGTGCACATATATAACAAGAATCAAGTTGAACTTTCTAGAAAGTTATAGAATCAAGTTAAACTTTCTAGAAAGTTATATTAAGTGCCAAATGGTTTATACTACCATAATTTAAGCATTTTGAATATAGGCGTTGAGAAATTTAAAGAATTAGCAAGTAGAGTAAGCTAATGGTAATTAAGAGGAACTTAAGTGCATTCGAGGTATGGGATTATAACGATTCATCTCTTGGATTCATGCATTAATTATATAAAGTGCATATTGAATGTTGACTATATGTGTGCTCAACTTAGATTTTTGTCGGTAGAGGCTTGTTTAGGATATAAACTAAGATTACTTTATCTCTGCATTAGTAGGCCTACATGTAAAGGGTAACTTTGGTAACCTAGGCTGTCACTCGATGTGGTTAAGTTAGTACGTAATTTAGTTGGGGATTGAGAGATAAAGTAACATAATGGAAGTAAGAAATTTAAATATGTCATACCATGGCCCTTAAAGGCTATTTATAGAGGTGAGCTGGAGCGATTATATTGAGCAAGTAGTCTCAAACCCTAGCGGTAATTATGGGTGGTTGTCTCAAGCTCTGTTAGTTATTGTTGCTGTTATCCTTAATGAAACAATTGTCCATGTGAATGTCAAAGGTTGTAAATTGCTATTAATGCACGCTTCAAGATCTTCAAGGGTGCACTAGAAATGGAAGGCAGGTTAATGTTGTTGTGTTGTAAAAGGTCAATCTATTAAGTTAACCCAAAGAGGTCGACATGTTGCCAGCTCAAAAATGTTTCAAGCTCTTCTAAATGTTTCCAAGAGGTCGGATATAGGACTTGAATCAGCTTATGATCTAGTGAAGTCTGATTGGGCTAACCTATTTCCAAAATTACTTCTCAATAATGTATATTTGCAAACTATCAAGAATTTCTTCTCAATCACTATTATTCTCTATAAATAACCACTCAAAGTAGTTTTTGCATAGGATTTGTGAATAAATAGCTATCACACTAAATATTCTAGTTGAAATAATAGCCTTTTGCATTTTTAATTGTAACTTTCTATCCACAATTTGACCGCGTAAATGTGAGTGAGTTATAAGGCTAAAATATAATTGTCCATAATGGTCTTGAAAACACCATAGTTCTCAAAGGTAAATGCAACCGATTTACTAGGTATACATGAAAGAATCATTATGCCACAAAGACATTGATGACATCAAAATATCGATTGCCATAATTAAGCATTAAGGAAGCAACATGAGCAATGTTGGAATGAGTATGTTTGGATTTTGTCATCAATAAAAAAAAAACAGACTAAGTGTTTCATTCTTAAGAAAGCTAAGTTTGTTGAATTGGCTATGTAAAAGAATGCCGAAAGTGTTTATGGAAGAGTAAGTGGTGGACAACAGGGACATGATAATATTGGAGGTAGATTTAGAGTTCAAGATGATGCAATGACTAAGGAAGATAATAATTTTGAAGATGACCATGTAGTTGTTGAAGCAAATCTTATGTTAATAATTAAGACCATATAGATGAAAATGCTAACTTTTGATGGAAATAGGTCGTTAGATGGCTATTTAGTGAGAGAAAAAAATGTAGAATAGGTGTCTTGAGTGATATGAGTAGTGAGAGGTAAAATGCAATAGATGGTTCTTGACTTCACTAACTTCTTAGCCATGTAATGGAAAATTTTGAAAATTAATGATTGAAGGGTAAGGAATATGAAGTTGTAACTTAGAAAGAAATAAAAAAGGTTGTTGAAGAAACATTTAGTAACCTCGTACTGTCATTAGAGAACATTTATAAAATTGCAAACATTAGTGTTGATGATGTCACTAGGAATTTTAGTGTTAATGATGTGGTGCAAACTAATGATTCTAAAGAGGGAAAAAAAATACTAGGTTTAGCATAGGGTTGAAACATGAGATTAGGAATGGAGCTACAACCATATAAACACTTGATGGTGTGATACTACAGTAACATAAGGAGTGGTGATATAGTCCATGATAGGCAAGATATGTAGAAGTTTGAGTAAGGGGATGGTATTAACGAAAGATTCTCATTAATCTTAGTGATCAAGAGTTTGAATAACGACACCAAAAAATATGGAAAGTGAGATTCAATGTTTCAAATGCTTAGACTAGGGCATTGCTTACCAATGCCCACAATGGTATGTAAATGTTGTTAAAGGACTTATACCTAAACTTGAAGTGGTAAGTAAAGGGGACGAAGAGGGAATAATAGAAGATAGTATTTAGAAGGTCATTGCGTTTTTGTCAACTTTGAAGATAAAAGGTAGAAAGGGTAAAACTTGAAGGCAGGTAGTGAAGTAAGATATAAACAAACCATCTTCAAAAGTTATGCAACAAGAGAATTTTAACACTACAGGCTTAATAAATGGTATAACATGTGCCCATATTAAGATAATGGTGGTTGTGCTAATGTAATTTTAATGGATTCTGTTAAGAAAATGAAGTTATTAACTATTATATACCAAAAACTGCGTTGTCTATTAATTTGATGACAGAGGGATGGCAAATGTGCTCAAGCAAGTCTAAGTGCGGTAGTAGTCATTAGAAAGTATGTAAATTAGGTGTTGAATGATGATCTTTCGATATCATTTTTGGGATGGTCATGGAAATTTAACAAATGGACTATGTGCGATGAATACTAAACAAATAGATTTTTTTAAGGATATTCATTGCTTCATTCTATTACCTATAACTGTGGATGGAATCTATGAAAACCAGTTGCACATGGTCAGGAAGAAGAAAGGAACAAGAAGTTCATTTATTTCTAAATTTATGAACTATTCTAGGACAGTTGAACTTTAAGCACCATGTGGTGACTATGTAATCATGCAGTCGGCCTATCAATCGAAGAGCTAAGGAAGAACTTAAACAAAGCACATGGAACAACCATCTAAGGTTGCTTAAGGAAAGGAAACTGAAAGAAAGAGAAAAACTTTAAATTGAACCAAAGGATCCCAACCTCAAATCAAATTTATATGATATTTAATGAAAAGGAAGCACTTGTTTGTGTCGGGCATGTAAATCCAAATATCCATTACGCATGAGGAGGAGAGAAGCAATATGTTCCATGGAAGCCCCATCCTACCAATACCTTAGTCACCATTGAATGGGTCCAACTCCACAGACCACCATATGGACACATGTTCCCATCCTTTATTACTCAACCCACATTAGGAACACTCAAATATCTCTAATTTAATACAGTTTCAAAATAGTTATCCATTTATTTCATCCATTCTGGCTTTCGACTAAACCGATTCACTCTCATTCCAATTCAAATCAAACATTATCAATACCAACAATCAAAATTACTTACAAGCCCACATAATATTCCTTAAATCAAGTTCCTAACATTAAGTTAACATAACAACACACATTTTCTAAGTTCATATACATCATGCCATCTTAAGGACCAAAAACACCACACGTATTCACTAGTTCATGCACATTACACCAACTTTCTTCAATTTCTCTTAGTTGAAATGAATGTAGAAAATTACAAACTTGGTGAATCTTTTCTTAGAAAACTCTAACTTCACGTACCTAGCTTAAGGATGGATCAAGAAGAGATTTCCTCAAATTTTGGCTTAACGAAAGCATATCCATATCACTAAGCTTCATTTGGAGTTAAGGTAAGTACTCAAAATATGCTAATTACTTACTTTAAATGCTTTGCATAAAAATATTTTTAAACCCTAAATTATTCTATTTTATTTTTTAAAATTATTTTTGAAATTTGAAAAATTTAGATTCCCAATTGGGGGTTTTTGAAGTTGTTGATCATTTGAACTCTAATTTAGCTTGTTTAACTTTAATTGACTTCGATTGTCTTAAATTATTAATGATTAGTGCCTAGATAATTTCAATTGCTGTCACTATTTTGTAAAGGTAACTTTTTATGCCCATATATAATATTTACAAACCCAATAATTAAGAAATCAATAATAGCAAGGGCAGGTTAGGTTGGATTGATAGGGGTCTCGACCCTTTAGGCTCGAAAAAATTATTTTTATTTGAAAAATAAGGTATATATTAATATTATAAATAACAAATAATGATATGATAATAAATGTAGTATAGTGGTTATGTGTTAGTTTTTACATCTATAAGATGTTGGGTGCAAGTTTTATGAATGTGGTTCTACTTTTTAAGTTACTTTTTTTTATAACATTTTCCGTAATAATGACCAATATTATTAAATTCATTTATCATAAAATTATATTTACAAAACAAATTCTCACAGACAACTTTTTTTTAATTGTAGTATACATAAATAATTATTACATTGTTTATATTGCAAATGTTTTATCTTATTTGCATAACGTATTACTAAAAGACACTAATTATATGACTTGATTTAATAATTTTTTTTATTAATGTTATCGAGATGAATATGAATTATTGGACAACTATAATATTTAGATATATTTTGCTAAAAATAAATTTATATAGATTTCAAATTTAATTTTATTTGTTTAATTAATAAATCATATTTTAGTATTATATATAATCCCTCATAAAATGCACTAAATACTCTTAATCATCAAGTATTTTTTTATATACTTATGAAGTTTTAGAAAATATCACAATAAAACCATTAACAAAATTGTTAATACATACATACATACATACATACATATGATAAATTACGCTAGAAGATCATAATATTTGGAGGTAAGTTCATTTAGACCACAACATTTAGAAAAGTGAATAAATTGAGATTAGAATTACATATGTCACAATGTGACAGATCTTTTGAGTATTAATTAATTTTCTCTTGTTGACACACCTTCCAATGTAATTATATATATATGTGTAAAAGATAGGAATACAATTGTAGTACTAGTATTAGATAATTTTAATATCAACTTAATTAAGGGTCCTTTACCTCTTAGCACGGTGGTATAATTTTGTGTCTATCCTTAAATAATAGTGTGAAAAAGTGCCAAAATAATATACATGTTTTAGTTATAATGATTTAAATTTAATTTATCGTCATGAAGAAACTGTAGGATTACTGCTCCACCCAAGTAAAATTACACAAATACAAATTACATAAAAATAATTAAAATTACCGACGCTAAATCGTGTCTACTAGATGCGATTTATAAATTTGCACATGAGTCATATATTTAACGTGTGATTCATGTATAGCCATACGTGAATTGCATCTCCTATATGTGATTCCTATAGAATATACATGAATCGTACTTGTAAAATGCGATTTAATACTGTAGTACTTTTATTAAATCACATCTTGTACAAAGGAATCATGAAAAAAAAAAAAAACGAATCGCATATCCTATATAAAATTTTGCATTAGTGTTTTAGTAATTATTTTTATATAATTTTTATTTTAAAAATTATTAGACACGTGTTTCACCTATATCGTCGTATTTCCAATGATGACTAATTCAATATCTTTATGCTTTTCATCGAAGTAAGCTCCAAAAGAAACCAACACACACTTTCTCAACAATCCATTAAGCCTAATCATAAAACCTATGTCGCCTTTTATTTATTTATTTTTTTTTTTTGGGGCTGGTTATGGTATAGTCTAACAGTAGCCTTTTGAGCTTGTCGGTTCAAACTTGCAATTTAAGACATCACATGCGCTGCCAGGTAATAAAGCTACGAATTTTTACTAAATTAAACTTGTGAAGCTGATAAAGTTCTGTACGTATTTAAACATGTTTGAGCGATGACTTTCTTGGCATGCTTGTCATATACTTATAATAGTTAGTGCATGGAGCTGCACGCAGAGCGACATGTTAATGTTTCGATAAGTTTTAGGTAAGCGTGTGGATGTTAGAAAAGCGAGGGAACAGCTCGCATGCTACTACCATGTATAAGGTTAGACTTAACACAAAGAAAATGCCGTATTAACTTTTGACAGTATTTCGTTAAGTTTTCCCATTTCACAAAGACAAAAGTTTTAAATTTATGACATGCCATAACGGATGATGAGTAAATGAGATTTGAAACGGATCCGCCAAATGTTGACAGATATCACTCTGAGTAGTTTTTGGTATCCTCCATCGGATTTGAACCGGCAATTCATGGAAATGGAATCATGGTTTTTCCGGTCTAATTTTTGTTCTGTGTTTACAATTTTTTTTTGAGAGTTAGAATCACGGAATCTTTAAACCAGTCGTCTTAGTTTTAGGTTTTATCCCATAAGATGGAATGAATTAGAAAGAAAAAATTATGTAAAGAATGAATTATTAGGAAGTTTGAATCATTTTATGTGTTTGGATAATGAATGGAAGAAAAACGAATGGACTCTTAATTGTTATAAAGAATAAAATAACTATAATGATAAATTATTTATGTGCCCATAAATAATAAGTATTAAAAAAAGGGTACAAAAGTAACTTTAAAAAAAATTTTCCTTTCCTTTTGTAATCTCTCCACTTTGCAGGGAACAAAAAAAAAAAAAAATGATCGGATCCATGGAAAATATTACATCCATTTTTCTTCTCCTATCTTTCCCTTTTCAAAACAAACGATGAAATAAAATCTAATCTCTCTTATTTACTCCCTAATCATTCATTTCTAATTCTTTTATACCAAACATAGTATAAAGGTGTAATTCGATTCAAAGAGGTAGAATTAATTCTACTACACTCTTCACTAGAAATTTGTAAAAATAAGAAAAAAAACGTATAAAATAATTAGAATTGTATAAAATCGTGCAAAATCATAAACATGTAGAATTGTATATCTAAATTTATTATTCTGCATAAAGTCTGCATCTAAATAATATTGTATCCATTTTAATTAAGAAAAAACATATAAAATTGTAAACTCATAGAATTGTGTATTTGACTCTTGATTTTGACAATTATGCTAGTATAATAAGTCTGTTAGAATCTATTCCATTCATAGAAATTTATGCATTGATTGATCTATTATTAGATAAATTCCTATGATTTTATGCTGTTATTATGGAAATATTGTTTTGCAGCTCCAAAGATCATAAAAAGAAGAAATAAAGTGATTAGAGTCAAGATTAGAGAAAAACAATAACAAAGTTTGAAGACAGAACTCAACCAAGGACTATAGCCAAGGGCAAAAGAAACAAGACAAAACAAGGCAAAGTGCAAATCGAGCCTAAAATCGTGCACTTGATTATACTCACGTATCACACAAAGACATCCGTGCCTTGCAATGCAAACTACAAGATAAATCATGCATAAAGTCAAGCTTCCAGTTACACTCGTGGTTGAAGCTGAGCCTAAAATCACGATTCTGAAGAAGAGAGCATAGCGTAGATCGCGGCCAACCTTCGAGGCCGTAGTCATACCCACGAAAAGTGACCTCATCACGAATGAGTTGATTTATACGTGTGCGTGAAGATAAGGATGAATTTCGTTATAAAGAATCTACCACGTTAGCGAATAAAATCTTCATGATTTCTATGCTTATCCCCTCTAAATAAATGTGTACAAATGTGCAATAAAAAAGTGTACCATATGTAACAAATTTTGCTAACCTAGAATAGAGTAGCGAGAGAACTCTTATTGAGAGAAATCTTTTTCTTTTGTAAGGAATTTTAAGTTTTCTGGGTAATTTCATTTTTAACTCGAAGTTTGTTTTTTGCAAGACCTAGTTGTGCTTAATCTATAATATTTATATGTATTTTCATATTATTTCTCTTGAATATGTGCTTAGTGTTTAATTCTATGGAGAAATAATCATCTTAACTTAGGGTATTGAATCTAATACTTCATTCATGTGATTTCAAATGCGTTTTAACCGAATATTGACTGGTATTTGTATTTAGTAGCTCAAACTTAATTTTATGGGTCTAATTGTGTAGTGCACCTTTTAGATCTATGTCTAATTTCAATTTAATAGATTGAGAGATCATTCTTTTGAATAGATCTAGGTTACTAATGAAGTTGCTCATAGTCATCTTGAGAGAGGGATGGTGAAACTTTCTATCACTTAGTTTTAAAATTCCTTAAAATAGGTTTTTAATCAAAGGATTCTTAGTCTTTATACGGGTCTAGATTACTGACAACTTAAGAAGAGATTTCGGTGGTCTGATCTGGATCTATAGTTTCTAACTTTGAAAGAGGCTTTAGCTTACTTTAGTGAATTTAACAGTGTAAATATACCAGGAAACAACTCTCTAAGTTTGTTTAGAAATCACATGATAAGGAATCGGTAAGGTGAATTCTAAGTCATTTCTTCCATTTACAAACTTAACCTGTAATTTTACCCTTAAAAAGTGTATATATTTTTAGCATTAACTTCAGCTTAGTGTTTTTCTTGTGCATATGTTTTGCTAAATTTTTGTCTGGCTAGATAATAGACGAAAAGGGAATAAGATAGATGCTACGATCCCTAAGGAATATGACCTAATATTATTTATGCTACTTCGTAGATGCGCTTGCCTATGTTGGTGATTGCAACCGAAGTTGAATAGAACTTATTAGCATTGTATAAATGTTTGAAATACTTCAGCTTCGTGTTTGCCTGTTCTTAAATGGTTTTAAACACAACTAACAGCCAAGTCACAATGTCATGGACTTGACTCTTTGGATCTTGTCACTTAGCCCAGAGAGTTGAAATCTAATTTAACCCTCTATATTTTTTCCATCGACCAAAGTTCTTCAAACAAAATTGAAGGGATTTGAGTGTACAATATATCTTTTAATTAGCTAGGGCATTGTCTAGTGCTCATGCGATCATAATAGCTGCATAATTGCCAAACACGCTATCATAGCTTAGTGTTTCTTTAGATATCGAATTATAGTGGATAGCGCTAATGCTGCATGAATTTTTTTTTTCTTAGTTTGTGGGATGACGTGTTTGTGCCTGTGGCTTTAGGGTAAAATACATAATTATATTTATATGTCGCTCCTAAATAATACATATATTTTTTCCTTATTTTTTTCTCTTTTTTTTTTTTCGATCGGCTTGTAGCAGGTTGCTAAAGCACATATATTCAAATATATATACTCTATCGTTTTTATTGCCTTTATGCAACATATAAAATAAATCCTCTTCATAATCCTCTTTTTTTCCTTTTTTTTTTTTTTTGTGCTTGCAACATGTACATTTTTCCCCTTGACCAATGTTCTTCAAATGAAATTAAAGGGTTATAGACATAAAAAATATATATAATTAGCTATTGCGCTGCTTGGCCCTTGTGCACTTATAAAATAGGGGTGTTCACGGTTCGGTTAACCGGTCCGTCGCTCTATTTTTTGATCCTAACCGTAATAATCGGATTTTCATTATCCTGATCCTAAACCTATCCATTATGAACGGTTAACCACCTTAACGGTTAACCCTTTTTTCGGTTAATTTTTTCGGTTTTCGGTTTTTTAAAAATTTGACATAATGGTTATGCAAATTTTACAATTAACCATACTTTTCAATATGTCCGTAAAAATAATTAGAGTATTTTTTTTTGTATAATTATATTAAAAACTATAAATTAAGAATGTAAGACATGTAAAATAGTTGTTAATATATATCGGTGTCATCAAGATAATCATCATAATAGTATTTTCCTCATGTGTTCTTATCAACCTTGATCAATTAAGCTCAATACAAAATCTCAATCAAATACCATCATTCTAATTTTCAAACATATATGCATTTGTTTCTTTTTATTTGAACCATTCACTTTAACATAATTCATATTGATAACACTAACTAAAAAAAATAATTATATGGGTATATTATAAATATATATATTTATAATTATGGATCGGTTAACCGAATCCATCGGTTTCTAGAACCTAAAAACCGAAACCGAAACCGAAAACTGAAAAAATTAAAAATGCTAATCCTAAACCGAAACCGATGGATCGGTTAACCATTTTTTTTGGATTGGTTTCTCGGTTTCGGCTCGGTTATCCTAAACATTCGGTTTTTTTGCATACCCCTAAATAGATGCATAGTTGCCTGGCACGACATAATAACTTAACATTTCTTAAGCACCAAGTTACAACATATAGGCTTAGCGCTGACATTGTAAGATCATTAGTTTTCCTTTTCCTCCCATTTTTGTTTGAGTAAAATCACAACACTATCACTTGTGTGCATCGCTTTAGGCTATATATATATTTATATGTTGCCCTCAACAATACACAAAATACAATTTTTTTTTTATTGCCTTCAAGCAACATATAAAATAAACTCTCTTTATCATGTCTTTTTATGAGCTTGCAACATGCAGCTTCATGCAGCTTCATGTCATAGGAAAGACCCATGTCATGAGACAATATCTCTTTATCCTTTTAATTTCCTTCAGTTTTCTTTCCTTTTTCTTCTATTTAGCACATTCCATATCAATGGACATGGACCCATGTCTTGAAAAGGAATCCTTTTATTTCCTTTTCCTTCCCCTTTTCATTTATTTAGCACCTTCCACAAATACACATCGATATATCTAGAGTATATATCTTATTTTGGTACCTATTGACAAAATCATTATCATATTGTTAATATCCACATAAAAGTGGTAATATGAATATCCATACTTAATGAGATATTCTCTTTTCTAAATTACCATGTCCCATTAGCATATGTGCTCAAATCTCTTTCTCTATAAATTGATAGATGATAGCCTTGAGAAGAGCAAGCTTAGTAGCGGTAAACGAGTACTCATGATAGTTGTCTAGCTATTGTTCCCGTAGTGGATGTCTAGTTACCGCAAAACGCTATTCAGTGATAGTTGTCCAGCTGTCAAAGACGAATAGTAATTATAGTTGTCTATCTGTTACAAAAGGTATTGGTTGTCTAGCCACACCAAGTACACTCGTTGCCATGATCAAGCTTGAAAATAACATTTTTACTACCTACTGCCCATCACTAGCATAGTGGTTCTTTGCTTTGCACCTTAATCTTTGTAATAATTTTTTTCCCTTATCTCCATTTTTTTAAACTACCAATGTTAGTTTTTTTTTCCTAGGTGCTTTGTTTGACTACAACTCGTTATCTTGATAAATAATATTAACCCAAGGACACATCAACCATGAAGTAGTATATTTGATAATCAACTGAGAAAAGAAATATTAATGTTCTTCACAAGAAATATATATATATATATATATATATATATCTAATGTAGAAGGTACTATACGTCGTGGGAATACATCATTTAGACTCTTTGTCAAAGAATCATTCACGTTGAAGCTTGTTCCATTTTTTTTCCACATAAAATGATCCATAGCCTACAATACTTGATTTATATACATATATATATATATATATATATTCATAATCCATCTGTAAGTCACATTGTCCATTAAAGCATTTATCATCCAGTGTAATTGTAACTAGTATTAATACCTCCTTCAAAATAAAGAGGTTATGACTGAGTTTATGTGGCTAATAAGATAAGGACTATTTAAAGAACATGTCTCTGGAGGAACCTTTTTGCCATCGTCCATGGTAGACCAGCGGACTTAGTAGCAAAATTAATTTACATAAAAGTCATGTCAAGTGCAAGAGAATAGCTTCCAATCATAGTCCATAACAAAGAATTATGATAAATCACAAGCCTTTTTCCAATTATTATCACAAGTTTCACCTCATAATCTATCAATAATTAAATATATAACCTAAATAATTCTTTTTTTTTCTAAGATGGCAACTTTAGAAATAAAGCATGATAATTACAAATTTAGGAATATAATGTGACCATTGAAATATAAGCAATGATATTTTTCTTACTAATTTCCACAAACACTCTCCTCGTCCAGATTGAAATCCCAAATTATCACCAAAACTAACATCTTGATGAGAAAAATAAAATAAAATAATCGCATCTTGCCGCATCTACTTTATGAAGAATTACGTTCCTCATTGCCTCAAAATGCCAATTTATAACCCATTGTGCCCAGTCAACCATTTGAACTCTAAGGTGCAGTAAATCTAAATTCTACCTATAAATGCACTTCTTTTGTGAAGGTTTAATTTCCAAAGGGACCATGCCATCATCCATCACTATAGTGCAAAGAGATTAATACCCATTCACTTTTTCTAATTAGTTATATATTCGTCGGAATTTGCAAGGGTGGGAGAAATCTGGACATGAATTTCATAATTGCAATTGTGACTTATTAGAAACATCATCACAATCAATGAGTGCACTGTGATATCGAGGTGATAAAAGACAATGTGTCATCTTAGCAAATTCATAATTTGACCGGATTGCAATATCCCGATTTTAGCAACAAAAAACTACTTTTCTAGGATTAGTCTTTCACATTTCCATCTACCTAGCATAAAATATTTGGATCTCATTCTAGAAGTTGATGATCTCATCTGATAATGCCCTAAAACACCTGTGGTTAGTTCCGTGATAGATTCCATCAATACAGTCGAGACCAATCTTTGTGTACACTTTTCTATAAAGAAAACTTTCTTTGCTTTTCTCTGCAAAATTCGCTTTAGAGGTTTAGACAGGAATGAGCGACATAGATTGGTGATGCTTTTCTTCTAAGACTAACACTCCTCAAGACTATTAATGTAAGACTATTAATGCCTTCTCTGGATATTATCCCAAGGCTAACTCACCAAAGAGCATTAGATTATCAACCTTTGCCTAGTTGACCTCCTAAACGCAACTACTTATGCTCTTGTTGGTGTGGAATATGCAATATGGATTCAAGCAATTGATAGGCAACTATCACTGGCTTATTTAACTGCCTACACACCTAACCACTTTTTTTTTCTTATTGGTAGCTCTTGAATTGCTAATTGCTTTTCCTATCTAATATGATTTCAAGAAGAATAATTCAAAAGATATAAATATCTTATTTTATAGTAAGTTAGCCTGCTATTGCATACTCTAGAGCATAATAGCCATGAGCTCTTATGACTTGAGTAGAAATAGCTTAGGATAATATCCTTCTCCAAGTAGAATATTCCAATGTTAATCTTGATAGATGATAAAAGGATTGTGATTTCTAGTAAGTCATCTAATGATACAAATCCTTGTCAATGTAGTTTAAATTCTAAAATCAACTATGATGGATAATAGGCAACAAACCTATCAAAACGTAGTATAGTATTTAGATCGAGGTCATCCACGAGGAAAGAATAAGTACTAGTAATCACTCTAACCTCCACTATTTAGAAAATCAAGAGAAGTATTGTTTGATTAATACTATCAACAAAGGAAATTACTAATCTAAAGAACTAAAAGCAAGTTCACTCAAAACAGCAAGTAAGAATTAGAAAAATCAATGACTAAAACGACCTAGATCTTGTCCTTCAATTAATTTCATCATGTGAATCATATAATACTAAAGATTATCCGAATTGATTTCTTATATCGTTGAGTTCCTTAAACAAACTGGTCATCCTCTCGAATTAATCAATTTATCTAATCTTAAATTGTCTAACTAGGATCTCTCCTCAATTAGAAACAACCTAAAATAGCATGAAGCATGCAAAATCAAGAGAAATAGAGAAGCACGGAAGATCTTGTAATCTATCTCTAGAATTACAATTGAATCTCATCCAATTGCATAGATCTAATCATGAAAGCAATTTCTCTATTGACTTAAATGAAAATCACACATAAATTTGCATTCCAGATATACAAATCTAAAAATCAATGAGAACATGCAATTTGAATATAAGAACATCAATTGGATTTCATAATGAAAATCATATCCTCAACACATGATGAAAATTAAAATACGAACAAGATCTAGATCTACGATCTACTCCTCCATAGAAGTAGCAAGGAACAAAAGAAATTCAAAAGCGAAAGACGAATTCATGAGTATAACGCTGAAAATTGAAGTTCAATTGCGAAGCAAAATGGATCTATAATCCGGATTTGATCTTCACATGTGTTCTTCATAGCTTGTCTTTGAGCCAAAAATCTCTCAAACCCACGGAGAAAATGTATAAAAAATAGTATGAAAAGAATATCCTATCCTCTTCTCTCTCCTTGGAATATATACAAAAAAAAATGGAAATAAAAATCTCCAAAGCAGAAGGAGCGCGCGTTCAAATAGGATGCCATATAGGGTGTATGGCAACCTGTTTCGTTTACTGAATATGGTTTGGAGATGATATGGGTGGTGATATAGGGTATATGCCAACCTGTTTGAATTTTGGGAGAAGAAATAAAAGAAACAGAAGGTGAAACATGCAACGATACAGGGTGTATGGTATCCTGTTTGACTCCCTGACTTGTTTTCTTGATTCATACATTCTTTTAAACATGTTGTATGGGAGGCTGTTTCAATTTCTGTTTGTTCCCTGGAGCTATATACCCTCCTAAAAATGCTGCTTCGTTCTAGAATTCACTAAACTTGATTTTTTTTATTGTCGAATTTATTTGATTTCTTCATGATGAGTTTCATATTTCCTAAAATCGACAAATTAATCAATTAAGAACCGATTATTGATGATTTCTATTAAAAATATTACTTGAAAAATCCCAAATCATCCTGAAATTAAGAGTGCTAACGCATTTATCATCATCCTCTATTTTTGTTTTAGACATGAACTTAATATGCATACAATTGGAGTATCACTCAAAGATGATATAACAACATGTTCGTTTGCTGCATTTGTAACTTAAGGGAATGAAGCGTAAGATATAGACTTGAAGTGATTTATTTTAGATCCTTGATGGGTTTGACTGTAGTCTTTTTCAACCCCCTTGTGTTGCTATAGCAACAAAATTAAGTATGAACACTTCAGAAAGCCATATCTTGGTCACTACGACTTTGATTCAAGTGCTTTTTTTTTTTTTAATTTCATATAACTTTTTGAGATAGACGTGATGATGAGGGCACTTCACCCACTCGAATTTTCCAAAAAATAAAATACTATTTTCCTGATGAAAAAAATCAAATTTTCTAAATTATTGTCTGTATTACCCACTTTTTTCGATATCATTCTTTGACTTCTGATGATGTATTGCCATTAAACTCATGCATTTCCTTTTATCTTCCAAGTAGGACATCCAATTGATCTCCCATCTACCCCCGGTGGTGATGACAATATCCTTTGCTATTGTGCATCACTTATAATAGCGTTATCTCAACTACAAAAACATTATGGAAGGCTCAATTATCTTAAGCAAGAGTAAGGAGCCTAGGAAAAAATCGATCTCAGAACACTAGTGTTGTCAAGCAAAAGAACTTGAGAGTTCATTAAGATAGGCAAGCACCAGAGGTTCCTTCTCCTCACAATATATGGTTAAAGGCGACCATCGCCAAGGATTTCTTCTGAGTGAGTATGACGAAGCGTGATACATATGAATACCCTATTATTGGTGGGATTTTACGCTTTATAGAATTAAAGCCTCATCTTCAACATAGAGTTCTCTTATGGGAGAATTCAATGTTGCATTTCAGTAATGAGAGAAAGGAGTTTCTTCTGTCACACACTCAATTCTTATGTCCATAGGAGAGGGTGGCTAGCTGGTCCGATTGGGTAAAGTACATCATAGACAACTTATATAAGTGGAGAAATTACATAAGATGGGGGTGTATTGTGCTATAGTCATTACTTTCGAGCTAAACTTTCCTTGCACAAATGACATGAAGCTTTGGCAGGTGATTCTTACTAGATGGAGTTTTTAGCACATACTTTTATGACTACAAAGGGTGAGATTACCCCAAATCTTGAGAATGTCTCCATTCTATTAAGTCTTTGTACCTTTGGACGTATTGACATTGCCAAAGCCGATGCTTCTAATCGAGAAAATAAATTGCAACCTCTCTTAATGGCTGCTATGAAAGAAGCTAACGGGAGCATGAGAGTGAAGGAGATGATGGTGATGAGTTTATCACCTAAAAGGGGGTGAGGTTCATATGCATGTCGATGCCTCACTTTATGTGGGTATATATGGTTATGACATGTGAACTATGCCTAGCAAACAATCCTATGAACATTTGCTTATGGAGAATCCTCCACCCCACCCCCTCCCCTCTATTGTTAACTTGCCATAACCCAATATAATAGGGAGTTCTAATACAACAATAGTGTTGTTAAGGGGAATTGCCACTTTCCATGGATACAATGTACCTTCCTCTCTTCTGCATTCACCGAAACAATTGCATGAGATAGAAGGTGACTTCTGGTTAGGTTCAGTTTATCTAGGTACTGAAGTGACCAGCAATATGATGGTGTTGCTTGGTAGAGCTACTGAGCTCTTTGATAAAACATGGCACTCATTATCAATCATTGAATTGGAGTTTCTATTAAGTACTATTACCACAAGGTGGGCCTTCAGATTTAGACTAAGTAAGATGGAGCTTATTACCGCCGAAGCTCAAAAGGTATTAGATTGCCATGGCATTATTGAGCACTAAGATCGACTACGAACTAAGCTCAATGAAGTTGAACTTTAGATTGAAAGAAGGCTTGTAAGTAGTGATCTTACATTGACTGTAAAGTCAGTCATTTAGCCTTGAAGTAGTATTGCAATTTAATTTATCTTTCCTTATACATGTCATTTGATGATAACTGATATGTTTGAGAAGTACTTGACAAATGAAAATATCATTGAATTTCTTATTCTGCTTTACCATCTCTTTGGTTTTCTATTGTGAAGTATATTCATAGTAATTATATAATGTATTGTGCACTTAGGATAAAGCATAAACATCTAGTTGCACTCATATGAAATAGATAGGATGGTGTTAGCATCACTTCTAATGACTTGCTAGGTCTTCAGTAAAATGCCGTGCATCAAAGTAATGCTCTCGCTTGCAATTAACAATTTTTTTTCATAATGTTATTTTCTAGTGTGTAAATAGCGACTATATGCATCACGTTATTTGAAAAACTATATTCATATTTAAGTGGGTATTATCCACTACTTAACTATGAAGTGCATACATTGTTATGTAGAGTGAAATATCTTTCTTGATATCTTTAAGGTTTAGTTTCATGTGTCTGAGAGATTATGATAGATCCAATCGGCAATTTCTAAGTCTAGTAGTCATATCGTGTGCTTAGGAGATAAATCTAAAAACAAGTGACAACGATGTTTATAGTATGTTTGTTATTGGTACCACATATGTGTATTTATGTACACTAAGGAGACAAAAACTTAATTTTACAGTTGTATGAATGATATAATTCCCTATAAGTGAGAGAGAGACATAGAGAGGAAATTAAAAATAAAAAGCTCATATCAAGTGAGCTATAATCTTATTCATTTCCTTGCAAAGTATACTGCCATTACAAATGGAACTTTTTTTTTTTCGATAATTTGAATGTAATAGGGACAATTACAAGTGGTATACTCTTAGTCCATCTAGGCATGAAAGGCTGGATGTTCTTAAAGTGGTGCAAGATCTAAGCAAGACGAGTAAACTTCCTTAGAACCTTGAGATCATCATAAGTCGTATATTCTTTGTCCATCCTCCATGATGAAGCTTTTAATCTTGTTAGATTCCTTTCATCTCTTCTTGCCCCCACGAGAACCATGTGCTCTTCTTTTCTTTTGTTGACCCTCTTGAACCTCCTCCCTTATAGGTAATGGAGTGCTAAAGGGCTTTACAATTGTTGTTTCCCCTTCTTAAGCAAATTTGTTGAAGAAGGTTGATTCTATGAAATATGTCTCATTATACTTAAATGGGTTTCTTGTAGCTAGAATGATTACATCCTTACCCTTCCAATGGCCTTCAATGCATTAGTGCCAAGTGAAAGATACTAAATGGTGATCGTGCAACCATTTCCGACCAATGAGTAGGTGGTAAGGCATCGGCGTATCGATCACATGAAAAGTAGTAGAACCATGAATTGGTCCAATCTTAAGATTCATATTGATATAGCCTATAGTGTTTGTGGTTGTGTCATTGAAGCCATTTACCGTTATACGCTGCTTTATCAAATGCCGATTATTTAGCTTTAAACACATCCATTGGCATGATATTTATAAAGGAACCGTTATCTATGTACGTCCTCCTTATTGAATATCCATTGAGCATGCCTTCTACATATAGAGGGTGATTCGGATGCGGGTTCTTCATACACATGTCAGCATTGGTGAACAAGATGGCATTTTCATTGGCATGAGCCATTTTCGTCATAGGCTGTGCCGCATTGCACTCTACATACTAACTCACAGATATCTATGTGAGTGCAGTTGTTGTTGCTAGTCGTGCCCTGTTATCAAACCTTAGGAGATCAAAGAAACTCCTAAAGTGGGAAGACAATAAAAGAGTTGCCACAACAAGTGAACATCTAGGTTGCTCAACCTAAATTGACTTTTCTCTATCTTCTCATACCTCATAAGGCAATGCCCCAATCATTTCCGTTGTTGTTATATCATGAGTGATAGCATTTGTGACATTGTGTTGATTATTATGTGTAGGCAACAAATTATTCTAAATGCCATTATCTTCAATGATGAGTTACTCATTCTATACTCTCTCATTGAATATTTTCTTCAAAGTCCAACAATCCTTAGTAAGGTGGCTTACGGTTCTATGGAATATGCAGAATTCAGGATCAATCTTTTCGCTCGTAATATGCAAATGCTCAACTCTAGGTAGTTTGATATTCCTGTCTCGTAACCATTAGTCTAACATGGCATGGACCTTTCCCATTAGACAAGGGAATGATGATGAGGTGGAGACTCTAAGCTTCTCATTCATTGATTTCTTTCCATCTCTAGAGTTCTCACCCTAGGCTATGCTTACGAATGATGATTGCCTATTAAACTTCCCATTATCTCCTCTTTGTCCTATAAAAGAGTTATTGGTTCTCCATGTATTCTCAGCTAGTGCAATAAAGGAGACCAATGATGTACTACATATTCAGTGAACAGTCTTTGGCTGCAAATCTTCACTAACTCCTTCTCATTGTACATATCTTAGATGTATAGCGAATGCTCTCTAAAACATTTAATGATTCCATCAAATCCTTTTCAGGCTTCTATCAAATATGCCCCATGTTGGTGAGAGTGACCCATTCTTAAGTAGAGAACATTTTCTCCAAAACCATTTTGCACATGCTTCCCAATGAATCAACTGATCTAAGGGGAGGATTGACATACGATGTATATGCCTTCTCTGTGCGAGATTTTGAAAACTCCTTTAACATAAGGTCACCATCCAATCCATAGACCTCCAGTATCTCGATGAATTTTAATAGATGCTCTTGCCATTGAATAACATGAACTTGGGATTAACATAATCCTTGAGATACGGTTTAGCAGCAATGTGCTAATTGTAAGGGAGTTTAAGATTCAATACTGCCACCGAAGACTTGTTCTATATCTCCTTCAAGTACACATTTGTATCTTCTTTGGTAATAAAAGAACCTCGTGGAGTAGAGGTTAGAGCTTCTACTGGCGTAGCAAGAGTGGGTGTAGTATAAATATGGGTCCTCTAATTACAACATGTGGTGTAGTATGTGATGATGAAGAACTTCAAAGGCGAACTTCGATATCTCTCACCTCAGGAGAAAATTATAGAACGACAGCTAGTTCTATAACAAAGGTTGGCTTATCGACCCTTGGAGCAATTACTTCATCTACTACAAGAGGATTAGATGATTGAGGTAGTTGGGTTGCCTATTGCGAGCAGCAATAGCAAGATTCGGGGAAACAGTAACCTATTGTGCAGTAGCAAAGCTACCCATAAAGGCATGAACCGAGTCATCATTACCATGAATTGGTTCAAAGCTCTCGTAGTTTCTTGCATAGCACGCGTCATCTATGTGTTATCAAGTGTGTTGTCTTGGGTACCAGTAGTAGGATTGACATTCTCAAGTACTGGCCTGATTTAATCAACATTCTCAATATTGGTCTCATGTTGTTGGTTGTTTCCATCAAAAGTGCCAGCTGTCTTCTTCTTTGTGAGTGCCATTGAGAAGTTATCAACTTCTTCTAACTCTAGTAGAGTGGGAAAAATGTAATGGGGTAGATTCGTTGTAGTGGTGACGTATGTGTAGCATGCATCTCGTAATACACGTAGCTTCAGAAGAGTGATATTGAAGTACACACAAGGAATACTAAAAGTAAGATGGTAAGGAGGAGGAGTCGGCAATCCTAGAGAGCTTAAACACATTAGTGGCAAGCGAAGAGGCTATATGGCATCAACCCCATTGTTCTAGAGGAGAGGCTATGTGTTCTTCGCTCTGAGATCTATTTGATCTCTTTTTAGAATATTCCGACAACATGATGATGTTTCTATGCAATTCTTCCTCTACCACATGAGGAGGAGTTCTAGGTATTTATAGAGTTTGTCTCTTAATGATGTTTTTCAGATCTTATTGACCATCAATGGTCAAGATAGGTCCTTTTAATGATGGATTTCTCCATGGGCTCTCTGGCTCATGGAAGGCCTTTTTAAGTGCATGGACTTCTTGAGAAAGGTTAAGAGTAGATGGTGTAGGGTTTTATTGATACAAAATTTCGAAAATTTTATTAAAACGCAGTGGAAAAAAACGAAAATCCTATACCAGTATCCATGTTTCTTGATTAGATTTGAACAAAAAAGGGGTTTCTTGAATATACCTTATATTGATGCTTCAAAACAATCAGCAGATCGAATTTGCAGGAACCGCAGTTAGGCAATCCCCTCTACGGTATCCACACGCGAACAATTGTGTGCTAGTACTGAAGAACACGAATCCAATTCGTGTAGGAATTATTTTTCTTCTTTTCTCTATTTTAAGTTTGCAGAATTTCTCTGCCGTCTAATGTGACGTTAAAGAGTCTGACCCAAAAAGGCTATCTATAGATCTATATATATAGACATGTAGAAAACCCTAAAGGAAACCCTAGAAGATATATGATGAGATATTTATTTAATATTTAATAAAATACATTATTTCATTAAATATTAATTATCTATCATAATCATTTATTATTCTTAAACTATTTAAGAATAATAAATATAATAATTCTTATAGGTTTAAATATAAACCCATAATATATTTCATTCGTTCTTTTGTGTGTCACCCTGTAGGTACACCTAATGTTGGTAGTAGGTCCTAAACAACTTTTAGACCTACAAGACATCATGGTCTCTAGCAAGACATTATGTCTACCCAAATTAGGTGAATATCACTAATCCGATTTTTGTCTGATCTATAATTTATGTCATTATCCTTTTTGTCACATGATCTCTAGATTGAACATAAGACATGAAGAGTGTCATTCTTATATTGTTCAATCTTATCATTTCTCGATTTCCAAGTGATCTGATAATACAAATGAAATTTATCACACTATCAATTTATTTGAGCATGGCCACGCATTTCTCAGTCTCACTTATCAAGGGGCCCTGAAATATCTCTCTCATAATGAGAGGGACAAATCCCATCTTAATCACTTAACTTCCTCTACATGATATACATTATGCCCAAACTTAACCTTTATAATTATTCGGTTAAAGACAACATTTGATTGAGTTGAAACATAACGTTTCTCATGTTGGAACCTATGGTGATTTCAAGTCTAAGGATATGTTGACATAGTTATTATGAAAATCACTTATGACAATATTCCATGTAGTGATCTTACAGTGGGTCAGTTCAACACACAGTCATCTAATATGTGCCCATAAGTTTCATTTGTATCACCATACAAATAGACATCCCATGTTTACCAAATAAAAACTCATACTAGATTTAATTTATTATTATTCCCATAATAATGAGCATCTAGGAACATTTAGAATAATAAATTATTCATGGATTTCTATTATAATGTAAATATGCAAACAATACAAAAGAAATCCTCTATTTATTTATTTATATATGTATATATATATCAAATGACAATATCCAGTAATTGGCCTAGGGCACAATCACTAACAGATGGGTCGGTCCAGTTTAGTCCAATGGTCCCTGCTCCAAGCCTATCATGCCAAATCTCTCTTAATCATTCTAATTTCATGAACTTGACTCTCTAGACTCTATCACTCAGACCAAAGAGTTGATATCTAGATTTAACCTTCTACAATATGAAGAAGTGTCATTACATTGGTACACTAATGAAATTATCTTAATCTAAAAGAAAAGTTTTAATTATAAATATCCCATTTTAGTAACAATTTAATTAACTTCTTATAATTTTAGTCTTTTGTTAAGAAAAATCGCATCTCCAATCCTACAAAACTTAATAGAAACCTTTTAAATTTGTTTGTTTTATTGTTTTCACATGTCTACCAAACTAAATTGACTTTAAGAGCTAGTCGAATATGTTATGTGAAGAGTTCAATAAGTTGCCAATCACCGGATGAATATTTGTTGTCCTAGAAATTTTGTCTCCATCCTGTTCCATCAAATAAATACTTGCAACATATTAAATAAATTTAAAAATAAAAAATCCTTAAAATAAAGTAAACAATCATTATCAATTTATAAACATGGGACATGTATTAATTCGCTAGGATAGAATGGAGACAACATTTCTAAAACAATAAATTTTCATCCCTAAAATAACAATCAAGTTGTTATTGAAAGATCCCACCATAAGTTTCTTGTACATGGTTTGCTATTGATATGTACCTACCAAATAAGAAATAAACTACAATACGGAATGGAGCAGTAAAGTACATTTTGGGCCTTAGATGTTGAATCTTTTTGTTCCATGCCACCTAACATGTATATCCTTCTTCTCTCATATAAGATGGTAGTTATTTTAAGGTCACGCTCCCCTCCCTAGCTTTCGCTCTTCTACCGAAGATAAAACATCAACTCTGTCTATTACTTTCAATTCTAAAAATAACAAAAAGAACATCGTTTTATGAGCAACTTTACTTTACCCTTTAATTGTAGACTTTTGTCTCCCGGGTGCTTTTGTCTCTGCATATAAGTATAGACATGAAAACCAACACAACACCAAAACATATACCCAATTGCAGTTTCGTTTTTCTGTCAAATCACATTCTATTTTGTCTTTATATCAGGATAAAGGACAGCTGTAGTTGCTGCTTGTCTTTCTAGTTCAGACTCTGGAAAATGGCCAAAAATGTAAGCAAGCCCCCTACCACGTACCAACTCAAACCCTACATTCTGTCTTAAGTTTCCTTTCGTTTGGTAAGGATTACATTTTGGTTTTGCAGGAGCAGCAGTGGAAGAAATGTCCAGTGCCGAGTTTTGGAGGATGGAATGACTCCATGGACAATAACGATAGTGATAACATGTCATTTTGTAGTGACATCTTCGAGATGGAGAGAGTGAGGAATGCAACATTACATCACTATAGTGGGGGGTGGTGGTGATTTATACGGCCATGACGTTGCAACGCCAGCCGTGATCGTGGTTCCTTGCAGTAGGGTAAGTCATTAAGCCAGGACTAGGAGGACATTAATCTCAAGGATGGTTTTGAACTTGTATTAACATGTTCTATCGGTGCAGAGAAAAATGGATGATACATATGTGAAAGGATTATCAAAAAAGACCAGGTGGGTGGATGGTTATGACAGTGAGGAGCCTCAACCTCAACCTCAACCTTTTAGAAGGCGTGTGCACAGGCCAACACCAAAACCCGTAGATGAAGACTTGTACAAAATCCCACCTGACCTCCTCTATGCCCCTTCAAGAAAAGTAAGTCGGTATAGTTATCTGTTTTTATTTTCTTAGATGGGGCGAATGCAACATTTCCAGACTTCTTAAAACTGTCAAACACAGGGGCTTCGCTTTTGGAAGATAGATTAAGTTTGCTTTGAAATAAACAGCCGTTACCCTGATGCGTGCTTATAAGAATTTATTCTTCGTTCTTATGCAGAAGAGAGGGTTGGGTTTATTTTCAAGCTGCTTGCTGCCAACTTGTGCCTTTTGAATTTGGAGAAGATTAACAAAGAAGGCGTACGTATATATATTATATATTAATTGTATCTTCCTTTTGTGTAAGCCAGGTCAGATGGTTTGTTTAAAGCGAAAAATTTAAGATAGCTGCTCATGTGACATGAAAAGAAGTGCCTTCTCCCTATTAGTAAAAGGCATTTAATTCCTCTTGTTTACTGTGCTTTTGAGAATATCATTGAGAATTTTGCTGCTGCTTGTACTCCACAAAGGGAACTTGTAAAAGAAAAGTGACCGATGGCGATGGTCAAAGGGCCATTTTTTACCCCCCCATCAAAGAGCCAAAAGAGCGGGAAAAGGGAAATCAAAGTAAGAAAACACAAAGAGAGCGACATTATCTGATTTACTCAAAACAATTCTTTTGGCGAAAGGACTTCTTTACATAAAGGAGTGAAGAGCTGCAATTCTTAAGCAGTAAACAACCAAACGTTCTCGGACATAACTTAGCAAGGTATTTCTGCTTATTATAGCACATAATTGCATACCATTAGAATTTGAGGCAATCAAAACATAATTGTTCTTTCAACTAGGGGATGAAAAATGCTCTCATCTACATCTTTTTACATATTACCACTTTAATGTGTTAGAGCATCAATATCCGAGATCCTTCACTTGAGTTCCTATATCAAAAACCTCACTTTTTGAGATTCTTATGAATATGAAAAATTCCTTTAACTTTTTAGGATCCTTTGCGGGATCCTTCTCAGTTAAGAATCCCAAAAAGTGAGTTTGTTCTTAATATTTTACTATTATTTTACAAAATAAATGGAACCCAAAAAAATATAAAAATATGTAAAAGAACCCATGTGAAGACCTTACAGATAAAATAATGAATTCTTTCAAAAGAAGAGTTTTTTAAAATGCTGATGTCATATCTTCAACATCTTATAAAGGACCCATCAAATATGGATATTCTTATAATTCTTACTACTAACTTAGAAGAGATAATTACACTGACAATCCTTTATATTTGTTGAAAAATATCTAATTAAGTTATATGTTTTGAATGGACCATTCACTACTTGTCTACGCGATAATTTAGTTGAATCCTTTATATTTATGTTAATGGTAATCACCCATTTATCATAAGAAATATTAAAAGAACTGAATATCATAAGAAATATTAAAAGGACTGAATTGGTATATATAAAACATAAAAAAAAAAAAAAAACTTAAATATCTCACTTCAGAGATAGATGACTACATTGAAATTTCAAATAAGCTTTAGGGGATTTAAATGGCTCAGTTAAAATATAGAAGACCTAATTAGCTTTTTGACACAAAAATACGGGACTTCCAGAGTACATTTTTCAATCGAAAATGCGAAACCGACTCATGACACGTAAACTTGTGTACAAGGAACATTCCGTCCACTTTCCGGACAGAGCCACAGCAACTCCCTCTTACTAGCTTTCTCATCTAAAACAGAAAGCCTTAAGAGGGTCGAAGAGGCCCCCAAGCACGCAATGCAGGACTCATTTCTATGAGGTTGGTTTGTGCATAAGCTAGTAAAGGCCGATGTTGGAAAAAGCTAAAGCACCAAAGCTGTACCGTAGCTGAGGGGACGACATGACCAAAAACATACAATACAAAGACTGAAAAAATAGCGATGTCAATATAATTCTTGAGCATAAATTCTCCTTATAAGCATTCTGAGAGTACATATGGAAATAGCCAAATGGAATCAAAACATAGACCCAAGTCACAGGATGCAACCTGTCAATTTTTAGGTCAATGGCACCACAAGTTTTCCTTCATCATTGCTCCTTGGCTATCAGCATCCCAACTGCATGACAACCGCACAAAATCTACTAAGCCAATGATCAAAAGACTACAATTTCCTTCAAGAAACTTGATCAATCGTTCCAATGTGAGTAGAATCCTTGTAGCAAGTATTCCAAAGATGCTCTACTCAAAAGTATAATAGCTGTTGGCAACATTACCTTTCATAAACAAAGCGAGCAAGACAACTAAAAATGGCAGCTATCGTTCTTAGCCCTATAGATTGATAAAGCTGATAGCTTCCTTCAGTTTCCTGGAAGGAAAGGGCTTTTATGCTAACTATAACTTTGGATCTGTTTGGATGGTCTATTTTATATTTGTATTTAGGATATATGTAAATACGTACGATTTATATATATATTTTATCTATATTTGATCTATTTAACTTTTTAATAAAAACTGCAAACTTTTTTTTATTTGTATTTAATTCTTTATAAATTATTTATTAAAAAAATGATTGTATCTATAATCTACTAATAAATAAACAGACCCTTCAAATGCAATTACTTTTTATCCTAAAAAAGATATGAAGAGAGAGATGCAAGGAAGATGATACAAGATTTGGAGCTCGAAAATGAATGAGACTATAATTTTTTTCGGTAATAATGAGACTATAATTTTACATACGAGTACATGTTTTAAAGACAGTATTCCTCGATTTTGAAACAAGTGATAGATAATCTAAAGCACCATGAATTCCCCATCCTTCATTACCCATTTCCATAACTACAAGAAAGGTCCAACTTCTGTCAACGCACAGTAATTTCATGGGACAAGCATGCTGTTAGGCCTATAGTTCAAACAGGCTTGCTTCTTCTGGCCTTTAAAATTTACAGCAAGCAAATGTTGCTTTCAGCAGCTCAGTCTGATGGATGTGGAGCTGGAAGGGAACATATCTTCCAACCAGTCCCACCTAGATCACAGTGAATATTACCATTCAATCACTCTCATCTTCTGAGAAGTACCTTCGGGCATCAAATGGCTGGTTAAATGACTTTGAGTCTTCTGGCACGGTGGGGTTCATAGGTGCAAAAGCTGCATAAGATGTAAGAATGCGTAAGAACTGTCATAACTCAACGAAATATCCCAGAACTAGAAAAACTATCATCTGGCATGATATCCATAAGAGTTGCATATGGTGCGAAAATGCATAGTATTGGTTTTTGGTTTTACCCCAACCAATTTATTAATTTGCAAAAAGAAAGATAAAAAAAAAAAAAATCTTCTTGCTAATTTTCATGTTCAACAAAATAAAAATTTCCTATGGTCAACTAGCCACTGTGCCCACAACTGTGGTACAAGTAGCATTCATTAATCATTTCTACCAAAAAGGGATCACAAAAAGAGATAGAGCATCAAATTTGAAGAGAGGACTCTCTGCATTGTTAATTTCTTGCGCCTCAACTAGTATTCCTAATCAGGCTTAAGGTGTCAAAAATACAAAATTCAAAAATTAAGGAATGATCAGTGAAATAGCACTTTGACACATAAAATCAACTTATAAAAAGAAAAAGAAGAAAGACAGAGAGACTTCAGGTTTCAACTTTCAACAACAGTTTCCTTTAAAGAATAGGAAAATTTTTTTTTAATATGTAGCATCCATTTGATGCATAGATTATTTTATCCTTCAAACTTTAACCTTTCATTCGGTCTAGGTGAAATTTTTTATCCACAGAGGTAAAAGTGACCCAACTGTTTTTCTAGGTAATTAAATTTTTGGGAAAATTGCAAAAACACCTTCTAAACTTTAAATATAGTGCGGATTGACCCCCGAACTTTCAAAATGAGGTTTTTAATCCCTAAACTTTAAAAAATTAACACCGTAAGAACGGTTAATTATTTTCATATGGAGGAGGGACGGTAAATCCTCACATAAATAAAAGTTTAAGCTGTGAATCCACACCTAGATAAAACGTTTGGAGGGTGTTTAGGGATAAATCTGCACTATCTTAAAGTTTAAGGGAGTATTTTTGCAAATTCGCCTAAATTTTTTCAATTTGTATATCACAGATATTCAGACTTCTATGACAAACATCCAAAATTACAAGAGCTAACACGAATTAAAATCAGCAAATGTAAGCAAATCCACAACAAATCAGTCTGCATCCATCTTTTGAATGCACTAGGCAATAAATTGCCAACCTAAAACTTTTTCTACCCTTGTAAAAGAAAAAGGTTGATATAAACTGCATATTGAAGATTGCTAACCTACATTGGGTAAGAAGAAACGCAGGGACAAATAATCTTCCAGAAATTATTTCTACTTGAAACTAAAGAAAGGCTTTTCTCATTCATGCCAATCCCAGCTTCTAAAATAAGAATTAAAGTCCCTCATGATGCAGTTAGCCCCAGAAGTGCAACCCTAACTTCTTTTTCAGTGGTTAAGTTGCTTTCTAACCATGAAAAAGATAGGCATATGCAACCACAGGCTTCCGTTGGATTTTCAAATTATTTCAGGGTTTCCTCCAAACTACTCTTTATGAAAGTTGTATTAGAAGAAACCAAATGGATTAACAAACAAGATGTATAAAACTAACTTGAAAATCTTTATTAAAGTCACCATGTGTCAAACTTACCTTTCTCTCTCATTCTCCTTTCTCTGTCATATTCAAACTTATCTCGGAGTTGGTTTACTTGTCCCCAGGTATCACCTTGCCTACTGTTCCTTACAAATCCTTGGTCCTGCTTCAATAAAAGATATTTGCAGAACATGTCAACATATCTACAAATAAAGGATCGCACTCAAGTACAGCCTCTACAAACTACTTTCAGTAGAATATGGCCACACAAACACACACAAAAAGCATGTAGATCTTATATAATTAACCAAGCCCAACAAGTATGTAGTTACAGGTCGTCTTATGTAAGTAGCACACGTATTAAGCTGGAAATATGATGGCAATGAAAGATAGGGGTCACTAGACACATCGGGGTAGAATAGGAACACCTACCATGTACCCAGCTGTAGCTCATAAGCAATTAGGCACAGACTCCAAAAGTTTAAAACCAGAATCTAATGGAAGACCTCTAAAAACCATCTAGGATGCGGCTCCCTGTAAATTTTATAGATTTCAATATACTCTTAAGGAATCAGTAATTCTTTTAACTTTAAGCAGGAGAGGGGGGGAAAGAAGAGAGAAAATCAAAATACCCGATTCGAGTAACTCGCAAGCTTATTCGAGCTTCTTACATATTTTTATAAAAAATATATATATATATATATAAAGTCTGTATTTTTCTCATTTTTAAAGCCTATTTTCATGTTTTACATATATATATTTTTCTCTTCATATTCAATGATCCACGTTTATTATATTTAAGACCAAATCAACTAAAAACCATATTCTATTCCTGAATTCCAACTTTTTTTTAGTATAATTTTTTTTTATAGGATTTATCGAGCCTAACCGAGTCAAGCTAGAGCTTATCGAGTATTAATTTGAATCAAATTCGAGCTCTAAGTTTTTCATTTAAGTTGAGTTCGAACTTAACGTATCATCTCGACTTGACTGTTTACAGTCCTAATTTCGCATATTGATTACAAGCTTTTGTGTACATTAAGAAGATATAAAGCTCTCTACAGTTTCAAGGTAGATACATGTCACATTTTGAACTTACTCATAACCTACTCTTACAAGCATAAGGTGTGAAAATCTAGAATCAAAATCTTAGACATGGGATACCCATCTGGTACTATGACATGCGGATGCAAATTTTTCCATAGTATGGGTTTTGACCGTTAATCCTAGTGAAAAAAACAAAGAAGCAATGTATGATGATAAAATTAGGAAACAAGGAAGCATTGGAGAAAAATGCAAGAATGAAGCCACTTTTTCATGTTAAAAAGAAATCATGTTAATTTGACTTTTTCCCATATCTAATTACTATATATTACATAATGGAACCCTACTACATTAAAGGAGTGAATGCCATATTACATTCTAAAGTACTCATTATTTGAAAAGTATTTAAATTACTATATATTACATAATAGCACTTAGTAGAAATGATTTTTCTCATGAACATTCCTTTCTTCTTATTCATCTTTCAATTGTGATAAGGGTTGATTGATAGGATTTCAACAGCATCTATATTTTTTTCTCCCCTAACCTGAGCAAAAATTTTGATTATTTATAGGTAGTGATCGCAAGAATTGTAAAGATTTTGCCTTTTCAATAAAATTGATAGGATGTATTGCCCACTGATTGAGCATGTTCCATGATCTTAAGTAGACGATGGACCCTTTATGTAGCTAGAACAAACTATACTGCAACACATCTCAATAATTTAATACATTTCACTTCTTTCCCTGCTTTACACCAAACCCTTAATCCGTGTTTTAAGTCACTCCAGCATTCTCAAAGGTTTCTGCAGTGCATCTACATCATTCAGTACATCTCACTTCCCCCACTTTACACTGAATCCTTGATCTGTATTCTAAGTTACTCCAGTATCCTTAATGGTTTCTGTATCTACTACACAGAGGAGATCCTATGATCTAAATCTTATAGTAATGTGAAGACATAGAAGTAGCAGTCCATAGTCTCACACTGGGCAACACTTCCTGATCCTCTTCTTTCATTACATACCCTCCACAAATAGTACACAGCAGTAGCCAATTTCTATCTCACAAAATAAACATTTTTCATGTCAATTAGGACTTCGAATCCAGATAGAACTCCATCCATGTAGCATATAAGATAGGACATTATAGCTCACTGTGCAACCCCATCTACACTTCTTTAAAGTACCCACATTTGAAAAATGAGTATGAGATTCTTCCTTCTTTCTTGAGACAGTAACTCTCCTAGAATAAGCTTATCTATTGTGGGAAACCTATTTTGGATTTGCAAACAAAAAGATAAAACATGTCCAGGTATGTACTTCTTGAACATTATAATTTCCACCCATATAACCCTTGACCCAGATCGTCTTGGCCAAACAAACAGAGAAACTAACATCAGTTTTAACTTCCACACAAGTTTGTCCAACACATGTGAGTTAAAATGTTGGAATTGAGGACAAGCATCCCTAAAAGTATCCCAAAAAGAACACTGGGCCAATCCTCTCCATCTCACCCATATAAGGGAACACGGACAAGCAAGGGGTGGAAAACCAGAATTCATGGTCAAAAACTAAACGTTTCATTATGAGGACCCTCCCTGATCTCCCCACTAAAAATGGCATATTTTAGCTTTGAAAGCCAAAATTTTCCTATAGGCCCAAGACCGATCACAGAGAACTTTCATCACACAAAAAAAAATCTGACCATTAAGTGTGGAGGATTTCATGTAGCTTGCCATAAGCTCTGCTACTGGTCCTTGCATAAATTCAACATACAGCCATGTTGCAACTAAAAATATTAGCTATTTCAAGTCTTCCTTCATCCTTTGGAAAGTAAATTTAATCCCAAGCCACTTTCACTCTCACTCTCTCCTCTTCAGACCCATTTCACATGGATAATTTCATTTTGCAAGTAATATCTTTCAAAATGCTCTTAAGCAGATAAAAAGCGGAGAACCAGTACATCTGCATAGAAAACAACATAAGATTTAATAGTTGTACCCAGCCCAGCACAGAAAAATTTACTTGTCCAATGAGAATGATCTAAGCAATCCATCCATTAACTCCTTGCAATCAGTCTTAATGAGGGAAGCTCCAAGATAGTTAACAACAAAAATTTCAAAACATTGAATCCTAAAACTTGAATTTTTTCTTCTAGCACAGCTCTTGACACGCCACTAAAAAAACCCTGGCTAGGAGGGATTTGCTCCAATTCCAAGAACTGGAAGTCAATGGAACTACTCTGACACTTCCTTTTCCAGAATTACTGAGCTCACAAATGGCAGAAATCAAGTCAATAACATAACATAAAGGTAGACTCCTCCTTCCAGTCAATGGAATTTGACCAAGCCTCTCCCACCCATCCTTTTCTCACATTAAATAGGAAAAAAAACTACCATTGCAAGGACGAAAAATGAAGGGGGAGATAAAGTTCCCTTGCCTCACGCCTCTAGAAGATATGAGGAAGCCCACAGATTCCCCATTGATAATGATGAAGAACTTCAAGTAGAAATACATTGCATGATCTGCTTGAAAATTTTCAAGAAAATTCATCACCGAGCAAATTCTAAAAACTCTAATCATAGTCTTTCAACAAGTAAACCTTTAATGCACACCTTTGGGCCTAATTATCTTGGTGGTAACCTCTCATCAGCTCTTAAGTAATGAGAATGCATATCCACAATTATTTTATCCTTAATCAAAGCAGTGTGCTCCATTGCAACAAGAGACGGTAAGACTTCTTTCAATCTATTCACATTGGCATGTGATATGCACTTGTAGAAAGTGTTATAGCAAGAGATCGCTCCACCCCTAGGTGCAGCTCCAGCCTTTCTATGCTGATATTTATAGAATTCAGAATTTGATTGCCTCCAATGACAAAATTTTGCAGTTTCCACCTTATTATTTAAGTTACAAATCCAGAAGTCAAGTCCCAATTACCATCCGGTAGACAACTGCTTTTATTTGTTTGCACAGCAGCATCCACAACAAGAAGAGTAAAAGAATGGTGCATAACAGCTCATGGCAGAAGGTACTGCAAATCCTATCATTTTAATCAGCAAAAACTAATAAGATGCACTGGCACATTTCATATTACGATATTTTACTAAATACATCAAAATACAAGTCAGACATCAAATCAACAGAATAAAAAGATATGCCCCATACCTTCACATACTCTGGACGAGTCTGCCTACTCCTGTGACACATCAAAAACAATTTCATCCATTAAAGTTCCACAAATGCAGACATTCCAGGACGATTAAAAAAAAATTACAGCTAATATAGTCAATATAACAAGCGGCATTTCATTAAACCAATGTAAAACAAATTTTTTTTCTTCCTGTCTAATAGTTGCAAGAAGAATGACAAGTCCACAATAAATCCATGCAGAAACCTGTAAGGAGAGAAATCTTGATCATCATCCTCAGCAGACTCGTAGTTTGCATGATCGTGGGCAATTTTTTTGGAGTACCCTTCATCCCAGTACAACCTCTCCCAATTTTCTCTAAGCTCATTATAAAGTTCCATGTACTTTTTGCACCAAGGCTCGTGTTCCTAGAGAGTAAATAGCTCCAAATTGTCACTCACAAGAACCAAAAATTAAAGGTTACTATTTTTTTTTTTTCACACGAATAAGTTAATTACTAAGCATTGATCCAAAAATTCAACTAAACTCTTTACTCCGTCGACATCCTATTCAAAAATGGCTGAGCATCAATCAGTCAGCCATTGAATTTGAAACAAAAAAGCCCAAAATTCAAGACATGCTAATGAAGTCAATTTTACCCACAATTCATTCCACGAAGATAGTTTTGTATGGAGAGCACTTTGCAAGAATTCCAAACCAACACAAAGAAATGGACATTAGAGTCAATTCAACACAATGTCCATGCTGATAAATACAACCTAAGAAATCACTGAAAGCCTCGAAATTGAAATTCTCAATCCGCCAGTGTCCAATACCAGAGATACATATAACCAATTTCTATTCCGGACAAACTACATAATAAATATTCACAACGTGAGCCCAAAAATTCAGAGAGATGGAGAGAGAGAGAGAGAAAGGAAAAGAGAGGGAGAAACATAATCGAATAAACACGAACCGTTTCCTTAATAACAAGTCGAGTACGACGCATAAACTGTTCTCTGAGCTGTTTTCGACGCTTATTCGGGATATTGTCCCGCGGAATCACGAACCTCTCGCGTGGAGATACGTTTTCTCCGATCTCGTGCATTTCACCGTCGACGATCCACCACTCCGATTTCTCGTCGGGTTTTCGGAGTGCCGGTGGTGACGCCGCTTTCGAACGCCGGCGCGGGACAGCAGCGTAAGTTCGAGATGGGCAGAGGCATGGCCGTAAGTGGAGGAGTCGTTTCGTTAGCAATTGCATGGAATGTGCGCTGTTGAAATTGTGCAGGTCAAGGCTTTTGAGGGGGGTTTTGTTAGGGTTTTTGATAAGCAAGTAAATATAAATTAAAATCTAGCGGAAAAGGAATACAAATGAATAAAAATGAGAACTTTGGATGGGTTCATCCAGGGAAAAAAAATGGTCGTAACCATGCTTTAGGGGGTTCCACATTTTTTTTTTTTTTAATCATGTGTAAATTACTTACTATCGTTTATGTTTATTATTAAAATTATTAAACTAAACAGTATTATGGGTATTTGTGAAATAAATATTTAATGTTGATATACATTTATGTGCATAGTGAAGTTACTAATCATATTTCACCTCATAAGTGGATAATGGTTATATAACTATTTGATAAAGATCAAAGTTCATTTATTATTGAAAACCATAAAAATCTAAAACATAAAATCCTATAATTCAATACTCCATATTTATCAAATAATTTCATTGTGTAATCCTAATACAAATCCTATCTGTATCACTACTACGTGTCAAATACTTCTTAAGTCATTTAGATATAACTAGACTTCTTATTTCCTGTCATCTAATTTAAATTTGTTTTGTTTGAAAACTTTGATTCATTTCGTTCAAGTTTTCAACCTGCATTGTTTTAAGGCTCACTCGTTCCATTTTCAAATATTTGGCTGTTCCAATTTGTGGATTTGACTTATTCCATTTCGAGTGTACATGTATGTTTCAAAAACTACCATGGGTTTAGTTTCAATTGATACATGTATCGTTATGAGTAAAAGTTAATGTATAATTAAATTATATTTAATGATTGTATTATTTTGATAAGTTGCATAAGGTTTGGCATCATGTAATTGTATCATGCGACCTAAAAGGAGGTAATTTACTCAACTTTTCACAAGGCTTGTTTTCCAAGTCAAGATGATGATGGGGATCTATCCCTAGTTTGAATTTGGTAGGGGATGAATACTGGTGATTTGAACTAGACTTTAATAAATGATGGGCTTGCAAAATATAACATGGTTAGTGGTACGTAAGATTAGGTCTGAGCATGGCCGCTCCTATGTTGAGTCAGCAAACATATCAATACAAGGTGGTTGATGATTATGAAACATAATCTAGACGACATTATTGCTCCAAGGACTGGAGAAGGTTATTTATAGTTTAATGATCCTTGATGGTTGAGTGCGTTGCCAAATCATGGGGGAGTGGACGAGTGGCAACGATAATGAAGGATGTGGGATGAACCTACCAATCTACGTCCGCATGTGTCAAGCTCGATCAAGGAGAATATATCGAGAAATGTTGATTACATGGCCAATTGAGCATTGTAAGAGTCGGTTGAGATGTCGAGCCAAGGTAAAAGGGCATCCCAATAAAGCTTTCAAGTCATTAATGACGTGGGTTGGGTAATACCCTAACTGGTCAGCCTAGGGATGTTACCAGGATGGATTTGAGACAGGTTTTGTAAAACCCAAACTCCAAACCCAATACCCTATAGGGTTTCCCAAACTTGTCTCAAACCCTATAGATTTTTTTTGTCTATGAATTCAAAACATGTCCTTTAGACTCTATAATTGTAAACCCTGTGATTTTTGTTTATATAAGTAGAAATGCAAACATAGAAAATATAAGGTTAATATAGGACTCAACAATGACCTTAGAATAAAATCACAAGTAGTTATAATCCTATATATATCTTCAAACCCTAAAACAAAGTTTTAAAGATAGTAACATATATCAAAGTTAAGATTTCATAGCCAATATCGAAAATTCAAAATATAAAAATAGTTTAGACAAGATTTCAAGTGTATTATAAAGTAAATAATCAATAAAGCTTATAGTTAGAAAACGATAATTTAATGATGAACCGTTAAGGTTATAAATACACAATAGGAATGAAAATAGATCCATAACTCACAATCTAGATTCCAAATGAATATTTGGATCACATTATTATTCTAGTTAGAGAATTCTAAAGCTATTAGAGATTGAAAAGAAAATTGACCTATCAAGCTTAGAAAACTCTAATCATGGATGATAATACCCTAAAAATAATTAATCGCGAAAACTTTTAACTTAAAGTTGAACCTGATAATAATTTAGAAAATTTGTGAAAGCTTTAAATAAATTTTGGGAGACAGAACTCCTAAATAATTATCACATTTGTATCGTTTAACTTAATAAACTATCATCAAGCTAAGATAAATATTTAACCAAACAATATTATATTAATTTTTCCTTAAATTCGGTGCAATTTGCAACAAATGCATGGCTGGAACTTTCTCGAGTCTCTCTAGTCAAAACCCTCATCCAAGTTGCACAAATTGTCCTTAATAAGTCAACAAATTAACACTTAATAACCAATCATAATAACCCAAACAAACAAGATCATTTAATGCAAAGAAAACTATGGCATGCAAATGAACTTTTGGTGGAAGTCTTCTTCTCCTTGGCTGAAGACTCTTGAAAAAAAAAACTGCCTATGCGTGTGTATGTGTGTAACATTTAATGAACATACCAACAAAACCATTAACTTACATAAAACATCAACAACAACAGCTCAAATTTGTTCTACAATAGATCCATGAACAACCAACAAAGCTAACAAACCTAACTCAACATCTCAATTCCATTAGTAAGCTCCAAGTTTAAGAAGAAGGCAAAGAAAGGTAAGTGTAAATTTGTTTTTAGATAGTAATATGTTAAAACTAGTCTAAATAATGTTATTGTTAACCCTAGGTTCGTTTCAAGCTGAGAGGAAGGATTCAACACCTACATACCAGCTCACACAAGGTACAACTTAACTTTAGACCTTATTTATATGTTATAATATAAGTAGTAGTAAGAAATCATGTAGTTTAATGATTATAGGATGTTATTTGTGTTGTTATGACATAAGAAATAGTTGTAGATCTAGTAAAAACACTTAGAATAAGTTTTAATACAAGTATAATACATATATATTACAAGAAATCTAAGTTTTGAACAAAGGAAAATCAGAGAAGAAGATGAACAGTAATAAATACTACCCCTACGTCAGCATGTAAGCACTCAACGCCGGCGATATACACAGGTAGGCGGGCGGTGTGGAGATGGCTTACACTGGAAACAGAAAACTACATAATATTTTTTTTATGTTGTAAAGCTGGCAGCCTTAAGCCAGTGTATAGTGGTATAAGGAACATGTAAAATAACATGAACATCAGCATCTTGGGAATAAACGCCGGCGGTATAGAATGTCGTTGTATATGCATAATCTCCCTGAACGAAGTCCGTTTTATGCAAAACATAATAGATATAATAATAAACATATATATATATATATAAAGAAAAACATAATAGATTTAATAAATAAATAAATAAGTACAAATATTTTTAGAATAATAGGTTTAATATTTATGAAGTATTAAACTCTAAAAACTATTAGAAAATATAATAATTATAGGATACGATAATTATTTAATACTTGTCATATATAGAAAATATATAAGAATGGAAATTTAAAATAAGCTAAAATTTCAAACAGTGTGATACTCATAAATAACAGATAATAACATGAATAAAAATAAAGAGAAACACGACAATGGAAAAATAAATATTAGTTACCATAAGTAGGTCAACTAAGGAACGATATAAAAGTAATAATAATAGTAATGATAAAATATTGATCTATTAAATACAAACTCTATAACCACCTAATAAAAATAAAAATATCAAATAAGATTAAGAAAAACAAAATTAAAATAAAATATTAAATAATGATTGTTACCATAAGACCATTAAAGGACCGATGTAGTAATAGGAGTAAAATCAAATACCACTATAGGGGTGTTTAGTTATATAATTTATGCCTTATTGATGAATTTTTTTATTCATCTTAATAGGTGACCTTAATACCTTTGAGGATTTTCCAGTTGATTATTACGATTAGCCAATATGAGTAGATGAGTAACTCAGATCTATTATACTATTTGTGCTTGTAATTAGTGGCACATGCAATGCAAAGACAATAATATAGTTGTTGTGAAGAGCATGATAAGATGATTTATGACTTGACTTGTTTGCTTGTGATGCCAATAAGAGTTAATGAAAGTGATAATACAATTGTTTGATGATTTGGAATAGCATGTTGATTAATGTGTGTAATGTATGATCACTATATATTCGAATAAGAATTATTGGCTTATTAAATAACATGGTCATGCATCGCACGTACTGCATGATTGCATATTCAAAAAGGGTGGCAGCCTACTATCTATTAATATTTCGATTCTTTGTTAATGCTTGGTTTTTCTAAAGTGTTAGTTATTCTAAGGTTTTTTTTTGTTCCGTCGATTTTATGAGAACTAATTGGTAACGGAGAACGCCGCCTATAATATTACTTTGAAATGATTAATACTTAGGGAGTTTCTAAGGATTATTGTAGGAAATGGTCATTTAAAATACCTGTTAACTAAAAAGATAATCCTAAAACAATAAATCGTTAATTTTCCTGTAAACTTAGTCTCTCTTGGGCAGGTGGGTCATAAAAGTAATTGTTCTTCAATCCTAAAGAAAAGGCATAAATTTTTTTCTGTTTGGATTCTAGATCATCCAAGCTTGTATCTGTGCATATACTAGATTGTTGTATTATATATGATTTGTTAATAAACTTGTTTGATGTGTAATATGTCTGGTTATTCACTAAGCCCATGGTTTCGCTCACACTCTTAAAGATCTTTCAGGTTAACTCTACGACCTTGGCTGATTACTTCTAGCAGTATGGCTCCGGTAAGAATTTGGAAGCTAGAAGAATATAAGATCTTCAGGTTATGTTATCTATTTTTATTTCTATTCATAGGCTAGTTAATATTTGAATTACCAGCTTATATATTTGGAGACTTTTAGGATAGAATTATGGACTGTAATACTACTATGATATTTACTACTTGTGATGACAGAATTTGCTAATTTATGTCTTATATATGTTTATCATTTATTATCAATGCAACTAAAAGATCCTGTTGTTTAAAAATTTGTCATTCTCTGAAGGTTAACTAGTATTAGTGTACAAGTGTGGCTTGTGTACTACTACTAGGGTACCGTTGGGCGTGACAATAATACAAAACTTGAAACCTAATAAAAATATTATAATTTTATTGAGTGCTCATATAAAGGGTTTCATATATAAGTTTAATATATATATATATATATATATATAAAACAATTATAAACTTAATTTTGTTTTTTCATTTTACTATAATAAAACCTAACAGGTTTATACTTGTCTCAAAACCTTATAGGATTTTACTAATGATTCCAAAACATGTTCGAAACCCTATAAAGTATTAATTAGGTAGAATGGGTTTAATTCCCTATAAGAACTTACCTACTTTCATTCCTGGGTCAACCGAAGCAGCTAATGGGATGGATTCGACTTGAAAGACCCATGGTCTATATTAGATCATCCCTTTGCACCCCTTTTTTACACCTTTATTTAGGAATTGTCAAGATCAATGAGCCGAGTGAACAGGTTAACCAAGGGCTTGGTTGCATTTTTCGATTTAGAGTAGCCAAGTAGAAGTGACTAGTATGCTTATTCAAGTAGACGATGGATCCAAGCTGGGTTTAGTGTTAGTGAGTTAAACTAGTAGCTGAGTAGTATGTTTATTAAATTATGCTAGAGAAGCCATGACTTTCTAACTTCTAGTGGGAATGTTCGTGTGTGTCCACACGTTGTAAGATTTAAACAGCAAAAACAATTGCTAAAAGTAAGAGTTTCTTCATGATTTAAATCATCATTTGCCAAATAGTTCGTAAGAACATTTGCTTCATGAGGAATTATGTGAATAGCACCAAAAGAGTCCAACTCATTAGGACTAAATTATATTGTTCAAGCATCGAGCATGAAAAGATGAATAGAACATAATGAGTCTCACTTTATAATAACATTTGATAAGTTTAATTCTTTAACTTAGATCAAGACTTGGAAAATGCTATATATCTCAACCTTTAGGGTGAACTATTTGCAATTATATAAAGAAATTAGAAACCCTATATTATCCACCCTTCACTATTTCTACACGCTCTACTAATTATCGATTTATTACTTTCTTCACAAACCGCACCATCATGATTTATCTTCATCTATTCTCATGGGGTGGCTCCTAGACACTTGGGAGATCATTTAATTGCCTGCTTAATTATGTAGATAATGGCTCACCATTCATTAGCATTTGCAATTGATTCATGGTGCAAAGTTTCGGTTCTCTTGCTAAGGCAAAATATCCTCCTCTTCCTTTCACATCAGATGCCCCATAACTAGAATAAGAAACTACAAGATCACAACTTTCTTAATTTTTATATCTTAACCATGGAAATTTTGGAGGATTCTTGGCGGTTGGATGCATCATTAGATGGTGAAAGAGTGAGTGGTTGACGATTGTTATAGTGGACGTAGGACAAACCTTACTAATCCATGTTCACACATGCTAGTCCCGACCAATGAAAGTACACCGAGAGATACTTAGTACAATACTGACTAAGTGTTAAAGGAGCCGATTGGTCCATTAAGCCAAGGTAGGGGCTTTGGGTCCAATAGATTGACCCAGATGGCTAATGGGTCAGACTTGACTTGGAAGATTTTAGTCATGTTATACTATCAATAAGATATAACATGATATAATTGTATTTTAAAGACATGATTTTATTATATTACAATGACATCATATATTTAAGACACAATTTAAAGTGATGTATTTCAAAAATTATGCTTTTTAAAATTTTCCCTCAAATAATAACAGAAATCATGCTTTCATTTTAAACAATTCATAAATCGCTTGTTCATTTCATTATTTGAATAAGGAAAGAATTGAATTTTAATTCAATAATAACATAATACGACTGTAATAACTATTACAAGTTTGCTTGGTTAGAAAAAATAAAATAAATAATTATTGGAGTAAAGATAAAATATCAATAATACTTATTATCTTTATTATAAAAAAAGATAATTATACATGTGATATTTTTAAAATATAAATATTTATGATAAAATTAAAATATAAAACATTAAATAGTAATTTATTGGTGTGATAATATAAATTGATATTCACCATTAAATACCTATTCATGTCAGAAGAATTGTAGTATATTCATTATAATAATATTTAAAAAAAAAAATCTATGAAATTGAAGTGCGTGCAACATACTCATCTCGAGACGGTCATCAACTCGCGAGTCTTTAATTGTCTCCAAAACAAAGGAGTGAAAAAAAAAAAAAAAAAAACCGTATATTTAATATTTACTTATTTAGTACTTGTCCTTTTGCCATTCGCTTCCCGCTCATATTGACTTCGATCAACCGTCTGCCTCTCGGCTCCCACCGACTCAGCCTCAGCCACAGTGTCTGCTTCAGGATGTGTGGAAGGGGCGTTGCACTCTCCACCGCGAACATCCCGAGGGCTTGTCATCGCAACTCTCCGCCTTCTCGCACCATTAACATGGATAGGTCTCTCCTCTCTCTCTCGTTCTCTCTCTGTCTCTCTTCCTTTGCAACCGTCGAACTTATTTCTTTCAAATTGACGGAGTGTTATATATGTATGTAGGTACCGATCGTCGTATAATGTCTCTCCTGGACGGGACTTGCCGGTGGTGCGAAGAGAAGACGGTTCTTCTTCCGACGATAACGGTGGATATCTGATTCATTGCATGAAATGGGGACTAGTCCCTAGCTTCACCAACAAGAGTGACAAACCTGATCATTTTAAAATGGTAATCATATGATTATTATTATTATTTGGAATTTTTTTTTTGCTTCCGTTAAAATTAACAGTTTTTTTTTTACCCTTTAGCTATTGTAAGGACAATCTAATTTCATATGAAGATAAAATCAGATCTCACTTATTACTTCTGGAAATTATTTTTCTTGAAATAAACAGTGTGCGCAAGTTTGTTGTTTGCGTGTAGTGTTATTAGTGTTGATTGTAATCAGTTTCCCTTTTGTGCTTTTGACTCTACTTATGACATGTTACCTCTGAAGTACTTTTGAGAGTTTCTTCTTTTGAATGCATTTTAATCTGCAGTTCAATGCTCGGTCCGAGTCGATTACTGAAAAGGCTTCCTTTCGTCGTCTCATTCCTAAAAGCCGGTGTCTTGTGGCATTTGAAGGGTATATAAAACTTTTCTATGATATTTGCTATGTCTAAGACGAAATTGTTCATAATTGCGTGCGTGTAAAGCCAATTGATCAATTTTGCTCATGAAGAACTATAACTATTACTTTCGTTGGATTGAGAAGAAAGTAAATGTTGGGGAACAGTGAATTTATTTCATTGTGCTGTGCTGTACCCCCTTATTAGTCCTTTATTTCTTTGTTCAAGAAACACACATCATGTGAGGGGTTTTATAACTAAACGAGTAGTAGTGTATTATTCAGATTCTATGAGTGGAAAAAAGATGGTTCTAAGAAGCAGCCATATTATATCCACTTCAAGGATGGTCGGCCTCTTGTTTTTGCTGCTTTGTATGACTCATGGAAGAATGCTGAAGGTATGCCACTTCCATTGTTTTTAATTTTGGAAGGAAAAAAGAAAAATTTACCAGACTGATTGAGATTTTCTTTTTCTTTTTCTTTTCTTTTTTTTTTTTAGGTGGGCTGGGGGTAAAAATTGATTGAGAGTTGATATACAGTTTTCACCATATTACTCACATTTCTACTTATTTTTTCTTATGCTTTGGGTTCTGAGTTACTATCTCCCCTAAAGCCAGAGAAGCTGTAACTTTTGGTGGTTTTTCTTAGTGATATCATGATTTGCTACTTGCTTGATGGCCATGAATGCCAATATTCTTGGTTGGGAGTTTCTCTGGTACTATTAGTCTAACATACGTAGCCTGAGGGAGCTAATATTTCCTTGCAGGTGAGCTTCTTTACACGTTCACTATTCTCACAACTTCATCATCATCATCTCTCAAGTGGTTACATGGTAGGCACTCTTTTTTGAATTGATATTTACCTATTTAAATTCTTCTCTTATCATAAATATTGGTACATGATTATATTCCTTCATTATGTAAGAGATTTATATGTAAGAGATTTACACTTCTAGTGCTGGAAACAGATCTTTCAGTTTCATATGTTCCGAAGATTGGGCTTGATAACCTGCTTAACCTCAATACTATGGATAAGCTTCTCTGCGTAGCATGTAATCTTTCAATTTTGTGAAAGGGGATTCTGCAGAGGGTTGAATAAGCTATCATTTTGTTCTTGTGTGTCTGGTATCTGAATGCATCTTCCTATCAAAGGACTTTGCTTTTGGAAGATGGCTGTATATTGACCAAACCTGCAATGCTTGTATTTGATTGCTGGAATCTCATCACAGCCTTAATGCTTTTCCTAGTTTTTGTGCTTATGCTTGTATTTGATTACCATTCGCAGTATGATAATTGAATTTATCATGAGCAGCAGTTAACAATCCAATTACAGCATTCTGATTTGCACAATCTGGCTAGTGTTTTCTTTGCCTACTTCATTATAGCCAAAGGAATTCTTACTGCTTCATACCCTCGTTTTTCTTATGGACAATTATCATTCATCATGTTTGGAATGTGCATATGAGGATGTTTGTGGGATGCAGGTCTAATGATGAAAGAAGAAATGATACACAGTTTTATTTCTTGTTTTCAATACCTTACTAGTGTTTTCAATTTTTTCAGCTGAATTTCAGATCCTTAAGTCATATTCTAAATTTAACTTATGAAGTTGAATTCAATCTGGCTAGAAAGTATGTGAATTGGATGCAAAGTAGCATTAATTTGTGTAGTTTTACTTGTCTGTTATCACAGACAGGATGCCAGTGATCTTGGGAGACAAGGAATCAATGGATACGTGGCTGATTGGTTCAGCTTCTTCCAAATATGACTCAGTGCTTAGACCATATGAAGAAAAAGATCTGGTAAGATTTCTACCCCTACAAGCAATGTCAAGTGATGTTTTCTTTGAGCAAGGATATATCAGACATTTCTTTTTCCAGGTTTGGTACCCAGTTACAGCAGCAATGGGTAAGCCATCTTTTGATGGCCCTGAATGCATCAAGGAGGTAGACAATTCTCCCTCTCTCTCTCTTTTTTCATTTTATTTATTTATTTATTAATGTTATGCACAATTTGTTCAGCTGAGGTAAATGTAATTCATACCTAGTTGTGAGTTATGCATCATGTGGGTAGCTATTCTGTGTTTTAACATTTGTGATACCTTTCATCCCTGCCAATCCCATATCCTAGCTCATGTTTATGAGCAAATATTCCCATGTTTATGACCGTTGCGATATTCCCTGAAAGAGTGACATGTAGAAGGGGACTGAAATACTGTTTTTTTATACCTGACTGTGATGAAAGAACTCCTGTTTCCCCTCTTCTGTTTCTGACAGCAGACAGCATCCCAGTACTTATAAGTTCTAAGAAATGAATCCAATACATCTGGATGCAAACTCACATGCCAATTCAAATGTAGCATGTAGCCTAGTAGGCTCAAAGCCACTTTGATTTGGCTAAGTCCACCATGGCAAATTTGTAGTCATATATGAGATATGCATTCCAATACTTACTAGAAGTAGTTGCTGTTAAGTTAACAAGTTACATGGCCAGGAGCATAAATTCTCCAAGGCAGGGGTCAGGAGGAGGCTTGCCTTTTGTTTCTTTTTCTGCCATTTTTTGCAAAGTTCCTATCATTAAAGGGTTGCCCTGTTTCATCTATTTGCATACAACAACTCTGTGTGGTTATGACAGCTACATAATTCTATATGCTGGCTGCTTCACAATTATCTGTATTACTAATGCCAAAATTGAACTGACCTCATATATTATATAACCTTTTTCTTGGACATCGATTATATAACCTAGGAGTGCCAACATATAGGGAATGTTGGTGAGTTAGTAGGGGATAGTGGTGGTTTCTTTATAACCACATTTTCGAACAAAGCAAAAGAGCCAAATATGTCAAGGGCATCTAGCAGGTATCACTTGCTTGTGATGAGTCCAAAACTTTCTCTCTTTTTTACTTGCTTGCAAAGACAACAAAAAGAAAGTAGAGTTACATATTTTATATAAATCGTATGGTGTGTAGCAAATTCAATCTATCATTTCATATCTAACATTTGGAAGTTTAGATCATCATTATTATGAGGTACATACATTGCAGGTATGTGTTCTTTCATACAGTAATCAAATGCTTGCATGTCCTTTAAGCGAAGACATTGCTTGCTTATGCTTCTGGTGACTTACTGTAGATCAAATTGACGACCGAGGACAAGAATATGATATCAAAGTTTTTCATGAAAAAGGAACAAGTAGCGAAGAAAGAAGAGCAATGTCCTGATCAAATTCTCCAGGATAATATGCAAAAAGCTTTGAAAGAGGAAAGTAAATCTGAAGACTGCGATGAACATCAATGTGCTATGGGACAGGTGAAGAAGATGTGAAATCCAATGCTGCTGGCCTCCCTCATGATGCTGCAGAGAAGTTCCCAATTAAACGGGAATATGAAGAGTTGTTGGTTGATCCAGATCATTTGAAAGTGTCAAAGGTAAAGATCATCTAGTCCATGAAGAAGAAAAGAGAAGTTAGTAGTATGGGTGATAAACAACCTACTTTGCTTTCATATTTTCGGAAGAGGTAGTTCTACCTTGTTTCACGCTCACTGCATGGCTTGTTGGTTAAACTTTAAAGCATGTGGGGTGTTGCTAAATTGGAATCTTCTCTCTGCTGATTACATGTTTGTTGTGATATATTTTTGGCAAAAGCATTTTCTGGACTGGAACTCTGGAAGTGTATAAATTATAATTGGTGTGCAGACTTGGTATCATTGGGAGGTGGCAGCAAGCTTTTGGTCTACGGTGTTGGCAAGCGTGAAAAGCTTATTTTTTGTAATGCATTATTTTGACATTTTGAGTACGTGTGATGTACACAAAGCATGTAAAACTGGTATTAGCCTATTAGGTAAGTTTCATGTATTCTCTACCCTGCATGATAACTAGGTTAGAATGAACCTAGCCCACAATCGCGGGTTGTTCCAGGATGTTGTTCTTTTGGCTTGCCAAGAACAAGATTCTCGAGTAGAATTAGCATCTCCACCTTGTCGAGACGTGAGTGCAGGTGATGATCACTCGGAGCATGTGCTAGCGCACTTGACAGGCACTAGTATCCGTCCGTGCTCATGGAAAACCTGGATTGGTGCTCCATTCGACCACAGAAGTGATCGTTCCTATATCTGAATTTAGTGTGCTTATTTGACGTGAATTTTTCTCCCCAAATTTATAGAGTTAACAAATAATTAACGAATGATTTCTATTTTTAAGGAAGTGCGAGTAATTTTATCTTTTCTCGTCAATGTGAAAATTACACTGATGCTTATTGTCGTATCCCTTAGAACATGCAGCTGCCCCCTCTTAAGATTAGATGTCGGGCCATACTTGGCTTTGGGGAGGTGTGCTCTAAAACCGATGGACCTACCAGTGTTGGGTCACAAGTTAGACCCTGACTTGTAGCCATATCTACTTAAAATGGGTTTAGGATCTATTTTTTATCATATTTTCATCATTTGATTATTTTAGCATCATTTTTTATAGTTTTCAAACAGATTGTCAAAAAAAAAAAAAAAAAAAAAAATACTGATGAAAAATTGATAATTTTACTTATAAATAGATTAAGTAGATATGATACATATATGATACAGATAAGTTATGGATGCAGATTTGATGTAGATCTTATACATATACAATACAAATAAAAAATCAAACAATCCAAATAGACCTTAGGAATGGTTTTCAAAAGATGATGAATTTTGTATATTAGAAAGAGTGTGTCATAAATGATATTTGAGTTTTAATAATACAATTATGTATTTAAATTTTGAAATTGATCAAATTAAATGTCTAAAAAATTTTGAAATTGATCAATTTAGTATCTAAAAAAATTTGATAGAGGTACTATTGGTGTTCATGGATTTTTTTTTTTTAAGATACCAACTTGATTAATTTCAAAGTTCAATTACTAAATTAATTGATTTAAAAGTTTAAGTATTTAATTGCATATTTTGTCAAAATGTTGATATTAACCCTATTAGGAGTAGTATTCTAAAGTGGGTTATGTTGTAGCTTGCATCACATAACGTAGAAGCTCTTTTATACATACCAAGTGAATGAAAAAAGATAAACTAAAAATAAAAGCTTTATACATATTGATGTGCCTAGATTTCTGGATAGGATTAAGGATAAGATTGAAGGTGTTTTATGCTATTTATAAATATCTAGTGAATTTAGGACTTATACCATATCAAATTTCTACTTCTAGTGACCTTGGCCTTGATTTGGACCTTCTATAAGACTACTATGGTAAGTGAATTGGAATAAGATTTCTACCATGTACCAGTGATTATCTTTATAAATATTATACTATTTTTTACTGTAGTGTTGAAGCACATGAATACATTTGAAAGATGACAAATTAGATTAGCTTTAGGGCTTTGGGTGCTACATGTGCTTGGTTGTTAAAATTGCTCTTGGAGATACTTTAATTGAAGTGAAAATGCTAATTAAATGGTGCTTGATGTTAAACCCTTCAGGGTAGATTCTTGACTATCTATGAATTATTGCTTTATCACCTAATAACTCGACTAATGACTACTAAATTATAATTTAAATTACCATGCATTACATAAACTACATTTAAACTCCTTCTAGTCACCATTAGCCTGTGATGGTACAAAGAGGTCATAGGAGGCGAAAGAACCAATGTAACCTTGCCTAGATCTCTAGAAACTATTTGACACTTGGAAACCTCATCTTTTAATTGTTGCCAATTTTGGGATTCATTACCTTGGGGTAACAATGTTGGTAGACTTTTTACATCTACACTTCAAGGTGAGTAGAGATAATCATACATAAGAAAGTTTTAATATAAAACTTTTCTTTTTCATATATATTGCTATAACTATTTTTAAGCAAATGAGTGTTGAGGTTGATGGTTTATATGGATCATGGTTAGGCTTGGAGTTTCGCAATCTAGCTTTGCTATGCGTAAGATTGTTTTTGAAAATTTGACATTATAGGACATGAATCTATATTGTATATGGTTTTCGAATGATCACGTATGTTGCTATATTTGCATATGTTTATTGCTTGCATCGTATCTAATGTTTGATAGCTCATGTACTCTTGTGTGAAAGTAGAGTAGGAGAAGTGTCTTACTTAGCTTGTTGATTATTCATTCCTTTACAATTTGCTATTTTACTAGCGACACTTTTGGTTGGATCTAAGCTAGACTTTACCTAAGGTGAGTTGTAGTAGTAGCCAAGTGGCATGGTTGTTGAGCAATTGTGTAGCTGCTTGGAATTTAGGATAACGTTAGCATGAACATGAAGACTCAGGATAACATTTTATATTTTTCTCTTATATTTATCATAGACTGTCGGATGATCGTACTCAAGCTTTACATTTATTTTGGTATTATACTACTATATTTATGTGGATGTTTATTCATTTGCTTGAATCAATTATTGACCGAATGTAAACGAGTTAGACTTTTAAAGGCTTGGTTCAGCTCCTTTAAAAGTTTTGAGTTTGACTTGAGTTTTTTATTGAGCTCGAAACTTAGGTTTAATCTTACTTCATTTAGATAAATAAGCTTAATTTTGAATTTAAGTTTAGTATTATTTATAAAGCAAGCTCATGCCAAACTGAGCTTTTAATCAAGTCTAAAATAAAATTTATTTTGAGCTTAAGCTTGGCTCATTTTCCATTAAATCTTCCATATATTATTATTATTTTTCAATCTTATATATTATAGATAAGAGATGCAACATATATTTACACACATATATTAAATAGAAATCATTTTTTAGTTTTAATTATATGTTTATATATGATATATTACACATACGAAACTCACAAGCTTATAGCAAACCTACTAGTTTGTTTACGAGCTTACTTCGGAGGCCTTATATGCTTGTTTCGTATTTTAGGCTATGGTGATTACCGTTGAGGCCACGAGGTATGTTAAACAGAACTGGGGATTGGTAAGTCGTTCTCTTATACTCATTAAACTCTTTTTGTATGTCTCTACTCTGATTAATCGTGATGTCTCCCGACTAGGGTTCTAAGGAGGTTAAGAGGTTGAAGGGTAATTTTGAGAAAAAGCTCGCTAAGGTAAGGAAAAAGGAGGTAAGGCTCAAGAGCAAGCTGAGTGTTGCCTCGAAGGAGAAGCAGAAGTTGCTGGATGACATAGAGACTAAAGTCTTGTGGTGTCATGGGAAGCTGCTGAGGCCAAGAAGCAGTTATCGTTGCTTAAGGTCACTACTGAGGAGTATAAGGGCAAGTGGAAGGGCATGAAGCAGGAACGAGATTCTTTGTCCCGCTAACTAATTGCTAAACAAAAGAAGGAGGCTAAGGTGATTGTCTTGGAGCTCAACAAGTTGAAGGAGGAGGCTAGTGCATCCAACTTGGAGTGGGAAGCCCTGAAGGTAGGATCGTTCATTTTTAACTCCATTATATTCGTTTTTTCTTTTTTTTTTTTTGAGTTCTTTCTTTCCGTGTAGGCTTGTGTGACAAGCTTGGAGAGTAGGTAACTTGTGAGTGAAATGACCAAGAAATGGGTCATAAAGGAACTCTTTAAGAGTGGCACGTGGACCTATCTCCAACAGAGGCTTGCAAGGGACATAGCCAAGTTGATACAAAAGGAATTACTAGAGAGGTATTTGGATTTAAACCTGGATTCCTAGCCATGTGGCTTGGTGAAGTCCCTGCTGATGTTGAGGAAGAAGAAGGTGATGATGAGGTTGAAAGTGATGATGAAGGCAAGGAGCCTATAAGGATTGCAGGATTAGCCATAGCTAAGGACATTGCTTAAGGAGAGAGTCAACAGGTCCTTTCTATCATAGCTTCTGACCCTACTTTGGCCTCTGAACCATGCAAAGTGGGCTGCTTGAGGATCTTGTAGGGGTTCCTTATGTGAGTTTGACTTAGTCTATCTTAGATGCTCCTTGTCTTGCCATGAGTGAGGAGATCTTTCATGATTGAGAGACAGTGGAGAAAGTAGCGTAGGTTATTTTTTAACTTGTTTAGGAAGGTTGTTATTTTGGTCCTTGAGATGGCCTTACAATTGTAACCATTGATTAATGAATAAAGGGGAACTTCATTCATATATTGCCTTGTCATCATTTTTTTTAACCTTTGAAGTCCCTTTTATGTGTTGATTCCATTAAATGAACTTAGTCGTCTCTTCGTGATTCTTCCTTCTAGCTGTAGTTCCATCGCTTTTTGTTGTTGAAACTTTACTAGGGATTTGTAGTTTACTTCACTTTTCGGAGGTCGTGTGTGGGCTGTGTAGACTTAGTCTATTATGTCAAGATCCCACCCATCCCCTCGATTTTTCTTAATTTATCTTTGAATTTATTACGTAGTGATCGCATTAGGCTATTTGGATTTGTCAATTTGGTGCATGGATAGTGTTGGGTCCGTGATAGACTAGTTATAAAGGATGAATTAGGCGATAAGTAGACCTGTGTGTGGCTGGAAATTTTCTTTTTCAAAGCTTCGTATGTTCCTAAGGTTTAATAGGACGGTTGGGGATATAGCATGTGAAATCTTTGAGATGTGATTGCATTAAATGTTGTCGGGATACACATTTCCTCTTTATCTATAAATACTGCCTTCGGCTGGAGTGGTGTTCACCACATCTTCAAATTACTTAATTTTTAAACTCTGAGTTGATTTCCTTCTTCAAATTACTTTATGCCTCTCTTCTAGTTAAAATGTTGTTGTTCTAGCTAGATGTCTTTCTTGAATTATTATGGTTGGATAGGTCGAGCCCTTGGGGACCTTGGGTTATAGGTCTCGACTATTGTTGCTCTACTATCTTTGTTTAATGAGGTCAGTTGCTTTGCTATCTCTATTTATGCGAAGTAGGGAAGGGGTTAAGTTAGTGGTCTGGAGTTTGTATTGCGTCGATAAGATGGCCTTTTAGCTTGGTTTAACTCCTTTCTCTATTTTTGTTCCAGGCTTGGGGCTGTGTTTCTCTTCTGTAACCACCCAGGTCGATGTCTCCGACTTCCTGGATTTGTCTTTGAGGTCATGGTGACTACAGTAAAGTGGATAACAATGACTGGGGGCTTTGTCCCTCTTTAATAACCTCTTGTCAATCTTTTTTGCTTCAAGACTTTAGTTGTCGGGGGGAGACTGGCCTTCTTTAATGCATTGGTCCTTGGGCCTTTAGCCATTCTCATGGCGAGTGGCGTTGTGAAGCTTTAGACCCGTAGTGAGCTCGCTTGAATGTCTTTACGACTTATAAAGTTTGATCAAGCTTGTTGGCAAATTTCTTCGAGCAGGGAGAGGAAAAGCTTTGCTGCCCTTAGGCAACTTTTTAATGTCTTCTTAGTCTTGTTTGTGGCCTCATTTGCTAAGGAAAAGATGAAATTCTCTCATACTATAAGTTCCATTCTTTATGTCATTTTCATCACAAGTGGGAGAAGCTGAAGGCATGGCAGATTTATGCTCAGGAGATCGGGTTTGTTGCGAGCTCGTCGAACTCAATTATAAGCTAGTGAACTTTATCGAGGTCATCCACAGGCTGAATCCACATTCTCAAGTCAAAGCTAACCAAATAACGTACAACCATCCTGTTCATTCCAGGTCATGGTCAAAGTTATGTACTTCTAGCTTGAAAATCCAATGTTAGCTCAGGCATCGGATGTTACTTGGTTTAATGACCTGAAGCCTTTTATCTTGGGATTTTGGTGTCCTTCCATTACGAAGACTCAATGTACTTGTAGGATCTTAAGCTTGTAAAGATTTATCTTGTAACGTACTGGCCAGAATGCTAGCTAAAATTATCTTGGCTGAGAAGCCAGTTAAAACTTTTGTAATGATCAGCTTTGAATAAATGGAATTTATGTTCTCTTTTGCCTTAAATTTCCTTCTTGCCTTATTATGTAGTTGGAGCTTGCACTTGCTTTTGTAGATGATGATCTTAGCTGGAATTGTAGACTTAACCCATTGGCGTGTTGCGTTCGAGCTCTTGAGGGGAGTTGCTCGAGCTCTTGGGGGTAGTTACCTTAAGTGGGAGTTAATTGAGCTCTTGAGGGGAGTTACCCTTAGGAAGGAGTTACTTGAGCTCTTGGGGGAGTTTCCCTTAAGAGGGACTTACCCTTGCTCTTGACGGCATGAGAGGGTAGAGTTTCTTTAAAATCCTGAGGCCTCTACCGAACTTAACTTTCTTTTTGTTAAAGGGGGATTGAGAGGAATCACATTAGCATAGAATTCTCATTTCATCCATAACTTTTTCAGTGGGTTTACAAGGTCGTGTTTTCAGCCTTACATATATGTGTTAAAAATACATCAACTTTCTTAATTATTTGCGCTCTAGGTTCTTGGGATGAGCTTGCCTTCTAGTGTTTCCAGCTTTTATGTTCTATTCCCCAAGGCTTCTTTTACTCCGACCAAGTCTTCCCAGTTCGGTGCAAGTTTCCCTTGGGCTTCTTTTGATCCCATTGCTTCTGATTTTATGCACACCAAATCACCAGGGAGGAAAACTTTGTGCTTAAATTTTTTATCGTTGTATCTAGTGGCCTTTTGTTGGTAAGCTGATACCTTTTTGCTCACCATGTCTCGTGTTTCCTTTATGGCATCTAGTTCAGCCCTTATTCCAACTTCACTGATGGGTTCATCATATGACTACACTCGTATGTTGGGAGTTCAAGCTTGATAGGTGGAATAGCTTCAGATGAAGGCTAGTTGGAAAGGGGTTCCTTCGGTTGGAGTTTGCTTGGTGATGTGATATCCTTACGGTATACTTGGCAGCTTGTCTGCAAGTGATCCACTTTGGATTTTAGGCTTTTGCATTATGGTTTTATATGAAATGCATAATAAGAATTTAACCAAGTTCATTAAATAAGTATATGAAATGCAACAACCATATGATCAAACAGTACATACGACTATCCGGTTTCGTACGTATGATAGATTTACCCCTCTATCGGTGGTTAGGGAATGATTTGAACTGGGCCCCATTCGACCTCCTTGAAATTTTGCGCGCGTTTCGGGGTTCCAAAAAATCGTACTACTAGTCCCTGGACTTTTTTTACCCAAAACGATCGATCCGGTTCGGCTACAACTAGAGGCCGTATTCCCCGAATGTCCTAAATCCTCAAGATGTAGCTAGGCAGCTTACCTTTTCATATCCCATGCTGAGGAGTAGTAGCAAAAATGCGAAATGATATTCTAAATGACAACTTAAAAGGAATTCCCAATCTGACATTAATTCATTTAAAACGATCAAGTAATAATTGCACATATAGCAATACATACATAGAAACAATTATATCAATCACAGATTGGGTTTCGATATATTTATCATTCATTGATCGCACATAACAATTCACATACATAATTCTCATAATATCCTACATGCATATCAATTTTATCTTTTTCTAACATCTAGTGCTCTATTCTACAGGCATATGCGCGAATACATAAACGTAAAGGAAAACTTACTCGTCCATAGTGATCTTGTATCAGTCGAAGTAATCTCGGGAAAAAGAAGATCTTGGTCATCGAAACATAAACACAAGAAATAGCCAAAATGAGTATTTCATCCAAGATCTTCTTAAATTTTCTAACTCTATCTTGTTAGGTTCGTCAAAATTCGCATGAATGGAAATTTCAATTTAAAATGGCCATAACTTGCTCATTTTAACTCGGAATTTTGCATATTATATACCGTTTTCTACCTACTTGAAAAGATCTATCAATTTCTAAGATTATTTTTATCAAAAGAAGTCATTTGGGTCTTAGATTGGTGACATACAGATTCATCATGAAATTTCCAGATTTCAAAACTCAAGTTTTCAAACTTTTCTTCATCCAAAAATCTTTGTACCAAAATATAAATATTAATATAGTTGAAAAATCCTTTGAACATATATATATATATATATATAATATATCTTAACTCATATCATAAGCATAAATTTAGTGAAGTTGTCCCAACAACGATTTTTATAAAATAAAGTGTTCTAAAAGTTGGAAAAGTAATGTTTTGAAAATTCTTATTTTAGCTTTGTAGGAAAAGTTCTTGGATTTATTATAAGTAAATATTTTTCTCTTTTTAAATTTATCTATCCCTTGGAAACAATTCATATTTTCCAAAATAATTTTATTCCTACAACTTCATTTTTTTGGAGTTAAAAATGTAGTTTCTAAATGTTTTCTTGATAGCGACAAAACTATCTTAAAGTTCACTTGTTCTTAGTTTTTCCTAAAGTTTGTTCCATTTTAAAATAATAATGTTCTTCAAATTTTATTTCCTAAATAAGATTCATCTTCAAAAAGATTTATTCTTTGATGATTTTGTAAAACTTATCTAAACCTTAGTTTGAAAACTTTACAAACGAGTTTAAGAAAACTTTTGTTAAACAAAGAATTAGTAACGTTAAGTTTAAAGAAACTTTCTTATTTCATTGGCTTGAAAAGAGAGTATGTGCAAATTCTACTTTATGTATTCTTTGATGAAACTCTAATGTACCATTATTGGTAAGACTTGTTATGAGTTTATTTAAATTTTTGGAAAAGGTTTGTGAAGGTAAAACTCTTAGCTTTTAATGAAAATCATTTCTTTAAGTAACCAAAATTTATTTTGAAAAAGAGTTCATAAAAATATTTTCTTCATATTTTTGTTGAGACAATATCAATATGCCCATGTATGAACATGAATATGTAGTCATGTGAAATATAATCAAAATAACATAATAAGATAAAATAAATGTAATAAGAGCGTAATGGTAAAGTCAAGTATTGGGAACCTTAGCTTTATCAAGGTATCCCTGGACTAAGAATAGACTAGTTTCAAAAAGCAAAGAAAAGAAAAGAAAAGAAAAGATAGAAAATTGTTTTGACTTGAGAAGGACAAGTCTAAGACTAGAAAGACTAGTCTTAATAATAGCATAAAATAAATAAATAAGTTGCAAAGCATAAGAATAAATAAATAACAAGTGAGCTTATATACTCTAAAGAAATATATATATAATATACATAATACTATATAGAAGTTAGATTAGAGCAAATAATAATAACAATAATAACAACAACATAATAACATATTGGAAAATATAGTATGAACAAAAACAAAAACATGAACATATTGTTGCTTCTTTAACTCTCATGAGTCTAAGAAATATACACTAAGCTCATGCTAAGTTAAATGAACATGATAAGTAAATTGAAGAAGTTTTACCTTAGGTAAGTGATGGTGTGTTTAGAATTTCTCTTAAAGAGAAATGGGTAGTTTATGGTGATGGAAATGAAGAGAGCATTTGAGAGGAAATTTGTAGAGAGAGGGTTTGAAAAATGATTTTGGAAGAGTTTTGTTATGGAAATGAGTTGTATAAAAGAATGAAGGAGGAATGAGGTATTTATAGAATTTTGGAGTGGAAATTAGATGTAATTAAATAAAATGAGAGTGATAGGAGAGAGAGTGGACGGCAACCTTGGAGAGAGGGAAGAAAAATTGATTAAATTTGTTGTTTTGTAACAAAAAGAAGTAATGTGTAAAGTGTGATATGATTAAAGTTGTATGGGAAAGGTAAATTGTAAGGTATAGGTATGGTAGTGTGTAGGAATAAAGTGTAAGAAAAAGTAGAGATACTAAAATAATAATCAATAGTAGAAAAATACTATGAATAATAGACTAGACAATTAAAATACTGGTAGTAAAGAAAATACGCGTAGTAAAGAAAATACTCGTAAACGGCCTATATCTGATATTTTTAGTTACTGAAAACTTCTAAAACTAGTATTTTTGAATTCCTTATATTTTTACGATTCTATTGGTATTATCGGAATATTTTTATTATCCAATGTATAAGGGCACGGTTTCGCAAACTGATCCCATTTGGATTCGAATGACATTAAAAATTTGCGAATATGATATTTTTAAGCTTTCCTATACTATTATGAACCATTTTCCCACCATTACCTCAATTTCGTTGTTTAGGGTTTAAGAACACGGAATTACCGAATCTAAATTCTCTAGACTAAATATAGAACTAGGTTAACTTTAGGGTTCCGATTTGACTTTCGGTTCTTAGGGTTTACTAAATTTACTGAAAAATCTAGGGGCTTACACTTGAGCTATAGGAACGAGCCCTAGTGGAAGCACTAGCTCGCGTGGGAGTAGTGGTACGCCAGTGGTCTCTCTTGGGTGATACCTAATCACACCTAGACGATAAACGAGTTAGGGAATCATTTCGTTGTGTACTAGAAGCTTGTTTTTCTAAGTGCAGGTTCCTTAACCCTTTCAACTTTGTAATTCTAGCTTATAAGAGAGGATTGGAATGCTCGTTCTCAACAGTCTCATGTACAAGTTGTCTATTAAGCTCTAGTATACATCCTTGGTCTAAAAAATTAGTGTTGCCAGTGGCAGGTGGTTTTGGGTATGGTAGCTTACGAGCTCCATCATCTGTCGAAGTAGCTATTAGCCGAGTAGAAACTAGATTAAGTTGGTTCTTGCTCCGTTGAGGTATCGACATGGTCAACATCAGAGGTTACTATTTACAGTATGTGTTATGGGTATCTTGTCTTAATGAGAGGTTGGTGTTTGTAGGAGAGCAAAGTGGAGAAGGTAGTCTGCGACAAAGAAGGAAGCATGTGTTTCCCACAGATGTGCCACGTGTTGCATGAGTTGACTCTGTCGGTAAAGATTGGCTCTCTGTAAACACAGAAAAGCAGTCAAAGGTTCACCGCAGGGGGAGGAGGTTGCCCGCGTAGCTACTCTGATACTTAAGTTAGTCCGTGGGTCTATCTTAGGTAACTTACTCAATAAAAAAATAGTATCTCTCCCCTTCCTATGAAGGGAGGGGCTATTTATAGTTCATGGCCATACCAAAATGACGTCCACTGAATCTTTTCTATTAAAGCAAATCTCCATCTGGTAGCTGACCTGGCACTTAAGGTGATGGGGGTGCCTAAAGTGAAGGAATTTTTGCTGCATGGAGTGTGGTTGAGCTAGTAATGTCTGCCCCAAGTCAGGATAAGGATGCATGTAGATCTTTCAGAGTTGAGGCTCAACATAGGGCTCCCAAATTTCCCTCGTAGTTGCGGTGGTCGTGAGCTCAATCATACTCAGTTAGGGTGAGACTTTAAGGTATTGCTAACCATGGGCTCTTCATGGGTCGGTAGTGTGGATGGTATTTTTGGCACTTCTTAGGCTCTTTGATAAATGTGTAGGTGGTAGCGGGCTAAGTGGGTCCTAGCTTACATTCTACTGTCAACACAAAGTTTTTAAATGGATAAACATCTCTTGTCTAAAGTAGTTGCAAATGAATTACTTTTGCATGAGCTTCTTCAGTAGTTGACACATTATTATGACTTCCTCTCCTTCCCTTAACATTTAGGTTTTTGAATTCTCCCACTATAAACCTTTATACCATGTCAACTCTAATGAAGCCAATTTCATCTTTGTACAATTATCATAACTAGGTAAATTATATCAAAATGTATCAATGTTTGAGGTAAGTTTATTTAATATACTAACTTTTGTGTGATTAAAAAGAGGTATCAATGTTTGTGGATAAGTTCATTTAAGATATCAACATTTCAAGTAGTTAAAAAAAGGTATCAACATTTTGTAAAGTGAGTTAAATAAGATATTGATAATTGACTATTGATGAAAATTGAAGAAACTTAATTGAAAATTAACCTAAGTGCTGATACCTCATTTGATTCACTTTGTGGAACATTAATTCCTTTTTTCAACCACTCAAAACGTTAATAACTCAAATAAACCTACTCTCAAATATTGATACCTTCTATTATAATTTATCCTATCATAATCATAATAGATGAATAGCTTTTCTACTTTATATTCCTATTCCAAGCATTCTTTTAGGGAGATACCATCAGAAAAGGATGAATCGTCACCTTAATCATGTTAGGACCTTGATTGTAGTTAATCTTTTCTCCTCCTCTACAAAATTAAAAAAATCCCCCTTTACCAATCTCCAAGTTAATCCCTTTGTCTACTTTATGCTACCATTCTAGGGCTTATTGGTTTCTCTTCCTTAGCATGCTTTCGTGTGATGAGATTAATGAATGAATTTAGTAATAATGTCACGCATTTGCTACTTTAAGTCATCCAAGTGCGTATCAATAATAATTTGTTTATCAAAAGCTACCTTAAATTGCTAGAATTTTCATTGCTATTGTTAATACTCTCAATTGGCATTAATACAATTCTACTAAATCTTGAGTATTCACAACTTAGTTTAAGAATAAAGATCCCCACATAATACTCTCTTCATGATCTCAACCACTACCTAATTACAATTGCAACAATAAATATGAATCCTATTTTAGTTTCTAAATCAAGAACTGAGAAATTTAAGACTTACCATTTGACTGTGTCATATGAATTCTCTCGTATGAAATATGATGTTTCTAAATTTCTAGATTGGATTTAGGACATATGATTGGAAGCATAACAAAATTGCAAGGTTCTACGACTATTGGAAATTTTTGTATGGGTTTTATGCATTGAATGAATGGAAAATAGAAGAAGATATGGAAAATTGACTATATGATATTACTCATGAATAATAAAACAAACTAAGGTTTGACTGAATCAATGATTGATATGATGCACAATTGCTAATATAATTAGATTGTTAAAGAAATGCTTCGATATGGTTTTTAATGATTTCAATAACAAAATGTTGAGGGGATTTGAGATGACACAATATCATAGTAATTCATTCTATGCCATGATCTCATAAGAGATTGATAAATTAGGTATTTGCCACAATTAGCAAGATTCATGAGAACAAGCATTTGAGAATAACTCAATAAGGTATAATAATTGATGTCTGATAACTATCACTAGTTACATGATGCCTCAGTAGGATGTAGACAACAATTTCTATTGGACTAAAATTTGACTAAGAATAAAAGTTTAATTAAATAAATTAATTGATAATTCAAAAGAAAATGAAAATTTTGTAAATATCCTTGGACAATTTGGATTAACAGTCTTATAGCAAGTTTCCAATGAACTTCATGCATCCTTGTTTAAGGTAGAACTCGATTTTAGAAAAATAAGCTCTACTTATCATTTAGAAACTGAAATTATATTCAAGTAAGAAGCACATGATACAATATTAAATTCTACTTCAAAGAGTGTTTGTTTCATTAGCTACTTGTGCTCATTTACATTTTTGTCAATAATAACCTCCATGCCTTGCACCTAGCTTCTTCTTGTGATTACAATCTCACCTCTTCTTGTTCATACCTTCATTTGCCTTCAATCTTATAGAGTCATGGTTAGGGCTTTGATTCCCCTATATAAGTTAAATTAATCAAAACTTGACAGCACATAATAAAAAATAATACAAATGAATAGTAAAACATATACAATGAGTATAATAAATTTATGGGTTAATTACAAAAAAAACTATCCTGTGTTTTGCCTCTTTTGCAAACGACTAACCTGTGATATTTTTCTTAACAAATAGCTAATTCATGTTCAACTCCATTTTGTTTCGTCAATGTTACCATTAATTGTAACACATGTTAGGCATGTGATATGCCATAAACCATTCAAAATTCAAGTGTTTTTTTACTGTCTTCTTCTTTTGGTTTTTGTTTCTTTTCTTTTAAAATAAAACTAAACAAGTACAAAAGTAAAGGAAGCAGGAAAAAAAGATATAAGTTTGGAGCCGAGTGTACATGTCTTCTCCAAAAGCTCATGAATTACAAAAGAACAGAAGTTTCATCGAGCTTCTCCAAGTCGAGTTAGCTTGGATTTGCCATGGTGTTTCCATCGTGGTTAGTCAAGTCTGGAGTTGAGTGTTCATGTCTTCTCCAAAAGGTCAAGAACTGTGAAAGAATGGAAGTTTCACCAAGCTTCTCCGAGTTGAGTTAGCTTGGGTTTTCCATGGTGTTTCTATCGTGGTTAGTGAAGTTTTTAGGTTTGGTGTTGGTTAGAGATATGATAGGTTAGATAGAGAAAATGATGGAAGAAGACGGAGAAAGAGCTTCTCTACCATAGTTATGTGGTGTTCAAACCTAAAGCCATGAGATTCCTTTGTCCATAGATTCTCCATACTACTTGAAGTACTCTTGATCTTAACTGGTTCCTTAATACAAATTTTGATGGTGACCTTGATACATCCCTAGAAATGTTTTTATTTGGCACGTGATTGGCACACATGGATCTCAAGTAATGACATTTTTTATGAAACATAATGGAACATTTCTTGGGTTAGCTATTTGTTAAGAAAAATATCACAAGTCAGCTACTTATGAAAGATACAAAACACATATAAGTTTTTTGTAATTAATCATAAATTTATAAAGATAATTGATACATAATAGATATATATATATATATATATAACATAACTTTAATAAACATAGATAATAATACAATATCTAAGATATATATATATATATATATATATAAATAAATAAATAAGGATAATAGTCAATGTTGCTTGAGTGAGGTACTAGTCTTAACCTTCCACTAATTCCTAGTAATAAATTTACCAAGGTTATTTTTAACTTTTAAGGACTAATTTGTCCAAATTCAAAGGAGTTATTAAAAGTTTAAAGAGTGTATCTACTCCAAGGGAAGATTTTGGAGTTTCCAAATAAATAAGTTATAATATCAAGTCATCAAAGTCTACGTGCAATTTATGTATTATCTATAACATATAAGCCATTGCACCCATATACAACACTAATATACACACATCGATAAGTGAAAAAACATAGTGAAGTTGTAATCATATCATAAACTTCAGAAGATTACATGACAAGTAAAACCCATTGTAAGGTAGGACAAAACCTATTCCTATCTTAAATACTATAAATAAGGCTATAGTGCTTCTTCACAACTCACTCCAGCAAGAAACTACTTGCTATGATAGGAAAGAGAAACAACACAGGGATGATGCCATAATGACTAATAATCAAACCTTTAAGTCTAAGCTAAAACTTAGAAACACAATAGATGTAATTAATGGAAACAATTAAGAAAGTGAAACATCATAAGATTTGCAAATATTAATACCTAATGTGATGCTCCATAGTGTGGAATTGAATTTTGTTTTTAGGTTCTAACCCCACTTCTATATTTGGATACGTCAAAGTTGGGATCATGATTTTCGAAAATGAATGATTTCACTTTTGAGTGGGATTTAGATCTGGATTGTTAGACTAGAGAAAGGGAATTGCGATTCCATTTTAGCTTTTAAAATGAAAAATACATTTTTGACCATATATATTTCTTTATCATTGATAAATTAAATGTGTTATATATAAATATGTTATTATATTTTTTACTCATTATACCATTGATTGAGTCATATCTTATATGGAAAATTATGTTGAAGGGGATTGATATATGAAAGTAAATTAAGATAAGGATTAATATTTTAAATGTTGAATGGTTAATAAAAAGGATTAATGTTATATAAAGTAATGCAATTAAGAAATTCTTGTCGTGCCATTATAAAATATGCCGACTTACCCCACACTACATTAGTTCTTTCTTTAATCATTTAAAATGTTCATTCATTAGTTGTACTACTTTATATAACAGTGATAATTTTTTTTTGCCACTTAAAACATTAATATCTTATTTGAAGATTGTTTTCAAATGTTGATTTTCTCAAGTGTAATCTTCCAAAATTTAGGAAAAATTTGCAAGTCACTCCATCAAATTTTAATGTAGGTGAAAATTAACCATCCAAACTTTCAAAGAACATTTTTGGACCCTCTAAACTTTTAACGATTGACATAGTTAAGGATAACCAAATTATTTTGTTAAAAAAAAAAGATCATGTGCCATGCAAATGTTACAATTTTGGTAAAAATTTTTAATTGCCTTTTTGAAACATCTTAACCAAAGTAAAATTAATTTAATAATAATAGTAATGAATTATTATTATTTTTATTATTAAAACTTGTGGTTAGGTACATTTTCAAATAAGTGCCTATGTTTTGATTTTTGCTTGACAAATACATGATTTGCATTTTTTTCCCTTTGTGTCGATGATAGACAAAGGGCATGTGTCATTTTCTTATTAGTTTGTGAGATTATTTAATAGAATTAGTGATATACTAAAAACAAAAAAATATTAAAAATGTAAACAATTTAAAAAAGAAAAAAAATCACAAAAGATATAAGAAAGAAAAATCCTTTGAACCCCTACTTGTTCTTGGATTTCATTATCCCTCTTGTCTTTAATCTCATCTATGAAAGCATTTATATCAATAACATCCACAAATTAGGTGTAATAAATAGGAAAACTATTTTTCATGGGCTCTTTTCTTTTCTCTTTGCCAAAACATATGGATTTCATTTAATTGAGCATAATGAAATGGATCACATCAACTCACTCAAGAGGATTATAGAGGACGAAAGAGTTAGGAATATTAAATTCCATTTGAGCAATTGGATGCATCTTCTCAGGTGTCAAAATGTTTCTCACTAGGGATACAATTTTTTCAAGAGCATAACTCTAACTATGAGAGAGTAAAACAAATCTCCATAGGATATGGAAACAAAAAGAAAAAGAAAAATAACAAATAAAATAATTGGCTTATTTATAAAAAACTGACTACTATTAAACAAATGTCAGTCAATTGCCACAATTTTCAATCTAATCAAATCTGTTGGAAAGTAAACTTATTGTTAGGATGCAAGTGTGAGGTTGAGAAAATCCTATATGGGAAATATGAGACTTATGTGAAGGGTTTATAAGAGAGAAGACACATGAACCTAATACCTTAAAGTTTTTTTATTATAGATGGTATCAAGACCATTAGTGTATTCCTTCATAAGGTCCGTTTGAAGAATTTCTCCCCATTGAAGGTTTCCTCCTCTCCTAACAAATTAGTATTAGAGCCGATTATTCAATTGAGAAACTCCCATAGTTAGCTCTTCATGCGAAAAGAAGAGCTTTTTAGTAGTAACTTATTTGTGAAACCCATGATATAAGGTGAGCAGGTGGGGAGCGGGCTACTCACAAAGCAGGTCTAGTGGAGTAAATTTGACAAACTCTTGGTAAGATCGTGAGGTTTACACATGACGGGTGTAAAACCTAAGCCTATTGTAGAGACTCAAGCTTAAGGGAAAGATTTGTTAAGATGTAAGTATGAGGTTGGAAAAAATCTCATGTAGGAAATATGAGACTTATGTGAAGGGTTTATAAAAAGGAAAGATCTATTAACCTAATACTTTGAGGTTTTTAGTTATAGATGGTATCAAGCCCACTAGTATATTTCTTCATAAGGTCCATTTGAAGAATTTCTCTCTGTTAAAGGCTTTCTCCTCTCCTAACAAATATTGCGGAGTTCATATAATCAAACTTAAGAAGATAGTTTCAAAGATCCAATATCAAAACGGTATTGTAGAAAGGATGAATTGCACTATTATAGAGAGGATGAATTGCACTAGTACAAAGAGAGTAAAGTGCATATTATCTCATGCCAAGCTACTTAAATCACCATAAGGAGAAGCAATGACGGAAATAGTTGATTTGATCAACTTATCTCCCTCTTATGCTTTGGATGGTGATATCCTACAGAGAGTATGGACAGGTAAAAGTATATCCTATGGTCACTTTTGAGTGTTTGGTTGTAGGGCATTTGTGTATATTCCCAAGGATGAAAGAGTGAAACTTGATGCAAATTCAAAGTAGTGTATTTTTCTGGGCTATGCATATGGCGAGCATGGGTATAGCCTATAGGTTATGGGATATAGTAAAGAAGAAAATTGTGAGAAGTAGAGATGTTGTATTTCTGGAAGATCAGACCATTGAAGACATGGAAAAGCTAGAAAAGTTCAAATCCTCAAGCAAGATCCCATACATAGACCTAGTGCCCTATCTTGAAGATCCTAATAATGATGGGGGAGATGTGTAAGGCTCAGTTGAAGATGACGAGTGTAAACCCCGGTATTCTCAGTAGTTAAGAAAACCCCGGGAGTTGAAAAGCGAAACCCTAATCCGGTTCAGTTTAAGTCTAGTGAGAGAAGCTTAGGAACCCTAAATCCGGCTTTCCTTCGGTTTCATAATAAAAGAAGTTTTATAAAATAAATGAATATGAATTATCATTCTAAAGTATATTTTAGACCTTTGAAAGTTTTAAATTCGAGAATTTTTCAATTTCGGACATTCCCGAGCTCAATTACAGAAAAGCGTGCCCCAGGACCATGAACTCAGAAAAATATTCCAGAATATTCATTAGAACCGTAATTTTATATGGATTCCAAAAATATCAATTTTATAATTTTCCGGGCTATAAAAATTACAGTTATAGTCTTTTTCCCGTGTTTTCGTTACAACCGGTAAAGTAGATGTCTTGTCTACTATTCATAAGTACAACCTACACTACACACTACCCATACCCTATTCTTACATCCTTACAACTACTTATTATAATTTTCTTTTCCAAGAATTTTTGTTTCCTATTTAATTATTACATTTATTACATTTTAATTACATAAAATACAGATTTGTTAAAAATTCAAATCCTCTCTCTCTCCCATCTCTCTTGGCCGGCGCCCCCTCCCACATTTCACCCTCATTTTTGCTTTTTCTTCACTTATTTTATTTAACTAAAACCCTAATCCATCTAATATATAAGCTCATATTCATTCTCTCTCCTCATTTTTCACTTGTTCCAATTTTTACCAAAGTAAAAACCTCTCCTCTCTCCCTCTTGTGTGCCGTGACACCCCTCCCCTCCCACACTCACACACACATCTCATTTCCTCTTCATTTCTACATCTAATCTCTATTGGTATGTTGATTTCAAGCTTCATTCTTACCAAATCTTGCAATGGCTAAGCTATTCTTGTGTGTTTTTACATTTAATCCCAATGAGCATATGCTAGGGACATGAAAACACTTGTACAAGAATATCAAGCTATCACAAGATATGGATCTAGTGTTTAAATGAGTTTTTGTTGAAATATCACCTTGTTCATGCATGTAAAGTAGAGATCATACATAGATATTTATGTTCATGCCATGAAACTCATGATCCATGCATTATATTTAGTAGATCTAATGTTTAGACATCTACATCTTCATCTACATTTATGTCCATATGTTATTTTGATTTTCATGCATTGATGATCATAAAAATGTAGCCTTGTTTATGTATAGATAGGTTAGATGGTAGATCTACATGTATAGAAGACAAGAAACTTGAAAAGGAAAATATTTGGTTAGAAATGTTTAGTTGAAAATTCGGATGATTTTGGAACCCTATTTTAAAGACCACCAAAACCACTTTAAAACTCATATTTTTCATAGAAAAATGGAAGGTATATGTAATAGATGTCCTTAAGGAATGATTTTCATAAGTTTAGATGAGTTTAGGCATAAGAAAAATGTAAAACAAGTAGTGAAGACTAGAATGAAAAATATTGATATAGATATTAATGGTCAAATTCGTATTTTAGGATGATGCCTACATAAACACTTGGTATCCAAGCTTAGATGGCATGTTTTATGAGTTAAATGGAGTATTTCGATAATAGATATAATGAAGCTTCAATTTTTGATGCATTAAACAAGTTTTCTCATAAAGAAAATGCAAGAAAAGGAAATTTACAAAATTCGGATTTTTGTGAGTAGCTTGTTTAAAAACATATTTACCCAATGAAAAATGTGGATTTTTATGCATAAATGAAGGTCATGATTAGTATAGATATTGAGAACTCATTTTTATTTAGATGGTAAGTAAATTCCAAGAATAAAATCATAAAAACCCTAGAAATGTAAAGTTGGAAAGAATAGCTTGCATAAGTGATCATCATAGAATTCCTAATAATTAGAAGTTCATAATAGTTCATCATCAAAGATCATCAAAACCATGCATATATTGAGCTCATTACATGATATTCATATTAGGAATTCATTCATATACCATTTATACATGAATCATCAACTAGGAACACTTTTATCAAATGTGAAACAATTTTTCGGAATTAGAAAAGTTACAGAGCAGAACTGATCCCACTGTTCCGTGACCTTAATGTTTTCAAAACTTGAAAATAATACTAGAAATAGATAGATCTTTTGAAGTAGATAGAGATCGATATAAAATTTACGAAATTCCGAGTTAAAATGACCAAGTTATGGCCGTTTTAAGTCGGAGCTTCCGCAAATAGCGAGAATTCCGAATTTGTGAAGTTTAGATGCATAGCTTAAATTAGTTTAGTGATGAGATTCTTATTAGGTTGTTCTTACTTGGTAGGTGATCCCGAGCAAGACGATACGTTACCACCCGATTACTATTACTAAAAGACCGGCGAACCATGACCGAGTGAGTACTACTTCCGCTCTCAATTATTGCTTGTGATTGTAATAATAATAGATTAGTTGTTTAGGCAAAGATAAAATGATGATTATGCATGATGGGGTATATGGGAATTATATACTTGTCTATTGTTGATATGTGAAATTGAATTTAAGGAATATCGAAACCAGGTGTTAAGCTATTGCTTGTTTAGCTAGAATTTTGTATTGATTATCTGCGAATAATTATTGGTCACCTAAAAGAATTGAATTAACCTATATTTGACTTCAATTATAATTGGACTCATGCATATCATGATAAGATGGAGCAGCATTGGTTGGTTTTTCGTGATCCATAAAACGAATATGTTGGTTAATCGTGATCTATAAAACGAATATGTTGGTTAATCGTGATCCATAAAACGAATTATTGTTCAGTTGACCGTGAGCTTAAACGGCGTCGTACCGCAGGATTCGTTAATCTGCTAACCCAGGATGGAGGGTGCAAGTCCATCCACATATGATTTCCGGCTGGTCATATGTTTGTTGAACTCATTTGTCTGATGCATACCATTTGCTTGAATAAACACTTGTTTGAATGAATTGCCTTAATTGTGATATGGAAGTTTATACTCACTAAGCTAGTTAGCTTATGCCCCCATAGCTTTTATTTGTTGCAGCACGAGTTCATTTGGCTTAGGCCGAGGCAAGCCACAGCTCAGGTACCGGATATAAGAGTTTCCCTTAGAAGTTTACTTCGCTTTTGTTTAGACTTCCATTGAAAACTAAAGGACTTTGGATGACTGTAATTGGACTTGACATTATTTTGCGGGGGAATGCCCCTTAGACTTTTGTAATGTATATATATGCGTTTTGATTTATTATCTATGGCTAGTGAATGCCGCATTAAACTTTTTAACTCCATTGATTGAGTATTCTATTGTCGTAAAGGGACGCTTTACATCTATATAAGACTTCTGAAAAGCTCGGATAGGGATTTCGTGAGTCTTATATAATATGTGGCGGGCTGTTACGTTTAGGATACCCTATGGGGCGTGACAACGAGACATCCCAAGAGGGCGATCAACATATTAAGTTGAGAAGGTCTATGAAAGAGAGAAGACCATCCACCAGATAATGTAAATGATTATGTGATGTTGACAGAAAGGGGAGAGCTAAAATGTTATCAAGAGGCTATGTTACATGAGTAGAAAAATGAATGGGTAAAAAAACCATGCAAGATGAGATAAAATCCATTGCATGAGAATCATACATATGATTTGATGGAACTACCAAAGTGCAAGTGACCAATAAAGAATAAATGTGTATATAGGTTGAAGATTGAAGAGAATAGTTCACAACTAAGGTATAAGGCAAGATTGGTTGTGACAGGGTTTAGTCAGAAGAAAGGTGTTGACTTTGATGAGATTTTCTCACTAGTGGTGAAAATGTCTTCCATTTAGGTTATATTTAGTATTGTTGCCAATTTGAACTTAGAGATTGAGCAAATGGATGTGAAGACAATGTTCTTTCATGGTGACTTGGAGGAAGAGATTTATATGGAGAAGCTTAAGGGGTTTAGTATTAAGTGTAAGGAGCATCTTGTATGCAAATTGAAGAAGAGATAGTATGGCTTGAAACAAGCTCCAAGACAGTGGTATAAGAAGTTTAATTCCTTCATGATTGATCAGGATATACCAGGATTGCATTAGACCATTGTCTTTATAAAGAAATTCAGTAGTGGTGAGTTCATAATTCTTTTATTATATACGGATGATATGTTGATTGATTGTTGGCTATAATACTAAATAGATTCAAAATCTTAAAAATGCGTTGACCATGTTTTTTGCTATGAAAAAATTAAGACCTCGAGCCAAACTCTCAGTATGAGAATATTCATGATAGAAAGAGCTAAAAATTGCTGTTATCACATGAGAGATACCTAGAAAGGTATTAGAGAGATTCAACATGAGCAAGGCAAAACCTGTCTATCCTGCACTTGTAGATTATTTTAAACTTAGTTTTAGTAATGTTTTAAAAGTGAGGCAAACAAAGAAGATATGAAGAAGATACCCCATGCTTTTGCTGTTGGGAGTCTAATGTATGCTATGGTATGTATTAGACCAGATATTGCTCATGTTATTGGTGTTGTTAGTCGCTATGTCTTGAATCTAGGTCAAGAGCATTGGGCCATGGGTAAAAGAATTCTTAGGTATCTAAGGGGCAATTCCAGCTTAAGTTTGTAGTTTGGTGGTTGTAAACTAGTATTGGAAGGGTTTACTGATGTTGATCTGGTGAGAGATCTTGATTCTAGGAAATCTACTTTAGGTTATCTGATTACTTTTGCAGGGGAAATGGTGTCTTGGCAATCCAAATTATAGAAGTGTGTCGCATTATCCACCATGGAAGTAGAGTATATTGCTGTGATTGATTGAAGCCTGTAAGGAAGTCTTATAGATGAAGAAATTTTTGAAAGAGCTAGGCCAAAAGAAGTGATTTAAAATTATATTGTAACAGCCAGAGTGCTATACATCTCAGCAAGAATCCATCTTTTCATTCTAGATCTAAACATATTAATTTTAGATATCATTAGATTCACAATGTATTGGAAAGAGCAAGAAAAGATCCACACGGATGACAATGGTTCAGATATAATGACTACAGCTTCATCGAAGGACAAACTTATTTATTGTAGACAGATAGCTGGTATGATAGAACTTCCTATATGAGTTGAAGGGGGAGTTTGTTGAGCTTTAGATCTCATCCATATGGATCCGTAATAAACAATAAAGGAAACCTAAATGTATATTACATATGTATATGTACAGGAAAGAAAGAAAAATAAAAGGGAATTAAGTCGATGATTTAAAAAAAGGTCGCAGCCATGGATGAAAGTTAAAAATCAAGAAAACCTGCGGCACGGTATTGCATATCAAGGCCCGTGATTTGGAAACCAAGAAGGGATGACTTCGGAAAGCTAACGCGAATCGGAAACGTACTGTACCAGGATTAGAAAGTGCATGTCTAAAAGGGCTTGATATTGATTTTGGTTTTGTGCTACTTCCATCTCTGATTTTGCAAAAATAAACTAATTAGTTGGAGTGACTTTAGATCTACGCTCGAAAGGTCTATTAAATCTTGATAATGAAGAAATTTCTTTCTTTAGATTCGTGATGTGAAGTTGTTTAGATTGGAAATGTACTGTACAATTTCCGTTCATTGTTAATGCTTCTTAGTTGTCTAGATTGAACAGTTTTTGCATTTTCACAAACTAAATAATTTTAAGATTTTATTGATATTCACTGTTTTAGTGAATGATTAGTTATTCATTAATATAACTAGTAAAGAAAAACATTATAAACCTATTATTTGTTGATAATGGAAGGTTTTGCTCTATGGTCTTGTGGTTTTTCACGTTAACTCTTAGTATTTATTTTTATTTTATATTTAGTTTATTATATTGGTGATCACTATAGGCAAGAATAAAAATTATCTTATCATAATAGGACATTAATTTTTGCTAACACTTATAGTAGTGGAATTATGATATTGCTGGTCGATAATGATGAAAATGATGAAAAAATAAAACATCTTAGATCAAAAGCTGTGGATCTACAAATACTAATATTAGCAATGATGGATTTGTGGATTTGTGGTGATAAAGAAAACAGAGGATAGTTAGTTGGCGTAAATGAATAGGAGAACATAATAGTAAAATGGAAGACAAAAATAAGAACTCCTGTTTTGTTATTCAACAAAATATTGTAATTATAATTTTTCTTGCCAATTTTTTAATGTTTCTAAAGTCTTTCTTTTAGCCTTCTAACATTATAAAAGAATTGGTATCGCTCATGAAATAATTGGATTCCCTAATGTACTTAGACTATTCTCCTATTTCGTCTTTCTATCTCTATATTAAATATCTTTCTCTTTTTTTTTTTTTTTTTTGAGAATTTGTTAATTTGGATACTTGAGTTTTACCTAATAGATATATAGGGTTTGCTTCTTGTTGGATTTTTATCCTATAATTTCCTGTTTACTTTACTACAATGAAATAAAGGGAAATTAAATTGTTATTTAATGGAAATATAATGAAAGAATAAGAGCTATTATATAACTATTGCCATGTTTATTTGTAGTAGCAGACATAAGGAATCATATTGGAATAATAGTAAACAGTTTACTATGCTCCTATTATAAAAATAAAATTAAATATCTGTTGCATTTATAACATATAAATATAAGTATAGTGATGTGTAGTTTTTAAGATAAAAGTGGTTATAAATATAACAAAAAATATTGAATAGTAATTCATGGGATATGGATAAAAATTGCTATTGATTATTTTAGGGAAAAATTATGGCACAAGGGCTTATAATTTCTTTCTTTTTTTTTTTTTTGGAAAAATAGTGCACAAATGATTAGTATTCTTTAGTTTCATGCATTTAAGGGTTTCTGTTAGTTAATGAAATCTGAGATAACATTAAAACATTAAAATAAATCACATGGCTATATGGATATTGCTAAATATGCAAGGCAATAATTTATCTCTCTTTCTCTTTTTTTTTCTTCTTCTCTTCTTTAAAAATTTTATCAATCATAAAATATTGATTGCGAAAAATTCTAAATCTTTTATGGTAAAAGATTAAAATATCTGACTATAATAAGTTCTATCTAGATTTTGGATCAAATAAAAGTTACTTTATATATATATATATTATGGTTATTCTATGTTTCTTACTATAGATTTCATTTCAATTCAACAAGAGTGAAAAATTAAGAACATTTCAATAAAACTAATTCTCTCTTTAGAGTTTCATTAAAGGTACAAAATTTTATGCTTTTCAATCATATAATAAAAAAAAGTATGTTATTCAAGACAAATAACTTTTTACATACAAATTCAAAGCTATAAAGTGCCATGTAAGATTCTATCAACAACAATGACATATTAACAGAAACCATATTTTTTTTTTGGCTAATTACAACAGGAAGGGCGGGGGTGGGGTTCGAACTTGTGACCTCTTACACAAGAGATTAGAGGAGATACCATTAGGTCATAAGGCCATTGCCAATAGAAACCATGTTAAATGCATGAAATTAAAGAATATAGATCCTTAAACACATATTTTATGAATTGGGACCCTATTTTACAAAAAAATATATAAATATAGAGCCCTAAACGTAATTCAGAATTGCTATTTAACATCTAAATTACAACCAAACATTGTAGATACAATACCTAATGGAAACTTCAAATGGAATGCAAAAGGAATATTAGAATAACCATTCACCCAGGTTAACATAGTGCAAATGTCTCTTTCCTTCTTTTCCTAGTTCATTTGACCGTGTCTTTTATTAAAATCATGGCTTTTTCCTTCTTGCAATTGGAAAGGGCTTTGTGTGTGTGTGTGTGTGTGTCACACCCCAAAGGGTACCCTAGACGTGGCAGTCCGCTACATACGGTATTAAAGCTTAAGAATAACTTTTCGAAGTCATGTGAAAGCTTCAACACCATATGTAAGGCGTCTATCACAACAATAGGAGACTCCGGTAGGATGTGTAGTTGGAGATAGTAAATATAGTATACAATAAATCTAGATAAATATCTAATTTCAACATTAGAGGAATATGCTCCTTACATCATCTTAGAGGCATTCCCCCGAAGAATCTCCAAAGAACAAAATATCAACTTAGTCTTTCACATAAAGAAACAATACTAGAACCATATTTTTTTTAAAGGAAATATATTCTAAGATCTTTAAAAGGATTTCCCCCAAAAGCTTCCTAAAACATAATTCCACTTGGGTATATCAAATCTTCGGTAAAAGAGATATCGGTTCTGTGTCAACAATAGTCTATTGGGGTGTAATCTCAACTAACTTAGTGAGAATATTTCTGGATTAGTGCTCGTATCAATCAATTTAAGTAAGTAATTAAACAAGCATATGGAATGCATTAAGCAAGTGAGCAAGTAATACATATGATCTCCCAAAAATCATATGTTTGAATGGATTTACCCCTCCATTCGGGGTTAGGTGTTTCGGGCTCTTTAAAACCCATCTTTGAATCCACCGATGTAGTTTATTTCGGGCTCCTACTTGATCCATCATGAAATAGTTCTTTTGGGCTCCTATTCTCCCATCCTTGTAGACTTGCGGGTTCCTGTAAATCCCACTACTATACTTTTGTCCCATCGAGCATGGTAGCTAATGAAATGAGACTAACTACGTGATATGCATGAATCAATTAATATAACACATAATATGTGATTAAGGTAATTTAAAGGCGATCATAGAACTTGCAGACACTCTAGCATGATAATAATAAACCACAATTTAATTAACAATAATTCATATCAAGATATGCTTAGTATTCTTTCAATCATATTATCATGCATAATCCATTTTCATCTTTTCCTACTTCTAGTGCCTTTAACTATAAGCACAAACAAGTACGTAAAGGTAGAGTTAAACTCATTCAACCATCCTTGCTAAAATTCTTTACTCATAATAGTCCTCTGAATATGGATCCTTCCAAGCTTCGTTCCCTAAACGAAAGAAATATCCGAAATGAGTAATTCATGGAAGTTGTACTTGAACTTTCTAATTCTATTCTAGTATTTGCGTTAAAATTCGAATAGAAGAAAATTCCAATTTAAAATGGCCATAACTTGCTCTCATTTTAACTTGGAATTTCACATATTATATATCATTTTCTACCTATTCGAAAAGATCTATCCATTTCTAAGGTTATTTTTTTTTTTTCATAAAAAGCCATTTGGGTTCCAAAAAATCATGGTATAGAATAGTTACGAAATTCCCAGCCCTTAAAATATGATTTTTCAAACTTTTCTTTACCAAAAAATCCTTAAACAAATATATAGGTATGTATATGGTTGGAAAAATCCTTTTTGATATATAAATAGACTCATATTTATACATGATTCCATTGGTGTTGTCTCAATAATTATTTTTTGTAAAACGACTTGCCTTATGGTTTGAAAAATTGGACTTTGAAAATTTTCTCTTTAAGTGGTTTGAAAGAAATTACAAATTTCAAATTATTATAAATAAGTGTTTTCCTTTTATGTTTTTATTTCCTAACAAAATTTGGTCTTTTAAGTTATCTACCAATTTTATTTATAGTGATTGAAAAAGAAGGTTTTCAAAATTTTTTCTTAAGTCGTTTGTGTTATCTAATATTTGGAGTTGTATTAATTGTATGTTTTCCCCTCATTTTTATATTCTTCTACTTCTTCAGAAAATAATTTTACCTTTTTGAAACTTCACTTTCTTGGTAAATTTTATTTCTCTAAGTTAGTTTCTAAAATAGTAAATTGATTTTACCTTGATTTGAGAAACTTACTTTATTCTTAATAATTATTAAGTGCTGGCATAATCTTTTTAGATAAGTTTATAAGAAAAACTTTCATAGTAAAGAATTATCAACATTAGAACTTAGCAAAAATTTCATTTTAACTTTGAAAAGAGAATAACAAATATTAAAAATTAAAGTCTTGTAGAAGCTTACTTAGTAAGTGATTTTCAAAGTCTATGATGAACCTATTTAAGTTTTATAAAAGATATGATTGGGTTATAATCTTAAGTTAAATGCTAAAAATTATACTTTTATGGAGTATTTAGTTCTGATTTATAAAAGAAATGAGTTCTTTTTATTATTTGAAGAAATCTTCATTACTAATACTTTAAAATTTATGATTAGCTTGTCCAAGCTTTTGAAATGAATTTATTAAAAACAATACTTAGATCTTTTGTTGAAAAATTCTTCGTTAAGTGATAAGAAATTTAGTTTACTTTTCTTTATTAAAGAAAGAACCCATTTTTATTTTTGTTAAGACAACAACATTCTAATCATGTATGAATGATTATGTAGCAATGAAAAAGGTAAGAATAAATACATAATAAGATAGAAAGAAATATAATAAGTAAATAACATAATAATATGATCAAGTATTGGGATCCTTAACTTCATCAGTATCCCGGTCAAGTATTGGGAACTTTAGCTTCATCAAGGCTTTCCGGGACTAAGAATATACAAGTCCCAAAAAGAAAAGAAAGAAAAGAAAGGAAAGAAAAGAAAAATCATAATAATAAGAACAACAATAATAAGAGTATGTTAGTGAGAAGCTAGTAAGCAATTTAGGCTCTAAGAAATATATAGATTTACATATACAATAATATATATAAAAGGTTAGATTAGGAGCATAATAACAATAATATCAACATAATAACAAATATCATCATAACAACAAAATAACATAATAGGAATTCTTGATATGTGCAAGAACAAAACATTAACATGTTGTTGCTTCCATAACTTACATGAGCTTTAAAAAACAACACCATGGTCATGCTAAGTTACATGACATGAGAAAAATAAATGTAGGAAAGTTTTTACACTAAAGGTTTATGTTTGATAAAGAAAGAAGTGATAGTTGTAAGAATATTTGGATAGTAGTTTTGTGAAGAGAAAAGGGAGTTTGGAAGAGAAATTTGGAGAGAGGATTTGAGGAGAGAATTGGTAGGAAAAATGAGAAATGTGAAAGAAGTAGAGGAAGATGTGGTATTTATAGAATTTTGTGTAAAAATTGGATGTAATAAAATAAATTGAGAAAGAAATAATATTAGAGAAGAAAGAGAGGGGCTGGTGGTACAATGCATGGGGAAGGGAGAATTGATTGAATTTGTATTTTATAATGAAAAGTAATAATGTGTAAGGTGTGATGTGAATAAAGTTGTATTGGAAATCTAAAAGTGTAAGAATAGTTATAAGAAGTAGGTTGTAAGAAAAAATAGAGATAGTGAAATAGTAATGAATAATAGAAATAGTACTATGAGACTAGATAAATGAAATATCGGTAGTAATAAAAGTACGCGTAAACGAGCTATATTTGATATTTTTAGTTACTGAAAAATTATGAAATTGATATTTTTGAAATCTTTGTATAATTACGAGTCTTTTGGTGTAATCAAAATATTTTTACTATTTCGGGCACCGGGGCACGTTTTTCAAGAATTGATTCCGTTCAGATTCAAAACGAATCGAATTTTGACAAATTTGATCTTTTAAGCTATCAAATATTATTCCGAGCTATAATCCACCATTAACTTATTTCTATTATTCTTAGGTTTCGAGCGTGGGATTGCCGGAGTTGAAACTACTAGATTATCTTGATTATAGTTGACTTTTGAAATTTTGGTTTGACTAGGGTTAGGGTTTATTCTAACCTTACCCTAGAATTTGAGGGGTTTACAGTGTGTGTGTTTTTTTTTTTAATTATCTTCTTTTCCTAGTTCATTTTATTTTTTTTTTTTTTTTCTAGAAAAATGGCATTGGAAGTGTCTATACTTTACAATTAGGAAATTTGTGTTTGAACTTTCATTCTTTATATTTGTGGTATCTCTACTTTTACTTTTTTGGCCATATTAGTGTTTCTAGAGATACCAAAAATATAAAGAATGAAAGTTTAGACACTATTTTGCTCATAATACAAAGTAAAGACACTTTGAGTGCCTTTTTTTCTTTTTTTTTCCCCATACGTTTAAACAGTATATATATTAGTTAATAAGTTAGGTGGTTAACTTTTACGCTAAACAAATACACACACATATATACATACATGCATACATACATATTATTATTATTATTATTATTATTATTAAACTTTCTTCTATTAATTACTTTTACTTTGATTTGATGTTTGACAAGGTAATTAAGAATTTTCAATAAAATTGCAGCACATACCCAATAGTGCTTTTTTTTAAAAAAAAAAAAATTTGGTTGAAAATATTACTACCAATTGTTGAAGGTTTAGGAGATTCGAAAAATGTATTTTGAAAGTTTGAGATTGAATCCATACTCAGGTTAAGTTTAAGGAAAAAATTGCAATTAACCCCAAATTTATTGCCCATTTAGCAAGAAGAAAAAAGATGTAATATGCATTACATTCCATATGTATTAATAAAACTCTTACATTCATGATAAAGAAAATTTTATTTTTCAAAATAATAATTACCTATGATTTGCTTGAATCTTTTCTCATTTAAGAAAGCTACTTTTCATTATTTATTTATTTTTTATTTTATGCTGTTTCCTTATTGCATTTAGGATTAATAGGGTTCAGGGTCCACTGTTTATAACTTTTACTCACTCAAATATTCTCTGCATATGCCCAACGATGGCTTTTGGGACCGCAGTAATATTATGTATAATATACGTGGCGATTAAATATCAATTGTATTTTTAATATATAATTATATTTATAAATCATGAAGATAGTTATTTAAGAAACTACTTATTATCTTTTTCTCATATTAAGATATGTTTGGTAGTTACATTACGTATGGTATGTATTGTTTATTAAATATTTTCTTGCAAGAATGAAAAAATCCACGAGGATTCCTAATAATTCGAAATTCTAATACCTAGTGAGTGGAATTAATAAAAAACCCTATGAAATTAGAAGTCATCAAGCTTGTACGATTTACTTCACACCTGACATTCATATCAAAATTTTCAAGATTCAAGAACTATGCAATAGACCATAAAACAGGACATTATCCCTTTTAATTCAATAGGATTATCATCTTAGGGGGCTTATCTATGTGTCTAGCTCTAGCATATATGTAGAAGCCAGTGTTTCCCTAGTTCTTACCCTCACTGGTCTGTTTCCACCAAAACATGTTTATTTATTTACTAACAACAGCTCAAGATTGAAAAGATATCAAGCAGTATCTTTACATAGTTTAATTCGATTAGTCATGCTATTTCACCGTGAACATCACAGTAAAAGGAAAGGGGGAAAAAATCCTGATAAAACCATATTAATTATTTAAATTTCTGTTAAGAGAAAGCTTTAGAAGATAACTTAACCTGCAATATGTCTAGCTATAAACTCAACATGAAATGATTAAATCAGGCTAATTATTCAATCTGTAACACGTTTCTAATGAAACAGGAAGTTAAATCACATAGATAAACTAGTCATGGTACAGGCAATTAGTTTTTCTAATCCCTTCCCCACAAGTTGTTCTTGTTCACACACACACAAACACAAGACCAAGGAAAAAGACTTGGAAGGAAAATGAAATTTAACACAAGGGAAATATTTGTGGACGTAAAATGGGTAAAGACCAGAAGTAATTATCTACAAGTTTCCCATTATTCCAAGCTATCTCCACAATCAACCTCTTCAATGTTCTAAAAGGTACAGCCACGACACTCCACCGGACCACCACTGGACGCAACCCGAGACAGAACCCTCGGCGCTTTTCCCTAGCCTTATGGTGCTCCCCCTCCGCCTCCTTGGCCGAGTTCGTGACCGGCACCACCCGATGGCAACCGTGGAATTTGGACCCAAATTTATGGGGGTATGATCTTTCCTCTTAAGAAAATATTACTCTTAAATTTATGACCAATGTTCTGGTGTTTTGACACGACTAAGACTCACAAAAAACATTTTTATAGTACAATACGATGAGATTAATCATTTTGATCATAATGGCAGAAATAATGACTGCATAGCCTAGTAGTGCTAAAGTAAGAATATTTTATACCTTTAATGGAATATAATTCTATTGTACGCCTCTCTAGGCTTATGGTAGGCATGATTAGAAAGAGTACGAGGGTCTGGCCCCCCAAACCAGAGTGAAGAGTAGCTTGTAGTTGAGATGGTTCAATCACGATGGAATCCTACTATTCTGACTTTGTACATGATTACGAAATTAAAACTATAAAATATCATGTGGGTGTTTAATCATTCTTCTAACCCTTCTAGCTTTTTAAGAAGAGTTAAAAAGCCACTTTGGGCTCCATCATATGTATTTGTTATGCAAAAATATGATACTCAAATCTGCTCAAAATTTTTTTTGGCACAAAAGTCGTTTGGGATTAAATAAAAAAGAAAGAAAAGGAAGAAGAAGCCGGGAAAAAGTGGGCATGTAGGCGGTGGAGTTAGCTTTATTGTTTAGATAACATTTATCCGATAATTTGTTAAGAGCGTCTGGCTAGTCTAATAAGTTTAAGGGAAATTTTATTGTTGAATAATTAATTTTGATGGATCGGTTTTGTCGATTATTTAATGGTTAACACATATCTTAACAAACTGTTGAAATAGTTAATAATTTTGAAAATCGATTATATATTCAAAAGAAGTGGAAATGCAAATTTTTCTCCTCATAAAATCATAACAACATATAGAGTTTTATTTGTTACCCCTTAACAAGTGCACGACATTATAAAAAGAAAAAAAGAACACGGGCCATATGTTAATTTATTTACCTTTAATAAATATATTATTAAAAACTCCACGCCCTTTTAAAATCGCCGCTATATGCCAGAAGAGTAATTTTCCGGTTTTCCTTTTGCAAATGGGAAGCATTCGTCCGATTGTAAGTTATAACCTAAGCAATATTCATTTCAAAGTTTACTATTACTTTTTAATAAGACTAAACTGAACAAAATCAAATCAAACCGAGCTGAACCGTAAAATGCAATTCTTTTATATTTCGGTTCGGTTCAGGAACAGCCTAACAGTTACGGTTTGATTTTAGTGGTCAAACCAAACCAAACCGTTGAACCCAAACTGATCGCTTCATATTAAAAGAAATAAAAATAAATAAATAATAGCAATTTTATTTATTTATAACTCTTGAGCATTACATATTAAGAATTGTATTGCTCTAAGATTAATTCAACAGAATGCAAAATTCTTATCATGGAATACATTTACATGAGCAAGTTTTATATTAGGTTGTAATAACTACAACTAGCAACATTGAGATAATTTAGAACCTTAAACTAATTAATACAATAAAAATTTAAATACATTATAAAGTAAGAATATTATAAGTAAATGTGGAATTAATATAAAAGAATAATTTTCTTAGTTAATGTTATAGATTTATTAAAAATATGTGTTATTTTAAATTCGCATTGAAAAATATTTTTAAAATGAGATAATATATGTCTTTGAAATTTTTAAATATATGATTTGATATAATGGTAAGTGATTTTAATTTTTGTGCGACATTTCTTAATCTAAGCATCTTTTTTTTTCTTGCGAACTCAAATGACTATTAATATTATTTATTAGAACTAACTCTTTTAAAAGTGGTTCGCACTGAATCGAACCAAACCGAACTGCATGTGAAGCAATTTGGTTCAAAACCCTAAACTCATATGAAGTAGTTCGGTTCAAAACCCTGAATCATTAAAAGTAGTTCGGTTCATTAAGGGTTTGAACTGAATCATTTTGAATGCGATTTGGTTAGGTCCAATCCCTAAACCGAACCATGAACACCTCTACAATTTGATGGAATGACCTTGACTCGTTGGTTGAATAATTTTACGAACCTTGATATGGAGATTTTGACCCTATAGGAAATACTAACCAAGAACCTTGGTATAATCAAAGAACTCAACAAGAATCAAATTCTTGAAGATATCAGAAGTTCTCAAAAGAACTCAAACAGAAATATTCCTTTCAAATTGATTTCTAATCGAAAAGTGAACTGTTTTCAAAACAAGATACAAAGACATACATATAAAACCCAAATGGAAACTCAAAAGACACAAACAAAAACAACTCTGTCGCACAAGAAGGCTAATGGCCTAAATTCTATGCTAGCAGCCTTTTAAAACTACACTGGCGGCCTTACGATCAGCTTTAAAAAATTTGCCTATGTTCACTTTTGCCATCGGCTTACTTCTCTATGCCAGCGACGTATCTTGGAAAGCCAGCAGCATACATAGGTGGGGCAAAGATCCATGTTGGTTGAATTTAAAGGCCAGCTGTGTATTGACTTAAGCTGGTCGTGTTGAATCAAAGGTTGGCGATTTTTTGATAGTAAGCTAGCGGCTTTTGGGTTAAATTTGGAAGATTTGGGTCAGCTTTGGTCTGATTTCGCCTGTTGTATTGTATTCTCCTTCTGAGTTGTATAAATAATAGTAAAGGTCTTTGTTTTTTATTTCAAGTCGACGTTGCTGAACTTTGACTAACCTTTAATAAAATTTTGCACAAATCCTTGGAACTCTCTCCAAAGCTTCTTGGTTCTATTTCGAGTAATCATTCCTTCAGGTACTTGAATTTGTTTAGGCGAGTTTGGTGCAATTGTATCTTCATCCTTCCCTCTCTCTTCATAAGAATTCGTCCTTGAATCAGTTTTACCTATATCAAAAGGAATTCAGTCACTAATATTATATGTAGTACTCACATTATACTCACCTAGTAAATCTAGTTTTTATGCATTATCGTTGATATTTTCAACCACCTGAAATGGTCCATTTCCTCAAGGTTCCAGTTTTGACTTCCTTTGAGATGGAAATCTCTCCTTCCTTAAATGTACCTAGACCAATCACTCGGCTCAAAGATGACTTTATTTCTGCCTTTGTTAGCTTGTTCAACATATTGTTCATTTCTCTTTTCAATCATTTGTCACACTTGTTCATGCATTTTTTTACAATTTCTACCTCCTTCTTTCAGTGCAAACTAGTCTTGTCATTAACTGATAAAGATGATAAATCTAAAGGCGTTAGTAGATTAAAACCATAAACAACCTCAAAAGGTGAAAAACTTGTAGCATAATGAACAATGCATTTATATGTAAATTCAATAAATCGTAAACATTCTTCCCATGACTTTAAATTCTTTTGAATCACTGCTTACAACATAGTTGTCATTTTTGAGAATCTATCCACAACAACAAAAACTAAATCACAACCCCTTTTTGACCTAGGCAATCCGAAAACAAAGTTCACATAAATGTCAGTCCATGGTTCACTAGGAATAGATAAAGGAGTATATAAACCATGAGGCATCACTCTAGATTCGGTCTTCTTGCAAGTTATAGAACGATTACAAATTCTTTCCACATCTTTTCTCATGTCCATAGAAATGTTTAGTTAATATACCTAGAGTTTTATTGACACTAAAATGCTCCATCAAACCTCTGTCATGAGACTCCATAACAAGTAACTCCCTTATAGAACATTGTGGCATACATAATCTTCCTTCTTTAAATAAAAAGTTCTCATGCCTATAAAACTTGTTAAAAGATCCTTCCTTACATGCAGTGTAAATAGCAAAAAAATCATCATCATCAACATACAACTCCTTGATATGTTCAAAACCTAATAATTTTGCATTAAGAGTTGATAGAAGGACATACATTGCAACAAGGCATCAACAACTACTTTTTTTTTAGCTTGTTTGTAGCAAATAACATATGGGAAAGTCTCAATAAACTCCATCTATTGGGCATGTCTTCTTTTTAGCTTTCCTTGTCCCTTTAAATACTTTAATGATTCATGATCAATGTGAATCACAAATTCCTTTGGCCACAAATAATATTGCCAAGTCTCTAAAGCCCTTACCGATGCATAGAGCTCCTCATCATAAGTAGGATAGCTCAAAGGTGCTCCATTCAACTTCTCACTACAGTATGCTATTGGCTTGCCTTCTCGCATTAATACAACTCCAATGCCAATGCCAGATGCATGGCATTCAATCTCAAAGGTCTTGGAAAAGTTAGGTAACAAAGGTGCAGAACATAATTTTTCTTTCAACAAATTAAAAGCCTTTTCTTGTGCTTCATCCCATTAAAAATCAATAGATTTTTTTTTTTAACAATTTTAGTCAAATGATGATGCTAGTGTACTAAAATCTTTCACAAAACGTCTATAGAAACTAACTGGACCATGAAAACTCCTCACTTCAATAATACTAGTAGGCGTAGGCTAATCTTTAATTGCCTTAATTTTCTCTTCATCCACCTCTATGCCTCTAGCACTTACAACATATCCTAAGAAAATAATATTTTCCAGACAAAAAGTACATTTTTTAAGATTAGCATATAAAGGCTCTTTTTTCAAAACAATTCAATTGCCTTTTCTTTTCACTCTCTCCTTTTTTTTTTCTCACTAACTCTTTATTTTTTCTCTCTACCACTCGTGTATCATTCTCATCAGTTTTCATGTTTTCTCTCTTTTTCTCACTAGTTCTCAACATCTTATCTTCTTGTTTTAATTTTTTTGATCCTCCCGTACTTGTTGTGGTGTTAAAGGCTTCAAATGGAATGTCTTTTCATCCTTTCGCACAATAAACCTATTTGAACACCCTTCATGGATAGCATTCTTGTCAAATTGCCATGATCTGCCAAATAAGATATGACATGCATTCATGGGTACTACATCACACATTACCTCATCCTTATAGTTTCCCAATGCAAATAATAGCTTCACCTGCTTATTCACTTTCACCTCTCCGGAATCATTCATTCACTGTAACTTATCAGTCCTAGGGTGTTTAAGTATAGGTAGCTTAAGCAATTCTACTAATTAGCACTCACCACATTGGTACAACTGCCACCATCAATTATCAGACTACAAACTTTGTCTTTCACTACAACTCTAGTATAGAAAATATTCTCCCTCTGCTGCTTAAGTTCATCCTCTTCCACCTTTTGTGTACTAAAAGTGTGTCTAATTACCAATGACAAGTTTCCTCATTATCAGTCACATCTTCTAATTCAGGCATATCATCATTATCTTCTTCACTCTCACTTGCTATCTTATATTCATCATTGCCTAAGACAATCATAGCTTTCTTTTTAAGGCATTGAGAAGCTAGGTGTCCAACACCATTATACCTGAAACAACGAATTTTACTTAAACTACATTGAGATTCAGGCTTACCTTTGTTTTATTAGAATTTTCCTCTTTTGGCATAGCTTGAGTGGATTTTTCTTTTTTGTTCTTCTTATCCTCCTTCTCCTAATTTTTCTTCCATAAAGTAGAAGAAGTACATTCATAACTGTATTTTCCTTTCCTCTTAAGTTGGCTCTCAAATTTTAGTGCCACCCGACAAATTTCTTCCAACTCCATATAATGCTGCAATTCCACCTTATATGCAATATCTCTATTAAGTCCATCAAAAAAGCTAGCCATAGTGGCTTCATCAACTTTCTTTACATCAATCTTCATCATAAGTGACGATTCCATGTAATACTCTCCTACTTCCTTGAATAAGTTCCTGTAACTAACGATATCAGCTTCTATAATAATGTGATGGAACAAATCTCTTTCTCATGATCTGCTTTAGCTCTCTCTATGTGCTAATTAGATCCTCTAAACTTCTCCTCCTACTAATGGTAAGTTGATTCCACCATATGCTGGCATATCTAGTAAATTCCACAATTACCAAATTGACCTTTTTCTCCTCCAAATAATTATGGCATGCAAAAGTAAGCTCGATCTTGCGCTTCCACTCCAGATAAGCATCTAGGTCACTATGCCTCTAAAAAGGAGGAATCTTGAATCTTATAGAATTCAAGTTATTATCCACTTTCTCACCTCTTTGACTAGAGCTCTCCCGTGAACTACTCTTGCCTCTAGTTCTATCATGTATCCGTTCATCTTGTTCATCATCATAGTTAGCTTCTCTTTTTGACTTTTGATTTTCAAGTCAATCCATTTGCACTGCTAACCCCTGCAACATCTCAAACATTTGAGCCATATCACTATCCTCTTTTCCTTAGTTCTTTGATATGCTAGACATCTTGTGATGTTAAGAGATAACAAGCAAATAATAATAAAATGGAAAAATAAACCTCACATCACTCCCTTATGTGTATCACTTGCAAGAATAGAATACTCAATCCTCATGTGTTACTCAAACTCAAAAATACACTTACCATCTTACCTATTGATCATTTGTCTTACAGTTCTTTATCGAGCTTGCGACCTCAATTCATGAATTTTCTTCCCTGTGTTGTTCCTCACAACACTTTAATTCTTGATGAGTATATAAATCAGGATCGAAACTCCAATAAACAGACTACAGAGACGGATCACAATTCTACTTGTGGTTTCCTTCACACAAATCAATTCCTTAGAAATTTTTTTTATCAATAATTCCTTTTTGTGTTTTTTTTTTCTTTTGATTTTTTTTTTTTTTCACAAGAACCCTGAAACAACAAGAAGGATTCAAATCAAATATAACGATATGAACGGTATGAGTTAGGGTTTTGAATTACCATCCTCAAATCGAACTGGATGGGGGATTCTTAGATAGCCTTGCTTTGATACCAATCTGATGCGTACTTGGCACAGGTCTTTAAGTTTCTCATACTCTAAGAATTGAAGCGGACCTTGACTTGACGAAATATTCAGAAATTAGATCTAAAATTCCATGAACCTTGGTATAATTTGCTGGAATGACCTTGACCCATTGGTTGAGTAATCCTAAGAACCTTGATATAGAGATCTTGACCCTATAGGAAATATCAACCAAGAACCATGGTACAATCGAAGAACTCAACAAGAATCAAATTCTTGAAGATATGACAAGTTCTCAAAAGAACTCAAAGAGAAACATTTCTCTCAAATTGTTTTCTAATAAAAAAGTGATCTGCTTTCAAAACAAGATAAAAAGGCAAACATATAAAACCTAAATGGAAACTCAAAAGACAAACAAAAACAAGTCTGTCGCATAAGAAGGTAGGTAGCCTAAATTCTATGCTGGAAGCCTTTGAAAACTACACTGGTGGCCTTGTGATCAACTTTACAAAATGTGCTTGTGTTCACTTTGTACACTGGCTAAAGGCCAACGGCGTAAATAGGCGGGGCACAAATCCATGTTGCTTGAATTTAAAGGCCTGCTGTGTTTTGACTTAAGTTGGTCATGTTGAATCGTAGGTTGGCGATTTTTAGGTTAAATTTGGCAGCTTTGGGTTAGCTATGGTCTGATTCCACCTGTTGTATTGTATTCTCCTTCCAAGTTGTATAAATAATAGTAAAGGTCTTCGTTTCCTATTTCAAGTTGATATTAGTGAACTTTGAGTAACCTTCAATAAACTTTTGCACAAATCCCTCGAAGCTGTCCTCGAAGCTTCTTGGTTCTATTTCGAGTAATTATTCCTTCAGATACTTGATATTGTTGTGGCAAGTTGGTGCAATTGTATCTCCATCAAGATAGCTTACTATACAAAGTATCAATCTATACCTTACTCAAATTAGGTAGAATTTTGATAGATATTAAGGGTCACTAGATAGGATGAAGGTATAAATTTTTCTAAACTTATTCTTACAAGATATGATATTAGTGCAAGGTCTTCATACGCTGTACCTATCCAAAAACCTATACTCTTATATAGGTATACAACTGGGCGAGTTATTATACGGTACTCGACTTACCTAACATTCTAAAATTCTTATTTGACCCTATAGAGTTTGGGAAATTTTTATAACTCTATAGCATTGCAAGTTAAGTCACTTGTTAAATCATTGGTCGAGTTATAGGTCATAGTTATGACTTTATAGGGTTGACCCGACATACTAATATTAACAACATACTAGGAACATGAAGGAAATATGGGTAGCCAAATTCTTTTGAAAAAGTTAAGGATACCTCCTGGCTCCTTGAAATGCATGAACAAAAAAAATGGGAATAATGGCCACTTATTTTATTACTATTATTTTGTTATTAATTTCTCCGCTTTACCTCAAGCAAAATTTTGATATGATGATACAAATTTAATTTAATTTAATTTTTATTTTTTCCTTAAAAGACATAGTACAATTAATCTTTGTATTTAGAATCACTTATTTTATTTGATATTCATCACAATTTACAAGAAATGTTTTCTGCTTTTTATATTCGAGTAAGTTCCATTAATGATACTTAAACTTTTTGATTTGTAACAGTTTGGTATCTAAAAATTTTTTATACCAAGACGGTACTTGAACTTTTTAAAAGTTTCACTGAAGGTATCTTTGGATGGAGTACATCCATTTTGCTATTGAAATGCTGACGTGACAAGTGGACGCAAATAAAAAATTATTTTTTCTATCCTTGTTGACAGAGTAAGTTTCATTCACAGTATTTGAACTTTCTAATTTGTAAAAGTTTAGCACCTTAAAAAAAATTTGTACCATGATGGTACTCGAACTTTTTAAAAGTTTCAAGTATAGTATCTTTATTTGGAATCTAACCATTTCTCGAGTGATTCGCTGATGTAGAATCTAAACTTGATTAAAAAAAAAAAGATATCTCTTTGTCCTAGTTAGCATTTGTTTAATTATTTTTTGAACTCTCTCTAATGTGGAATTGAAACCTTATTTTTTCAATTATCAAATTTGTCCAATTTGGATGAGCTTGGTTATTAGGGTTAATTTCTTCTTTTTATTTTCTCAAGAAATTGTAATGCTATCGAATAATCACAATCTAAAAATAAAAGGAAAAAATAACAAAAGAAGAAGAAGAGAGAAAAAGAAGAAAAAGGAGGATGACAGGGGAAGAGAGAAAGAAGAGAGTAAATAAAAAAAAATAAAAAATGCTAACAAGGATAAAGGATATCTTTTTTCTTTTAATCAAGTTTAGGTTCCACGTAAGCAAATCACTTGAGAAATAGTAGGATTCCAGCTAAAGGTGTTATGTGTGAAACATTTAAAAAGTTTAGGTGCCGTCATGATACAATTTTCTTTTTATATACTAAACTATTACAAATGAGAAAATTCAAGTACCGTGAATGAGACTTACTGCCAACTATGATAAAGAAAATAGTTTTTTATTTTGATCTGCTTGCTATGTTAGTATTTTAATAGAAAAATGGATAGATTTTGTCTAAAGGTACCTTCAGTGAAACTTTTAAAAAGTTCAGATATTATCTTGGCAGAAATTTTATTATAAACAAAAAAGTTCAGGTATTGTTGATAAAACTTACCCCTTTATATAGACATGATTTTTTTTTCTTTTTTGAAAAAGTATCTTTTAAGAATATTTTCTTATAAAAATGGAGTCATAGTGATCGAGTTGAAAAATGTTAGGATGCAAGTATAAGAATCCCACATGAGAAATATGGGTCTTATATGAAGAGTTTATAAGAAGGGAAGACCCATTAACCATTGTCTTAAGGTTTTGAGTTATGTATGGTGTCAAAAGCCCATTTGTATAATTCTTCACAAAGCCAATCGGATTTCTCTCTATTGAAAGCATACTTTAGATCCTAACAATTGGTATCAGAGTCTGGTTTAGCTGGAAAAACTCTCATGGTTGGCCCACCATGTGGAAAGAAGAGTTTTGTAGTGTGACTCATTTGTGAAACCTATGGTGAGTAAGCTACTCATAAAGCGATTTTGGTGGAGTTAATTTGAGAAGCCCTTGAGGGAGAGTATGACCTACTCCAAATATAGGTCTTATGTGAACAATTTATAAGAAGGAAAGATCCATTAATCCATTACCTTAACGTTTTAGGTTATAGATGGTATTAAAAACTCATTTGTGTAATTCTTTACAAAGCTCATTAGATTTCTCTCTATTGAAGGCATACTCCAGATTCTAACAAAAAGAAATGAAATTTTTAAATCAATTGGGTGAAATGATTTTGATAAAGAGATACTGATCTTGTTAAAAAAAATCATGAGTTTAAGGACTCTAAAATTCTTAAAAATTGAAGTTATGGAGTCGAATTTTCTTAAAAAGGAGTTTATTATTTTTCAAATAAAATATGACAAAACAGTAAATTTTATTTGTTGAAAAAAAGGAAAAGAAAAAAATTCTTTATTAATTATTTTTAGGATTGCTTTAGGTAGTGAGTTGGTCCATAGTTGTATGGGTAAGCTAATTGTGGTAGACTTTAATGCGGTCTTGTCACGGGTGGATGGTTTTGCAGGGTTCAATGGTGAATTAACGTTGGATGAATATAGTGGGTTATGGAACATATGTCTTATTCCTGATCTATTTTAGTCTTAAAATAATTATATAGATTTCATATATTAATTCTCAAGTAATACACACACACACACACAATCTTTTAGGAAATGTAAAAAAAAAAAAGAACCCTTAATTATTTCTTAAAAGAATTCGTTTTATATTTATGAATTTTAAAAAATATGATAATAAAATCATTAAATTCTTAGATATATATATATATATATATAATGTAATATAATTATTATAACAAGCGGATACATATAAATAATTATAATATTAACTAAATAAGATTTGACTCATCAATTATAAAATTCTACATCCATTTCTAAGATGAAGCATTATATATATATGTGTGTGTGTATAAACACATTCGAAACAAAAAATTCTACATTGTGAAAGTATATGTGCTTTTGTTTTACATGATTATGGGAGTGTTAGTTGCTCATTAATTTATTCTTAAAATAAAACATTGTGCATTGCAAAACCCTAACAATTAGGGATGGGTAAAAAAAACCAGCCAAACCAAATTAATCAATAACCAAATCAAACTAAACAAAAAATATGGTTTTTTAAACAATTTGGTTTAGAAAATTTTCAATCCGGACCAATATGTAAATTTATAATTGATTTGAAGGGGTAAACCGAACTAATTTATAAAACCAAATCAAACCATTTTAAATAAACATAAAAATATTTTTCTTGTAATTATAAATTTTGTTATGATTATAGATTAAAAGTCTTATATGTTCTTATGATTTTATTATATGATGAATATTGAGTAAATTACCAAAGAATGTCACAACTTCTAAAGGTATGGTCATTTGAGATCACAACATTTCAAGTAATTAAAAAAAGGACATGACGTATAGAGAAATGAGTCATTTAAGGTTATCATTGACATGAGTCAATAGGAGAAATATTTAAAATTAAAACTCAAAAGATCTGACACATTATGATACGTATAAATGGTGACCTCAATTGACCCACTTCTCTAAAAGTTGTAACCTCTTTTTAACTACTTGAAACGTTTTGACATTAAATGAACCTACTTCAGACGTTGTGACCTTTCGGTATAATTTACTTGATGAATATTTGTTAATAATAACTTGTTCCTTTTAACAAAAAAAAAATTGTTTTTAGGTCCAACATATATTCCTTCATTGATAACATAATATTGCTTTTTATTAATTGCTTAAATTTAGTGGAGTACGAATTTTGTTATTTAGTTATATATCTTATCATGTATTAATTTTTCATTGTGTATTTTGATAGTAGATCATTTTTATTCATAAATAATTTTTATTGATAGATGTTTTTTTGTCCAAATTTGTTAGTAGATGGTCAATTGAATGATTTTTTAGAGAACAATAACTTATATTTTACTATGTATTAGTCAGTAAGTTTACTGTATTAGTGACTAAATGATTATGAATTACGAATGTGGTGGATTTATAAAGTATTTTATTGAGATTACGATATGAATTTTATAGAGTGATTTTAATATTTGAATATCCACACAAATGAAAAATATTAGAACTAAGCTTTTTTTATTAGAATTTTGATTTAATCCATAATCCACATCAAACCAAACTATTATTTAATGGTTTGAAAAATTTTTAATCGAAACCAAAATGTTATTAAATGGATTTGGTTTAAGAAGGAAAAAAAAAAAAAAACCAAACCATATATTATCGTGTGGTTTGATTTTAGTGAAAATTGAACTAAATCAATTTGCTCTCACCCTTACTAATAACAATAGGTTTTTGTTGTTTTTAAGTACCACAACTGTAAGTTATGAGAAATGTTTTATAATGTCTTTGATTCTAACGGCTTCATGGATAAACGATGTGAAGCTAAACACCTTCCTTCGTTGCCTATTAGGTCATTGTATATTAGTTTGTGTTTGGAAAGTTGCATGTGTCATTTCCAATTTGCAAACTAGGTACCCATTTTTCACATCACTTCCTTCTTTTTTTTTTGTTTATTTTTTTAATAAACACATGAAAATTATAGTAAATAGATCCCTGCCAAATGAATAAAGTAAGAAATAATCTGATTTAGGATTACAGTAGATTTATTATTCATTGAGAATGATAAAGCCTCTGTATTCTTTAATCGGATTATTTTTTTACCATTCATGTGGAGGGAGTGTGTATTGATGGGAAGTCCATTTGTTTTTGTCTTAAAAAGAACAATGGAAAAGCAAAATAAAATAAAGGACAATTGATTATTAGAGGAGCAAAAATATCTTCATACCTTGTATCTATCTAAAACTTATGTTCTTGTATAGGCATATAACTGAGCGGGTCGTTATAAGTAGGGATAGATGCAGGGTTAGATGGGGTGGGTGGGTCAGTATGTGGTGTGTGCAGGGGTATAACTAATATTATTAAAAGTCACTTCCATGTTACTATTATATAAAGGAAAAGGTATAATCGTCAAACTAATAAATAATCATTAAAGATGAAATAATGCAAGAATATGATCATAAAATTAAATTAATAAACTCAGATGATGAAAATATAATTAAAAAATAAAAATTAAAGGAAAAAACAAACATCAAATACAATAACGATGTCTAACCTTGACTTGTTGCAGATGAGAGCGGTGATGATAACGTATGCACTTTAATGATGATGATAAGTGGTATTTCAATGCTAAAAATGGTTATTATATCTTATTATAACTTTTACTCTTGTATTATTAAAAAGTGATTTTTTTGTGTAATATAAAATAAAATAATTGATAAAGAAGACTAAGGAAATATCATATGTTATTTTATGAGAGGGCAAAATAGACTTTCAAAATAAAAACATAACAGTATCTGCCAACACCTAATCTACATGCCCTTTCTTCTTAGTAGTTACACCAATGATCTTCAAGCCTTAAAATGATTTTGATAGAACCTTCATACCCTAAACCTTTATCTAAGTTAGAAATGGAGTTTACATAGATTAAATGAATCAAATGAATTATATGGTGTAAATAGACAAGTTGATATAATTAGATTAATAATTAATTAAGTTGAAATTGAGATTTCAAATTCCTAGACCCCTAAACATGTTATTAAAATGTTTAGTGGATTTCTAAACCCTTGAATTTTAGCCTAAATTCTAATTCCTTAATCTTCATAAAATTTGAGTTCATTTGCTTTTATAAAAATATTAGTTCTTAAACCTGAACTCAAATTAAATATCATTTTGCTATAAACTAAGTTCATAAATTAAGTTCTTATTTTAAGTTATTAATTTCTAATATATTGATTTTGAAATCATTTTCTAAATATTCCTACAACTAAAGATATTGATCTGAAAGTTTTAACCTAATGCCTTTATTCTAAATATCCTAATTTTATCCTTTTTCCTTTTCGTATCTATTTTTTTCCCCTGCCTTCTCTTTCATTTCCTTTTTCGTTCTCTCTCTCTCTCTCTTTTTTCTCCTTCTTCTTCTTTTTCTTCCTCAAAAATTTAACCATTAATCTCAATTTCAAGAAGGATTAAAAGAGAAATCAAGTTAGAAGATGAGATAAAAGAAGGAAATCAAAGGTAGGAGAAGCCCAATAACATGAAAGAAGATTGAAGTGCATGATTGCCTAAAAAGATAAGTGTTGTTGTTTTTATTGTTTTTATTGTTGTTATTACATGTATATGATGTCTTGATGTTAGTTATAAGTAGAGTTTGTAATAAAATTGGTAGATGAGTGAGTTAATGAAGTTATGAGATGTTCAAGTATTGTATATGAAGTTATGAGAGTTGTATGATGATGGGGATGTGATGTTTTTGTGCATTTCGTGTTATTAAGTGAGTATGTTGAGTTGTATGCTGCTTTTATAGTGTTTTAGTTGATGTAGGATGTGTAAAAATTGATAAAATGGAGTTTGAAAACAGGGGAAGTTTGTAACCCTTGTAATCGGAGAATCATGGGTGTAACTATACCCTTATAGGGCTCGGGTTGGATGATTTTTAGAAATCATGGGAGTGATTTTGCCCTTATAGGCCTCTGACTTTGATGTTTTTAAAAATCATGGGCATGACACAGATCTTATTGGCCTTTGATCTTGGTGTTTTCAAAAATCACGACTTTAGCTCTACCCTTGCTAGCCTCTAGTCACCGTATTTTCATCGTAAATTTTTCATTTGAACTTGAAATTGAGGTGATTTAAAAGGCTACAGAAAGATTTAAAAGAACTCTACAATTTCATGTATTAATTTTTTGAAAATTCTAATAGTATTGAGGCCTAAATGTCATTTGTTTCAAGCTGCTATATAAACAAACAAAGTTGAAAACTTGTTTTACTAGTTAAGTATATGTAGTTAAGTATAAAATGGATCTTATTGAGCTAAGATGAAATAGATAAATGATAGTTAATGTGTTATATTTGTTGAATGATATAATTAAGCATGGGTTTAGTGAATTTATTGACTTAATAAATAATAATTTGATTAAATATAGAGTTATATATAAAATGAACTTAGTTAAGAGTCAAGGTTCAACTTGGCTTAGTGAACTTTATTGAGCTAAAATGAATTAGATTGATTAAATTTAAATAACTTGGCTTAGTAATTAACTAAATGATTAATTATAATCAATCTTGGCTAAGTGAAGTTAAAGTAGGCTTAATAGCTAATGATTGGCTTTGGTTATTGAGTTAAGATAAACCATAATTAACATAGGAAATATGTTGTTTCAAATATCTGTTTGCTTAGGAAATGAATGTTTTTGTATATAAATGCTTTGTTGATGCTTTCGTAATAAGAGACTATAAACAAAGTGAAAATAAATACTTTGATAGCAAAGGAGAACTATTCGTATTTTGGCAGGACGATTTTCACAGTCATAGTGGGATGATCAAATATGATTATAAAATGAGTTTGATATAAATGGATAATTAAAGTAAATACTTATGTGAGCTTATTTCATCAACAAATATATGAATACTTGATCTATCTTCTGAGTTGGCTTCTGAGTTACCTTATGAGCCTATTTGGATTACAAATATAATATACACGATAACTTGGATGATAATTGTTAGGACAGGCATTTTAAAATGGATTAAAATTTAAAGATGGCTTAATAATCAATAAGAGTTGTTTGTGTGTGTGCCGTTGAATCCCGTCCAAGGAGCGGCAACCTTGTCTTGAGGTGGCCGGTAGTTTAGGTGCTTATTCCATCCTCGTCATGATGTAATGAAATTTATAAGTAGCTCAGTGGGTAGCCAATGGGTAAACGGTATCGGTGTAACATCTATCTTGATTAGTGAGAAGTAATATATTAGGTTTTATGTCTATGGGACCGGTTAAACCCTTTTATATTATGGAATGAGATGGGTTAAGTGTGTGTAATAGTTTTGAATCCTAGATGAGGATATTTTCTCTTTCTCGGTTAGGTATAAGAGATATAGGTATCCGGACTGCCTATATCAACCCATTAAGTAGCTGCTATTACTCAGTACCCTCAGATTCCCAGGATTGTTCGGAGTGTGAGTGCTCTAATATTGATTTTTTTTTTTACTTTAAAGGAAAGATAATAACTTGTTGTTTGTTGCATTTCATTTAGTTAAGATCGTGTGCCATTCCGTGTGGTGTCTATATTACTATATACTAAGCTTTGGCTCATTATTATTGTTATTGTTTTTTCTTTTCCAAGTATTGTATTGATGATAGATGATGATGTGTTGATGATGTTGATGAAGATAAATGTGATGATTGAAGATGGTAAGATTGTTGATGATGTTGTCTTAGGTTTCGGGCCACGAATCAGAAAGATTTTATTGAAGAGTGAAGTGGGTTAGGACCATGGTTGGATTTTGATTTTGATTTTGAGTTTATTTTGTTTTTGTTATAAGAGCTGGATTTATTTTCTAAAAATGTATTTTGTTTTCTTTAAGGGGCCAGTTGTGAAGCCCATATGTTTGTAATAATCTTTTAAAGCTTTGTTTTTGTGAAAAGTTTTATTTTGCTGCTGCTAAAACTAGTTATCTTGAAAATCTAATTAAATGATTTCAATAATCTAAAGCCGGCTAGTAATGTTCAACATAAACAAATTTTTAAAGAAGCTTGTGAGTGTAGGCTTAGAAACTGCAAATGAACTTAATAATATTTGGCTTTAAATTGTTTATTGTGTTTAGCTGGGTCTAGTGGACCAAGAGTATTAATGTTACTAGGACGACACCTTGATGATCTGTATGTGTCATTGTTCTGAGTAGAGTTGCACACAGAAAGGATTCTGGTAGTTTAAGAGTGTATAGGTATGATATCTAGGTTATTAAGAATACCCAACGCCAATATATATATATATATATATATATAAGTGTCTATATATATATGTATCTGCTTGCCATGGAGTCACGAGTTACTCTAGGTTTAAGGCTAGTTGCAAATGGTTCTAAATTGTGTTGGTTGCTTGATTAATCAAAAGATAATCACTGTGATTGTTGCATATGAATATGTCTGTTGTTTGTTAATGCACATGCAGGTGTGGTTTGGTGTACTGGCCGTTCCACTCATTCTTTTTTATCCTTTTGGGAGCAAGTGACAAGCTAGTGGTTTTTTAAATAATCGGTTATGACATTTTACATGAATTATGGGAAAGACAATAGTGGAGTCGACTTTCTAGTTGATTACTAGATGAATAGAAATTTAAGATAGATAGAATTTTAGACTTATGAAGTTTAAATATTTAATATGGTTCTTTTACGTTATGAGACCTTTATATATAATGTTTCTAAGTTGGATTTAAGTTAATGCTTGATTAATGCCAATTGAGTTTTATGATGTTTTAATTAATGACATTAATGGATATGATGAAACCTTAATTAATATGAGATGTTGGAGTCCTGTTCGTTTTATCATGGTTTAGCAAGATTTGAGCCTTAGTGTGTCCACCTTTGGTGAGGATACGTGGCGGGCTGATAATGCATTAAGTTTACGGTGTTACAGTTTGAGTTTTGAAAAGGATGCTTTTACATTTCAAAATATATTATAGAAAAAAAAAGAGGGCAGGTGAGAGAGAGAGAATAAAAAAATAACAAATTCATGAAGGCTCTTTAAGTTATCTTACATACATGATAATGATATATTAAAATTAGATTTTGATGTATTCAAATAAAAATTCTTATTTGTTGTTATCTATAAAAAAAATTAATCAATTACAACTAAGATATTTAAAATTCTTGAATTATATGGACAAGAAAAAGAAATTGATAGATACTATAAATTTAAAATATTCCACTATAATTAGAAAAATTAATATAGAAAAATTTGATAATCTTACAATTTATTGAATTGGAAACAAATTAATTTCAATAACAAATATATTTATTTTATTGTTGAGATTTGAGACTCCCTTGATGGTGTTGCTATTTTACATGCTGCACTAGAAATCTAAAGACAATAATATTTCTAGATTTAATGCTCTACATATCTATTGAATTGGAGACATACCTTTGAAAAAAAAATGGAAACAAACTAACTTTCCTTTTCAATACAAGTGCAATCGATGCACTGAGCCAAATTTGTAAAGGGTAAAGGGAAATAGAGATAATTTCTTATTTATCAACTCATTTTAAAAAAATTACACAAATAATAATTGGATAAAAATAATTCTATAAATACAATTGTTATGTTGCACTTACGCAATGACATAAAAGTATCTCATTATCTATATGTGCTCTCTCTCATCTGTTTTTGCATGCTTGGCAAAATAAAGTCAGAAAGACAGTTTGAAATATGAATGAATTCTATCCTATTGTCTCATAGCTTTTGATATCTCTCTCTCTCTCTCTACATTAAATCAGTCTTTCATTAAAGTCTATCCTTTCACTGTTTGTCTCAAAGCTTTTAATCTCTCTCTTCTCTCTCTCATCTATCATTTACATGCCCCTTTTTCTTTTTATTTTTCACTTTTTATATGATTGTTCTTTTTAGCATTTTCACACAACATTTACAAATTCCAAATGAGACCAACGGCTATATCGTAGGTTTGCTATGCGTTATACTTAAAATTGCATATCACCACCTCTACATGCAATACAACTTTTGGTATTAGTTTTACTTAACACATTGCTATATCTCATTTTAAAGGTATGATGTATATATAAAAATTTGTATAATAGCTCCTTAATGATGTAAGGTTGGTTATTTCATAATTTTTTTTATTTAATTAGTGTTTTTTAAATTTTTTCTAAGTATGGTAGACATGTATTTGACTCAATAAAAGCAACTTCTAAAAAGTTGTATTTGATTTTTAAAGTAGCAAGATGTCATGGGCTTGCAGAATGTGGATGGATTTTATGGGGCTTGCTTTTTTTTTTTTTTTTTAACCTTTTAAGCCTTACAATTTATGTTGAGGTCCACGAACATATTAGTTACTTAAGAATTGGCTTTTAGGTTGAGGGCTAGAGTCCCTGTGGCCCTCCCTAGGCTTATACCTAGTTTTAAGATACATGACCAATCTAAACTGCTAAAAACCTTATAAGGTCTAATCATATAGGGTTTAGAAAAAATTTTATGATGCGGGCTAAGTCGTGGGTCAGGTTATAGGTTATAGTTATGACTCTATAGGATTGACCCAACCTACTAAAATTTATAATATATGAAATAATCAAAATGGGAACAAGTAAACATAAAGATTTTGACTCTTCTTAAAGATATGTCACATCCATCATCATACATAATAATCTTTATTTTATCAAACAAAAATGTTTACATAGCTTGTCACAACTAAACTCAGACATTAAATTGAATAATTATTATGTATTTGGAAAATAGAAAATATGAAGCAATATGGCCTTAAACGCAGTTGGGTTTTTTATATAGTATAAAATGTGGATTTTCAAAAATTTTACATTATATGAAAATTAATTTTCTACCCGAGACCTATCATAAGTCGGGCATGGTTAGAAGTCATAAGAAATTCAAATACTAATGTCATTAAAATTTGAAGATAATCGAATTACACAAATATTTATAAAGACCAATATTTTATTGATAATGGATATATGTGTCTTATTTATTGGTTGGAAATTATTGTAAAATTAGATATATACCAAAAATCTATTTATTTGGTTTTTTTCCCCATTTTTTTTAATGATATATGAAATCACAATTTAAAAATAATAATAATAAGGTTAACGGGGTGGGGCAGGTCAAGACACAAACCTTATATGAGTAGGTTTTAGTATTATTAAAAAAAAAAAAACCTGTAGGATCACATGTCAGGTTTAGGCGACCTTATAGGGATTGGAGGCAAGTTGAGTCTTATATAACCCATCATAAACCATCCTCGGTTACATTGCCACTCATATATATAGAGTACATGTTGTAGGGTATCGTGAACCTACCTTGTTAAATATTATAAAATAATGTTTATATATAAAAAATAAATAATAGGGATAATGTCACAGATGACACCTGAACTTTGACAAAATAGAGTAAGTTTACACACGATACCTAAACTTTTCTAATTGTAATAGAGAAAGTACTTGAACTTTTTCAAAATTTCACTAAAAGTGGATATCATCGAAAACCGTCCATTTTTCTGTTCATTGGTCGACATGGCAAAAAAAGTAATTAAAAAATAATTTTTTTTTGTCTAAGTTGGAATTTTAATTATTTTTAATTTTTTTATCTTTCCTTTTGTCTCTCTCTCTCTCTCCCCTCCTATGCTTCTACTGTTGTTGCTTCTTCTTCTTCTTCTTCTCTTACTCGATTTTCAAATAAAAAATAATATAAAAAAATCCTAAATTCGTACAAACCTTATAAATCTACATATACACAAAGCAAGTTTTGGGGGGGGGGGGGGGCGCAGTAGAGACGAGAGGAGACAGGAAGCTAAGCCCAAAAAGGAAGCAAAAGATTGAAAGCAGAAAAGTAAAAAAAAAAAAAGAGAGAGCAAGAGAGAAATAGGAAACAAAATCCATACCCAAAATAATGAAATTGTACAAAGGCGATGGATTTTTTAAACTTCTCTTTCTAAAAGAGAAAAACTTCCATGAATGACCTCTCTCTTTCTCTCTCTCTCTCTCTTACACACACACACATATGTGGGTTTGGTGTTGAGTGTGGTGGTCATGATGTGGTATGTTTGTGCGGTGGGGCCACTGAAGTGTTTTGAGAGAGAGAAAGGAGGAAGAGGAATTATATTAGGTAGAATTTGAAAGGTCCGTGAAGAAGAAGATGTGTTTGGTATTTTTCATTTGTGTGCATGTATCGATTATCAAGAAAGAGTGGGAGGTGCAGCAAGGTAGTTGTTTGAATTTAAGTTGCAAATGAGTCCTATGAAGGGATTGAGAAAGAAATCTTAGAGAGATAAGGGATTGAGGTTGAGATGGCTCTTGGGAAGAAGATATAGAGAGAATGGAAAGTAAGTTTTTTTAAAAAGCCTTTTTTTAAAATGAGTTTTAGATTCTGCGATTCAAGTTTTTTATTTAAATAAGAAGAAGGAAAAAAGAAGAAGAAAGAGAGGAGAAAGATTAAAAAAAAAAACTTTTTTTAATGGATTATGGATTCTGTAATCTTTTTGATGTGTTAACTGGAGCTTTCAAGCTTCATTGATGGCATTTGTTCTTTTATTCTTTTGAAGAAGAAGGAGGGGGGAGAGAGAGAGAGAGAGAGACAGAGAGAGAAGGGAAAGTGAAATAAAAAATAAAAAATTTACCAACATTGGTGAAAAATTAAATTTTTAATCATTTTTATTACCACATCAGCCAATAGACGTTTTCCATCCAAATATACTTTATGTGAAATTTTAAAAAAAACTCAGATATTTTATTGTAAGAAAATTTCTTTAGGTGCAATTTTGTTGTAATCGAAAAAGTTTAAGTGCCGTGGATGAAACTTATCCAACAAAATATGCATTATGTACCTAAACTTTAGAAATAATCCATTTAGTACCTAAACTTTGAAATTGATCAATTTGGTACATAAAAAAACTTTTCTTCCATAGCAACAATACCTTAATCAAGCTCTTTTAGTTACTAAATTGATTAATTTTAAAGTTTTTCAAGTACTAAATTGATCAATTTCAAAGTTAAGGCATATAATTGCATATTTTGCTAAAGTTTGGGTATCATTTATGACATTATCCCTAAATAATAATACTCAATTTTTGTTTTATTTTGTGACACTTTTGTTCAAAATTATTACTTGTAAACTGCCTTTTAGGAATTTTTTATTATAAAAGAACTTGTACCATTATTTATTTTAAAAGAACCTGTTATTTTTATTTTAGCAAAACTACTAATATATATATATTTGAACTTGTAAATTATATAGAAATGATGTTTTTCTTCCAAGATTAATTAATAAGAAGTAGTTACATTTTTGTTTAATATTACATAATGAGTTTTAAAGGTATTTATACAAGTTTCAACTTACACTTAAGCAGATTTAGCATATTGCAAAACTTATGGTATTAACAAACTCCTTTTCCATACATTCTTTACAGTGAATATATGAAAATAGGATATTTTTACAAATTGGATGAAACCATATTAAATACTATAAACTTGAAGTTTAAGAAGAAATAAAAAGATAAAGATTTTGTTAAAAAAAAAAAACTAGAAGTTTCACAGGATAAAAGTGGATATAAAGTACTACTAAGTAGGTTTGGGTACAAAATTTAATACCCTATACCTCATAAGGTAGTGTATAGATGATACTTAATACCTTACCCACCTTGTATCCGCTGACCCTTGTATACAATGAATAAGTCTAAAAAGGGAAACAAATTCATCTTTTAAGATAAATTACATTAAAAAAAATAAAAGCATACAAAGTTTTTATTATTATCTTTTATAATCCATTAACAAGTACCTATGATATATCTCTTCTTGACATTTTTGAATGAATAAAAATAATTAAGGTTGCAAACAAGTTGAGATGAATTGAGTTTACTAGAGATGCTGAGTTTTTAAAGATTCAAACCCATCTTATTTAAAATATTATTGAGCTTGAACTAAGTTGAACTTTTATGGAGCTTGAAAAGTGCAGGCTTGGGCATGAACTTATTAAGGATACTTAAGCTTGAACTTGACTTTTCATAATTGAGCTTAAGCTTGAGCTATTCAACCTTATAGCTTATTAAATATATTTTCATATATATGGTTCGATAATGACTAGCTTGAGAGTCATAATAATATATAATGTTACAATATTATACAGATGTAAAATATATGAATATATACTATATAATAATATTTTTAATGCAAATCTATTAGGATGCTTGCTTCTGAGTTTGTTAACAAAATTTTTAACAAGTTGCTCCAAATTTGAATAGAAAATATGAGCCCAACTTGTTTGAATAATTAAGCCTTATTTTAAGATTGAGTTTGGCTTTTTTATGAAAATAAGTTGAGCTAAGTCAAGTTCAAGTAGTTTATGAGCAACTCGACTAGTTTGCAACCCTGAATATAGCTCCTTAATGTCTATTATGAATCTTTTCAAGCAAGATTTCTCACCATGAATATTGTGGCCAAGTAATATGAACATTGATCTCTTAACGGGATGAATTAAGTTTTGCTCTGCTATTCGCTCTAAAGGGGACCCTACATTTTTGTTAGCAACTTATTTAAGACTATCACTTTTATCTTGAAACCCTTCTCTTCTTCCTTTATCTACAATGTCTAACCACAATAGAGCCTTTGGTCCCTTTTAATCTTAGTTAGCTCTTCTATATAATTACCAACAACTGATACACATAAATTAAGTGCTGAGGTTACTTCACTAGATTGCACGTGTTTTGTCCAAGAACCCTCCAGTCCAATCATTGAAAATATAGTAAAGTTAGCTTCATCTAGTCGTCTCATCCACTACCTAAAATACATACAAACCTTATTTCTATATCTTTGTCTTGGCACAAGTGTGACATACCATGGTTGTCAAAATTGTGACTCCACTCGTATATTTTCATAAGTTTATGATTCTATTAGATAAAAAATATTTTGGTGTATACTTGTGATGGAATCACAAGTTTAGTTATATGATCCCATGAGTTTAAAATTCTGTAGATTCTGTATGATTTAACATGAGTTTATATGATTCCATGTGATTCTACTTGGTTTAAGTCTAATAAGTTATCAAAACTAAGAAAAAGGAATTTTACTTCCACAATTTAAAACAAATTCATTAAATTATGAGTGCAAATAAACTATTTGCCTTTTAACTTAAATGGGCTAAACTACCAACTTCACTATTAAAGATATATCATCTAACAATTGTTAAATAATTGAAAATGAAGATATATTTAATTTATCGAATGTAGATTAGTTAGGCTAGGAATGGAAACACATAAATGTGTTATTATGGAGGAATTCGTTCACTCATAGATTTAAGGAGTTGTATGAGTAAGATCTAGATGATTTGATGATCTCAACATTGATGTATGAATGAACATTTAAAAAGACTTGCAATTAGAAGATATGGATATTATTAATAGTAGTTCCAAAAATATTATTAGTAAAGATGATGATGATAATGACAACGATGATTATAATTAGGAAACATTGTGGTAGTTTAGATAATGATAAGGAAATAGATGGGTTTATAATTTATTTTTAGTTTTATATTTCATAATAATAATTTAATTTATATTGACAGTAATATGTATTTTTCACATCTATGCTAAGGGTAACAATTTATATTTAATTGTTTATATTATAACCTATATTGTGGCCAAAGGTTATGTTGAATTTGCTTATTTTTGTCATGTATTTCAAGTTTCATATGAAAAATGTAAGCAAATTTATAGTTTTTAAATGCTACCTTGTAAAGGTCATGGAAAACTTATGTTTTCAAGTTTTGATTTTACTTTTCAATTCTACTAACCCTATTGCGATTCTAGATAGAATTATAAGTTTGACAATCTTGTGACTTACCCTTAAAAATAAACAACTTATAGTAAATTCCTTCTCTTATACCCAAAGCCTTCACTAACCTTTCTATTGAGAGAGACAGGGACTCTCCTAGTTCGAGGATATTATCCCATTAGCACCTATAATGGGAAAAATCCCTAGCGGAACAATTGCTATCCTTTAAAACTATTATAAAAAAAGAGAGGTGAGGTGCACATGTCAAAAGTAATAGAATAGTTAAAAGGAAGACTTAACTTTGAAAGTGAGCTGATGCAGGTAAAAATGGAAGAGATTTCTCTTTTTTTTTTTTTCCTCTAAATATGGCTGTATGGGCTAGCCTAAAGCCACTCGATCACCATGATTGCTATTTGTTGGAACTTTAGAGCTAGGTTAGCCCATGATAGATAAGGAACTTCTTTCATTAGAAAGTATACTTAATGTAGTTTTCTTGATGGAAACTAGAAGCAAAATAATAAGTTTAAAATGATTAGAACAAGAACACTTTTTTGAAGAATTCCATGTGAAACCCTATTTACAAAGAATAAGAAGAAGAATAAGTATAATAATGATACAAAGAGAAAAGTAAAAAAAAAAAAAAAAAGCAATACTGTTCTTCTATTACTATACAAAAGTGAAAAGCTATCTATATCCATACACTAACAGAATCCATCAAACATAATAGAGTGTACTAATAAGTAATAGACTTTATTAAAAAATCTAGTAAACTAAATAAATAAACAACTATATATCCAACAACCCTAACATCCCCTCCCCTTTACCTTCCCCCTTTTAAGGTTGGATCTTGAAGAAGAATTAACTTGGAATAAAGAAAAACCATATGATGTTCTGAAAGTACTTTAGTGAATAAGTTAGTAGGTTGAAGATGAGAAGCAACATACGATAAATGCAAGAATCTTTTACAAATTTGGTCACAAGGAAAATGCATGTCAACTTTATATGTTTCGTTTGCCAGTGTTGGCAAAGATTGTTTTCAATCGTAATGGCAAACTTGTTATCACAAAATAAGGAAATAAGGAAATGATCATCAACTAAAAAGATCCTTAAGCATAGCTGAAACCCAAAGCATTTATTTAGTTGTAGAAGTTAAACTTCTATACTCAGCTTCAGCATAAGATGTGGAAACCATTGTTTGCTTTTTGGATTTCTAAGAAACAACAGTAGAGCTAAGCATGATTTAAAAACCAATCACTAACTTGCGATCAACAAAGCAAGAAGCCCAATCTGAATCAACAAAACCCATAAGCTGTAATGAATTATTGGTTGGAAAATGCAAGCCAAGAGAGACAATCGATTTCATATAATGTAACAAGTTCATTATACTTACAAAATGAGATGTTTGAGGAGCTTAAACAAATTGACTTAACCTGTTAAAAACAAAAGATAAATTTAGACGTGATATATTCAAGAGCAACAAGTGCCTAATCATGCGATGATAATGAGAAGGATTAGACAATAACTCATCTTGAGTGTTGTCCAGCTTCAAATTAAATGGAAGGGGAGTAGGGATTGGTTTACAACTAGTCATACTAGCATCAGCTAAAATATATAAGATGAATTTATGCTGATGAACACAAATACTAGTGTTATCTCTACAAATTTCAAGTGCAAGAAAAAAAAAATGAGCTTCACCCAAATCTTTTATAGTGAAAATAGAATCTAAATCATTCTTCATTCAACAAGAGCCTACTCATTTGTTCTAGTCATCAACATATACAAGTGCTACATGAAATCCACAAGAATCAACTTTAATGAAAAGAGAATAATTGTTCTTGGACAGTTCAACACCTTCGTTCAACAAAAATTGAGTTAACTCATATTTTCATTGTCTTAAGGCTTGTTTAAAGCCATATAATAACCTTTATAGCTTATAAAACTAACTAAGAGATACCTTACAGTACCTTTGTGGAGGTTGCATGTATATATATATATATATATATATATTTCTTCATGTGAAGAACCATGAAGGAATGCATTATTTGTGTCCACTTGACGTAATGGCCACCCTTTGGCACTACCAATAGCCAACATTATCTGTACAATGCCTAATTTAGCAACAAAGGAAAATGTGTCACGCCTCAAGGGGTACCCTAAAGGTAACAGTCCTCCACACTCAATGTTAAAGCTTAAGTATGACAACCTTAGTCATTCCCATAAGCTTCGGTATTAAGTGTAAGACGTACTCTCACAAATTTAGAGGACCATTCATGGAATTATGAAGCTTAAGAAGATACAATAACAATTTAAGAAAAGAGGATTCATAATATTCATTCATTCACAATAATTGTCTTACAAGTCTTAGGGGCATTCCCTTTCTAAAATAACTATAATCTATTACAAGAGATTTTCTATGAAGTTCACATCTTATCTAACACTAAACTTCATCTAAAAATTCCTTAACCAAAATGGATAATACTTGACTGCAAGGTCCTCGTGGCCTCTACCACATATGGGTAAACTGCAAAAGATATCTATAGAGGTATAAGCTAATAGGCTTAATGAGAATTATTTCCATAAGTAAATTTCTTATGTAGTAAAATTCAAACAAGTTCTTTAAGCAATATTGAAATGCAACATACATGTAAGTAAACAAGGCATATAGTTTTTCGGGAACTATATGTTGAATGGATTTACGCCCTCTATTCGGGGTGTGGTGATGTGTAATCTCAAAACGAGTAGTTTTAGTTAAGTTATGCTTTCGATCATTACCGCCAAGCATATAAGGTCTACTTGGGTTGAGCCATGCTTCCGGATTTCGCCAAGCATTGGTTTGATTCCATGTCGCTAAGCAATTGCTTTCGATCATAGCCGTTGCATTCGACCGTACTATTATCCTTTTCACCCAAGGATAATAACCCCATGCAATGTGACTCAATACGTGATATGCATGAATCAATTTATTTAAGATCATAGCATCATTATTAGCAATTTTAAGGTGATCATAAAATTTCATACATATTAAGTACTATACTAAAACAAACAATTACTTACAATCAATTCTCGTCTCGATATTCTTAGAATCTTTTCAACAAATTTCACATACATATCAATTTATCTTTCCTTAGTTCTAATGCGACTAAACTACAAGCATAATCAAGTAAAGCTTTTTAAGGAAATAAACTTACGTTGCTATGTCGACACTTCTTCTAAACGGGTGAATCATTCAATCAATCCACTTAGTCGAAATAATCTTCAGGGTATGGGTATTCTTCCTCGAATCACCTAGTCAAGGAAAATACCCAAAATGAGTATTTCTTGATAACTTTCTTGAAATTTGTCAAAACTATGTCATAAGAACATCAAAGTTCGTGTAAAAGATGATTCTAATTTAAAATGGCCATAACTTTATCATTTTAACTCGAAATTGCGCATATAATATACCAATTTCTACCTATTCAAAAAGATCTATTCAATTCTAAAACTATTTTCATCAAACTAGGTCATTTAGGCTCCGAAACAGTGGTGATCAGATTCACCACGAATTTTCCCATCCCAAAAGCATTTTATTTCAAACATTAAACCATCCAAAAATTGCTTTGATAAATACTTACTTATCTATATAGTTGAGAAATGCCTTTTTCATAGATATAGCTCATATTTTATCCATGCTCAAGTTTTTGTTGTCCAACCAAATTTCTTGAGTAAAACAATGTTAATTAAAAATTTAGAAAATCATTGTTCGTCCCAAAAAATAATCAAGAAGGAGGATTGAATTGATTATTACAAATTCTTGCCTTTAAAAATTAATCCCCTTTCTAATTTGAAAAACGAGAACAATATATCAATATAACAAATATGAAAATAAATTGCGTAAAATTAAAAGATAGAGAGAAGAAGATCAGGCAATGATTGATAGTGGTTTCGCCTTGTGCATTAGTCCACTCTTCCAGGTCCAAGCCGGGGTTCCCGTTATCTTATAGGTTTTGTTCCACTATATCCAATAAATTTCAATTTACAAGCTTGTACAATTCTCTCTGCTTGATTCTCACAGCTATCTTCTAGCTACAACCGATCTATAGAGTCTAAACTTGTAATTGATCTACTACTTAAGAAGGTAACAACACATTCCTTCAATTACAAAAGGAGAATAAATTTCAGAAACAAAAAGAAAAGAAAGATTGCGAAATGATCAGCTTGTCAAAGTAAAAGTTTTAAAAAATATCTATTCAATGAAACTTTTGGATTTTTTTCTGTATAAGCTTCTGGTTCTTTTCTTTTGATAGAAACTAGAAATTTTTTTTGCTACGTAAAAGATAACTGATATTTCTTTTCTCTATCTTCCTTAAGTTATATCATACTTCATTTAACATTCAAAGATAAGAATGCAATCCCAAGAATCTTGGTATGAAAATCTTTTGAACTTTGTCTTGATTTGAAACATGAATATCATTCAACTTCTTCCAACGGTTTGATGATTGACGCTTTTGCTTGTTCTTGTGAATTAAATTTAAATAGAAAGAGATAGTAACTAAATGGATAAACTTATCTTGATCTTTGTAAGCATATGTCCTGAACAATTCAAATCAGTCAACTGTGGATAAGCCTTGAAGATCGTTATGGATATTTTCTTCCAGTCATGATCGTAATTGTTTTGAATGCACTTGGAATGAGGATAAGATCTGCTTGATCTTCGTGATTCATCATACTCTTGTTTGTTTCTGTTGAAAAAATCTTCATGACATTGTTTGCTCAAAGATAGATCTTTTGAAAATACATTGCTAAAATCTCGTCTCCATCGTGATCTTCATATGTTATCTTATTTGAAGATAATGTTTTTCTTATTCTGATTTCCTTATCAATTTCCATGTTAAAAAAAAATAGAAAATTTCGTTCTTATATTTAAAAAGAATGTTAAAAAATTTTTCTTGAAATAAATCCCGTAACTTTTGCTTTTAAAGAAAACATGATGAGAGAGAAACTGAAAATTATTTAAATCCCCTAGGATATAATCCGACTTTAATGGAATCAAATAAGTATATTACCCAAATATACTTATTCTCTTGGAGCTAGGCCTTCAAAAACGTGATTGTACTGATCTGAAATACTATATGTTTTATTGAAGAAGATGAACAATAAATATTCCTAATCCATAAATGCTTGTTTAAAGTTCTTGTAAAGGTTCTTTAAAAACTTCTATGTTTCTCGAAAAATCTTTATCCCTTTACCAAATTTCTGGAAAACATTATGTGTTCCTTATCTTGTAACAAACTCTTGTAAAGCTTGTTTAGAACCAAAACATCCAAAATTCAAAATCATTTAACTCATTATTTATTTATCAATATTCTGTGAAAAGTTTTGTATATAATTCTACACACTAATAGAATAGTTAGTTCCTTGAGCATTTTGTTATCATCAAAATTTTAGATAATAGAGAATCAACATTCTCCTCCTTTTTTGTAATAACAAAACAATTTTTTAAAACAATAATAAACATTACATTCAACATGCCATATGCAGACTATCAGCCATTTCAATCCATTCAAACCATATTATTTCAATCCATTCTAACCATCACACATTCCAAACATCACACATTTATCTCCTCCTTTTTGTTATCAGCAAAATATCAAATAACGAAACAAACTGTCAATAACAGAAAAATATTCATAAGTCTAGAAACGAAACAAAACTAGGTCTTCACAACAATAAAATTTTAAACACAGAACATATTATGGCTTCTTAATTGGAATGTGGATTTCAAGCTTTAGTATTCTGTCGCCTACGATAACCAGAGAGAGGAACCGTTGTTTCAGCACGATTTTGTGGTGGTGTTTGAGGCAAATAATGTTGAGGACGCTGAAGAACATCAAGAGGAATGAAGGGAACTATACTCATATTCGAAGGAGTAGGTTCATGAGGAGGTTGAAACAAAGAACACCACTAGCAGTGGAAGTGTTAGTAGTGACAACTTCTGGAATTTTTTCCTGCTTTAGTGGTGAAGAATGAAAAAAGGAACGAGCAGATTCTGAGGATAATTCTGGACTGAGAAGGATATGTTTGATTTTTTGTAGCAAGCTGTGTTTTAATCTCAGAAGAAATAAACTGTTTGATGTCCAGCTCGAATGATTCCAACAGATTTTTCAGATCACTTCTTCCTTGAATAGAAGATAGCTCACTTAGTCCTTCATCAAACTCAAGAATAACAGAATCTTCACTATCTGAAGAAGTATTGATATGTACATTTTCAGAAATATGAAACTTCCCACCAGTCATAGGAGCAGATCTTTTCTTCATTTTCCTTTTCATGGGTTCCTTTCCAGATCTATGTATTCCTTAATTGAGTTCTTCTTCAGAAGAGACTTCTGGAGTAGTTTCTATCTCCCCCTCAATTGTTGCCTTAACCTTTTCCCAGTCAATATTCTTCCTATGATTCTTGTGCAAATAAATTACACCATCAATTGCATGCCAAAATTTCTTATATGGACGAATTTGCATATGATGCATGCTTTTCTCTCCAATCCTTTTCAAATGTATAGGGAACCGTACTCTTTTAGGAAATGGAATGCCTTTAAACTTGAAAAGTTTCATAAGCACATTTCCATACATCCTAAACTCTTGTTCTTTCCACATTCTTTTTAAAATTCTCTTCGCTAAATCTATTTTTATTTTTTTCATCATAGCCAAAATGACCAATCCATCGTCTTTAGTCACTATTGTAGAACTTCCTTTGCGAGGAAATATACATTCTCGCAAAATTTTGTGAAGCATTCTAACTACTAACTCAAACTCATGTACGAACACATCATCATTAGAAACTGTCCTATGTTTCCGTTTATTTTCAGAAACAAATCATTTATTCTCATCGGGACATACATATTGTCATCGTGACAATCCTTCAGACCTAAACACTTAATCAAATCATCATGAGTTATGATTAAACTAACTCCTTGAACTCGTGAATTTAAACTCCTATCATCAACATAAATAAATTTCTGTAAAACTCTTCAACCATTTCTCCAACAACATCTCTAGTAAGATTACACATCTTTCTATAACCTACATTATCTAACCACTCTTTCCAATAAAATCCATGCTTTTTAAAATATCCAAAATCTACGAAGGAGCAGTCATGGATTTTTACCTTCCGTATAGAAAGCATTGCCTCTGAAGCTTGTGTTTTCCTTTTCTTTGAAGACGGCGGTTGTTGAGCAGAAGTCAATGGAATGTCTTTCCTTTTCTTTGAAGAATCTTTGGAAGATTTGTTTTTGTTTAGTTCCTTTAAAAGCTCTGAAATAGGTTTTTGGTCAGAACCATGAGAAAATTGTTTCTTAGATTTTTCTTTGTTCTTTGTTCCTTTAGTTCGTTTAGAACTTTGCCCAGATTCTTGAGAGGCTAGAGAGAGTGAGATACAAGAAAGAGAAGGGAAGAAAGAAAGGCTAGAGGGAAGACAGAGGAGAAAAAGAGTGAGAGATAGGATGGTCAAAGGAGAGAGTGTGAAAAAGAGAAGAATTGGTTTCATGAAAGAACATGAGAGGAACTATACTATCGATGCATATTGTGGTATTAAAATGCGATATTCTTAGGAAAATAATATATTGCGTTTATTAATCACGATATAGATATGATATTAAAACTTGATATCGCGATTAACAATCGTGATTTGTAAATTAGTAATTTTTTTATTTAGGAACGGTAAATACGTATTAGATCTTAAATTTTTTAACTTGTTGAATAATATATGTTTATATATTGTAATATTTATTAGATTTTTTTTTGGTAGTGTCATTAAAAAAATCTTATGGAATTATTTAAAAAGTCTCCACCGACTTTAAGATTGAAAGATTTATATTGACTGACTCATTAATTTAGATTAAGGGAGGATTTTTTCAATAATATCACAAGGGATTTTTTGAAAACACTACAAAAGAAAATCTAAACAAATGTTATAATATATATATATATATATATATATATAAATGTGTATTATTCAACACATTTGAAAATTCATGTTTTAGGCAAATGACACTTGATTTATAAATTATAATGTTTTTCAAATTTCACTCGCTCTATTTTATCTTGAAATATATAGTAAATCTTATTTTTGAATAAAAATTGAAATACTCTAAATTTTCATTTAATTTAATTAGATATTATTAGACGATTAGTATGAAAATAAAGGTAATTTTGAACCTTAGTATAAATTTATTTGAGAGATCTATATTAAATGATTTAGTTAGTGGAATTTTTTTTTGGGCAAATTATAGGATATAATTAGATAGTTTAACCTAATTGAAATAGTAATTGAATTTAATTGAAAATAGAAATTATAATACTATAAATACTCGATTTAACCCATTAAACTACTTTAATCACCTATTTCAACAAATTCAAATTTATCCAATACTTTATAATTATTAAACTAAATTATGTTTGTCAAATTCAATCGTATAAACTCCTAAATTATCGATTTAGCCATTTGAACAGAAATTTTAATTGTTTAAATCTTACAAATTTAAAAATAAATATTTATTTTCAAATATCAATTCTTAGGCTCCTAAAACCCTAAATTCAAGTGAGATGTCATTTTTTCTTCAAATTAGAATTTCTAAACTTAAATTCTAATGCTAATTATCCAATTCCTTTTCTCACTTCTTAAAGTTAATTCTAAAAGCTCAAAAGCCCATGATCCAAAGCCCATTCTAACACATGAAAATTCAAGTCTATTGACTTAAGTCTAAGCCCATCAACATAAGCCCGATGAATCAAGCCAAAAGCCCATGGGAGCATGCATTTATCATGCACACACACACATATTTAATAAAACCCTAAAGTCTAGAAAAATCTAGTAAGTGAAAAGACTAGATTGACCTTACTAACTCTTGAAGTTTTCTATACCTAGAAAAAGACCAAAATGGCCTCAATTAATCAAGCAAAATTACCAAAATACCCTAAACACCAAAAATTCTACATAATTCTACATGTAACATAAAAACCCATCCCAAGAAACAACCCTACCCATTCTACATGAAATTTGCAGTCCTTTTCTCCCCCAATTCACTCTCAAGAATGCTCTAAAAAATACTCCAAAATTATACAAAAAAGTCCTCTCCAACATCAACACACATAAGGTAAAGTATTAGATAAGTTTATGCCTCTTAATATCATCTTTTACCCCATTAATCTAACCTCTATTTCAATCAATTTCTTAGGTGAAATTTAAGACTAGAAACAAGGTTGAAGTTAGGAAAAATAAGCTTGAGGAAGCTTCATCAACTCTTGAGTGGTAGAAGTAGTAGTAGAGGCAACTATTTGGTTGATTTTGCTAATTTAAGTAAGTAATTGTAATTAATATGTTTGATTATGTTAGTGATATATATATTCATGTAAATTACTAAAAACAATCTTAGATCTAAGTATTCATTGATATATATATGTATGTATGTATGTACGCATGCATGAAAACTGGAATGAACATGTATATATATATCTATGTTATAATAGTTGTTTATTAGTGAAATTATAGTATGCATGTATGTATATAAATGTACGATTATGTTGGATTGATGTGTTTTATTGAAAGGAAATTATCAACTATATATATGCAAGTATGTGTATATTGTTAATATGATGGAAATTGTGGAATTAGTGTAGATAATGATGGTTTAAGTCCTGATTTGTGATTTAATTTTTGAAATATAAATCTAAGTATATACTAGATAATAAACATAGAATAAACACGTTTTAGATGATTTAAAGATGCTGGAAAATCAATTTCTATGCATATATATCAGTCTAGACAGCTTGGATTATAAAATTTAAATAAAATATTAAATAAACTTATTTTTGGATGAAATTTATAAAAGTGATAGTTGAACATGTTTATATACAAAATGGAAATTTTTGCGATTTTTGAAATACATTTACTATTTAAAAAAATTAAATGAATAAATAGCAAAACAGTATTTCGACCAGCAGCGGTGGCATAAATGTATAGGGTTGAACCAGTGACTTTTTCTTCTTAGTTTTGGGTAAAATTATAACAATTTGAAAATTAATATGCCTACTTTAATTTGGTGTAAAGAACTGGACATGAACCGGTCGAATATATGGTTAAATTTGATCAAATCGATCGGTCGCCAATGCTATCCCCTGTTTCCGACCAGATTAGATGAAATTGAAATTAAAACCCTAATTGACTAAGTAATTTAGGCCAAGTAAACTCATGAAAATTTTAACATATGTGTTAGATAATCTACATAAAAATTTAAGCTTAAAAACCCATGTCTAAGATAGGGAACCAATTTATTAAAGTTTGATGCACACTGGTTTTCTATAGGAAATTAAATATTGGAATTTAAGATAAAGTAATTCTAATCAAATGAATATAAAATAAATGTAAATAATGTGTTTTCATATTAAAATATGAATTTTGAGATGAACAATTAATTATTTTGATTTTAGGAATTTATTTAATAAAATAGGTATAAATATGGCTTTATAAGATAATATGAATATAACAGGAAACTAATTTAGATACCATAGCATATTTAGATGCAAAAATAGATTATAAATTATATAAATAGAATAATTATATTTTAAATGATTTTTTATACTTAATAAAAAGTTTATTAGATTGATTATAAGATATGTTATTAAAATTACCATTTTAAGAACTTAATTACCATAAAATAAGTTCAATAGACTTGATTGATTGATTCTATCCAACTTGGCCATATATATAGACTTATTAACTAATATTGGCTTAATAAATTCCTTAGAAGCCAACAATTTGCACTTAACTATTAATTAACTAGTGAACTCATACAAGGCCATAAGAATTTATAATTGGTTCAAGATTGCTTATGTATAATAAGGTGATTATGTTGTTTCAAATGAATATTCACTAGAAACAGGAGTATTTTATATGAGTTTAAAATAAATCAATAATCGATTTAAATACTTATATGAAGCAATCTTTAAGCAAATATTCGTCAAGAGTCTATTCCCTGTACTAACTTCTAGTCTGTCATTTGTCTGTGCAGAATATAGTTTTTATATCAGATACGCAGTAACTTGTGTGTTGTGTGCTAGGATAAGCATTCTAAATGAACTAATACTGAAATAGCCATAAATTTCCCATATCATATTTTATAAATGAGTTAATGAATTTATGCATGATCATGAAGCATGATGGATATGATTTATGCTATTATATGTGTTTGTATTAGTGAATGTGAATATTAGTATAAGTGTTATTGATATTTATATGGTGCTTGTATTGATGTTAGTGTTATGAAGTATGTAAAAATTTGTTTAAGACAACTTAAATTATGCTTAATGTGTATTCCTAAACATAGCAGAAAAATTGGATAGAAACAAGCCCCAAAAGCATTGATTTTAGGCCAAAACTCAAGCCCAAACCCATGGTAATTAAAGCCTATGTTTAGGCAGCCCCTAAAGTCAAAGTTTAGATAAACATCAGCCCCATTTGATGAAGAAAACAACCTCTAAAATCTACCAAAAAATTTCACACGAATTTCATTATCTTCTTCTTTTGTTTCTCCTCCTATTTGTTTCAAAACCCTATACTCCAAGCCCTAAACAAAGTGAAGGTCATAATCCCAAGTGAGACAAGTGGTTCAAGTGTTTTTCTCCAAAGATTAAAGTCTCTTAAGGTATGTGTGTTGTTTGTTATATGTATATTTGTTAGTAGGCTTACCTATGTGCATAAGGTTCAAATGCTAAATATGTGATTGGATGAGTTTTATGTATTGATGGTAGTTTAAGTAGTTTATCGATATTAAAAGAGCTTTTAGTATATGTTAAACATGTGATTTGAAGTGTTTGGATGATTGAAGTGTGGGATAGTAGTGTTATGAAGTGTGTAGGTTAAATGAAGTGGGGTACGGTTTGTGTTTGAATTGGTGAAAATGAGTATTTAATGAAGTTAAAGTGTAGGTTTTGTGTGTTAAAAGGAGTTAAAATACATATAGGTTAAGGTATGGTGTGGGAAATGAGTTAAATTGAAGTTTGGAAATGAAAACTTTGATAAAAAGTGTGTTTTCGAACATGAGAGGTCTGTAATTTTTTCAACAATATGTGCTGCAGTTATAAATCCCTAGATTTTTCACAATAGTATATATTAATAAAATAGAAAACGTAAATTAGATAGTGAATTTAGAACCCGATAAAAATCCTAGAATAGATCTATCAGTTGTAATAAACTCATTCTTAGTTTGAACAACCCGAAACAAAATTTCCTTGACCTTAACAGATACCAAAAGTGAGATTTCGTATCTTGAACTGATAATTCAAAATATAATTAGAAGTAGCTCTAAATTTCAAAAACCGATAACATACAGTTTATTCATAGAGCTTATCGGTATAAAAAAATAATTCAAAGATGAATTACTAAGATTATAAATACATAATAGATACTAATACCAACCAATAATTATTAATCTAGATCTAAAATAAAAATTCCAATCCCGTTGTTATACTTGATAGGAAATTCTGAATTTATTAGGACTTAGTTCTTAATTTTATTTATTGAATTTGAAAAATTTAACTGTATAAGTTAAAATACTAAAAATAATTAATCGTGTAAACTTTAACCTAAAAATTTGAATATATAAATAATCTAGAAATTTTTGTAGTAACTTAGATAATTTTATTTAGATAAAACTCATATGTAACGGTTATAGATATACGTTTATAATTTAATATTAGTAAAAATATTTTAGTTAATTATAATTAAACAACTAGTAAACAAGTGAAAAAAAAATGAAGATTCGAACCCTGAAGCAAATCACGGAAGGCTCCAAGTTGAAAATTCTCCACGCCCAGCACGTTGAAATCACAAAAGCAAGCAAATTTAATTCCTAGCCAAAGTTCACTTCATCTTCACGTGCAGCATCTGCAATTGGAACAGAGAAAATAAACAAATGCAAGTTGGGAAACAGAGCCTTCAAGTTGGAGCAGAGCAACAGCAGCAGCAGCAAAGGGAAATTCGGTTGCAACAAGCTGATTCTTTATCCAACTTTGCTCCGAATTTAACACTCAAATTCAACTTGAAAAAGACACTCTAACCAACCCAAAAGCTCCACCTATTACCCACATTTAATGTACAAGAATTTCAGACCAAATGAAAGAGAGAAACAGCTGCAAATCGGAACTCAAAGTCCCATGATCGGCAGCAACAAATAGAAATTCCAGCTGCAAAATTTCCATTTTTCTATCCAAATTTGATCCGAAAATTGAGCTGAAAAATCCAAATGAAACAAACCTATAATCCAACCAAAACACTCCACACATGAGAAACAATAAATGACAAGAATTTCAGCTCAAATAAACAACAAAAACAACGCCAAATGTTCTTGCAAAATTGGATCCAACCAGCTGCAGCATAGGAGAATTCAACAAGAATATAGCGGCACACATACCCAATTTGAGTTTCGATTTTTGTAGAATTCCTAGGCTCATTTGAGCTGATATTTGTGACTAATTAAATACCAAAAGAAGAACTTTAAATGGATACTTCAAACACCAACAATTAATTAAAAATCAAATATAGAAATCTGTCCAAAAAAATCAAGAAAAACTGTTTCAGAAATTTCAACTTTTTCAACTTCAGATTCCATCCGATTTTTGACCCGATTTTCAAACAAGTGGAGCTCCTAATTTACACATATAAATGGCATTAATTAACTACCAAACAAACACAATTAATGCCCCTCAAAGTTAGCCACAAATCTGTCAAAACAAAGTCCAAATTTGTAACCCAAAGTTGCCAAATTCGGATGGAAATTTCCAGCTGCAAGTTTGAGTCCTTCTTATGCCCAAAACACTTTCTTTAGCTTCCTAAACTTAGTCTAGCCTTAGTACATATATATAGGCTTAAGTTAGCTACAAAATTTAGCCCAAAACTCCCTCAAAAATCACTCTAAAAATACAACTACAAAAAGTTGCGTCCGGCCTATAATTTTTCTTCCTTTGCAACACCTTTACTTAGCTTGGAAACCTCTTAAGACAAGACATAAACCTCTAGTTTACTTCCTGTATTCTATCTATACACCAAGCACATTAAGAACATCAATTCCTCCTCTCCATCAACATTTAAAACCAAGTTAAAAAGTCTTGGTTACCATAAGATCCAAGTGGGAACCTAGCTTAACAAGGTAAGAATATTTGATAGAATTAGTAAACTTTCATTATAGTTAATGTAGTTAACTTATAATTTAATTAGGAACTTATCATCTAACCTTTGATATAGGTTTGATTCTTGCTTAGAAAGGTAGTTGGAAATCGTTTTCCATTCCAAGCCAAGGTAAATTCGAAACTATCAACATATTTTTGTTATACTTGTGTATAGACATTTGGAAAATTGTTTAGCATTGAAGAATAGTTATGTGGTTGGAAGAAGTTGTTAATCCATTGATGAATTCAAGTAGATGGATTGTTGATGTATTAGAAATGTTTAGATATTGTTGATTAAGGAAGACAACAACTTAGAAATATTATAAATATTGTAATAGTAAATTCGGATTTAGGAATGAAGTGAACAAAACAAGACTCAAATTTCATCTAAACTAGTCTAAATTCATGTCTAATGCTTCTGAGACCTTATATGAACATAAAACTTGATAAAACAAGCTTTAAAAGCATGATTAGAAGTTCTACATTACAAGCAAAATATTATGAGCAAATTCATTGAAATTATACATATTAAAACCTCTATAAGTTATGAATGAGCTTAGGATATGAATGAGAGTTTAGATGATAAAATGAGATCCTCTAAAATAATATACAATCAAAAGAAACTTAATAGAATTAAACAATAGAAATTCTTTTTCTATAAGAATCAATACTTTAAGAAAGCGATATAAACAGTAGAAATAATATCAAATACCAACATAGGACACTTAGACACTCATAGGAATTTAATATTCTATTTATAAATATTATTGATGAAAATTTTCATCTCCATAGGTAATTTCGATACCGTTGAGGATTTCCCGGTCGATTAGTGCGATTGATCAATATGAGCAGGTGAGTAACTCAGACTTATTACATTGTTTGTGATTATAGTTTAGCTACATTATAATACAAGAATAATAATGATGAACTCGTTTGTATATGGGATTTGGGTTTTGCTTGCTGTTTGGGATTATTTGATTGATAAATAATATTAAATAAAAGTGATAATGGATTATTTATGAATTTACTTTATGTGAAGCATGTTGAGTGTCTGAATGAAGTTTGAACACTATAACCTGACTAAAAATTATCGTAATCATAAGTAAAATGATACATGCATTGCATAAATTGCACATACTGCGTTATAATTATGTGATAGCCTACTACGTGTTAGAATTTCGGTTCTTTGGTAATACTTGGTTTTTCTAGGCAAGAGGCTAGTAGTTTTACTCAAGTTTACATTTATTCTGCCGGTTCCATGGGAACTAACTGGTAATGAAGGATGCCGCCCATGGTATCGCTGTGAAATGTCTAACACTTAGTGGAGTTTCTAAGCCTTAAAATAGGAAATGAGTGTTTAAAATAACATTATCATAAAGAGATAATAATTGTGAGGATTGTGGCTTTCCTGTGTACTTAGTTTCTCTTAGGTAGGGGATTCATAGATTGGTTTTCCTTCAACCCCGATGAGAGGGCAAAAATCTCCATCCTGTTTGGATTCCGGTTTGTCCAAGCTTGTAATTGTTCATGTGTTTGATTGATGCATTACATATGATTGATAATAACTTGCTTGTTGTATGATAAGTTCTGGTTATTCACTGAGCTTGTGGTTTATGTCCACACTCCTACAGTTCTTACAGGATGACACTTAAGTCTTGGTTAGTGGCTTCTAGGAGCTTAGAGCCGGTATGTTTCTAAAGTTGGAAGAATCTTGGAAACAGGGAAAATAGTTTTACTATTTATATGTATTAATTGGTGTTAGTGCATCAATTTTATTATCCGAGAACTTAGAAAGTTTCATGGTTTGTAATAGTTTTTATTCGAACAGTAAGACTTATTTATGGTATTGTGATTTTATTTGCTTTCATCATTTCTTATCATGCAGCAAAAAAGATCGTGTCTTGTTAAACTCATATCACTTTCCAAAGTAGTTTTAGTAATAATATGTGTATTTGATATTATCTGGGTTATCAGGCTATATCATATTATATGTATTACTACTAGGATATTATTGGGACGTGACAGTAGTGTATGCCGCCTAAACACCGTTGGCGTAGGGGTTAACACCGCCGATGTTGGGGGTATCCACGAGCTTGGACCATTACCGTGGAACTCTTGGAAATTTTGGAAAATTTGAGTTGCAGTCTACACCAGCTCAACGCCGTTGGCGTAGACCACAACACTGTCGACGTTTGGTTGAACGCTGCCAGCGATGGCAAGCATAGAGTTTTTGGTGTAGACTACACTGCCCCAACGCTACCGGCGTTGACGGCCGACGTGACCCCCGTAATTTCCACTTTCAAAAACTTCCTCAAATATTTTCTAAAGCTTGATATATGATCTTTTGAGTATTTGTTGAACATGCATGATGTTGTATGATATATAAATACTATGTTATGACCTTGTGTTAAATTTATTTGAATTTCTTTGAGTGTTTTGCTTAGATTTAATTATCTTTATGTAAGAATTAAAATTAAAATGTTGATTTGAGACGATTTTCTTGGAACAATGTTTGATCCTTGCTTGGCTACCCCTATTAATTCCCAATTTGATTCAGGTACGCAGTAACATACTTGATTCTTGCTTAGGATAGACATACTCTACGTCTACTTCAATTAAGAAAAACTTAAAGATTTTTTTTGTATGATTGTCTTTTATATCATTGAATTCGGTTCAGGAAGTGGCACCCTACTTAGATTGGGGTCATGGTAGTTTAGGCGCTTAGACCACCCCTATCATGATGCAATGACTTTCATAAGTGGTTCAGTGGGTAGTTGATAGGGTATTTGGTATCGGTATAACATTTACTTTTTCTTAAGGATATATAATATGATTTAATTCAATTTTTTATGGAAATATTTGAATTATGTGATATTATGGATTAAGCTAAGTAAAGTTGTGAAACGGCTAAAAAACCCTAGAGGAAGCTACTTAATTGTTATTGGATAGACTTATTTAGGAGATATAAGCATCTGAGCTACTTATATCAACCCCCTAAGTGTCGAGATCATTACTTAAGTTCCCCAGATACCTCTGTTGTTCGGAGTTTGAATATTCCAGTGTGTTTGGTTAATTAAAGATTATCTAATAACTTAATGATAGTGGCATTTGCATGTAGTCTAAGTTTATATGTCATTAAGCTTGTGTTTTCGTTACTTGCGTACTGGGCCTTTGGCTCATACTTTATTAATTTCAAGTGGTGACAACTCATATGAGTTTCATGTGAGTATGGGTTTTGGTATGGACTTTGAGGACTTCTTAGATGACTTGGAGGATTAGAAGTTGGCCATGGACCTCGATGGACCTCCTTTTTGTAATAGATTAACTTAATGTAGCTTTGGTTATATGTAATGGATATTATAGTTTATCTATCTTTTATGTCTTTTATATAAGGCTTATTATTAACCTATGTCTGTTATAAATATATTTAACTATGTATGTTTTAAGTTTATATCTTTTATGAAATGTGATGACAATGATGTTATGTTTTAGAAGATTTTTAAAGTCAATAGTTTTCAAATTTATTATTTTGAAGATTGAGATAAACAATTATTCAAACACTTCTTGTAGGACAATCTTACATATAATACTGCAGATTATATGTGGTTGGGGATCTTTAATCACCTATTTTAACTATCGAGGTGAGGTCGGGTCTTTACAAATACTTAAAGATGGCTTTAATAATTACTTGTTGCTTGTGCGTGGCCGTTTTTGAGACCTAACTTGAGGGGCAAAAATCTTGCTAGGCGATGCCAGCATAGTAGTTAGGCGCTTAGGCCATCATGGGTGGTTGAGTGGGTAGCTGATAGGGGGAACGATAGCAGGATAACGTCTACCTGGCTCGGAGAGAAGTAACACAATGTGGTTCACGACTATAGGTGCCGATTGAGCTGCACTATATTATAGACTATGAAAGGTAGAGATGCGTAACGACTGTGATCCCTAGACGAGACTATTACTTATAGAGGTAAGATATATATATATATATATATATATATATTCGGGCTGCCTATATCAACCTCCTAAGCAGTTGCTGCTACTCATGACCCCCAGGTTCTCAGCGTGTTGCCTGAGTGTGAGTGCTCTACTATTGTTTTGTTACATTTAAATTTAAAGATATAAACTGTTTATTATTAATTGCATTTAGAACAGGTGTGTGTGACCATCTTGTGTGTGCCGGTGTTGCTGTTGTACTGAGCTCCGGCTCATTCTTTTCTTTTTCAGGTGATGAAGATTATAATGACGATACCTATGACTATATGGGGTATGGCACAAACTTTGAGAAATTTGTCGATGAATGGAGTGATTAGGATCTACAGGATCGTTATCTTATTCCTATTTTATAAATTTCACTGTCAAACTTATGTTTAATAAGGACCTATCTGCAAAGCCTATGGTTTGTATTTTAAGATATTTGAAACTCTTTATTTTGAAATACCTCATGGTATGATACTGTTATATATATATATATATATATATATGTTGATATACTCTTTGGAGTAGCCTATTTAGAAAAATGTTTTAAGAAATTTATTTTCTACTGTGAATTTCCAGTTGTTTCCACAAACTAATACGACGGTTTCAGAATCTAAAATTTGTTTAGTAATGATCATGATAAAATTGTAGACTAGGTTAGCCTTAGCACATAACACCTAAGTGTTATACGTGGCGGACTAGATGTGCCTTAACTTGACTCACGGCATAACAAAAATTGATGTTGAGAGTTTTTTGGTGATATAAGATTTTACAACAATCGAACATTACATGTAAAAAATTATTTACAATCAAACTTATCATATATAAATAATTTTCTTTTTATTTCTAAAAATAATATATTGGTTAAAGATCTAAAATTAATTTTTAATGAATTAATATATAACTTTCTTTCAAATTTTAAAATAATATATCACTTTAAAAAAGTGAAATATTAATTTTCAAATTAGTGAATAGATACTAAAGTGCATTAAAATTAAAATACACATACTAAAATATAAAAAAAAATAAAGTACATGCACTAAAATGCAAAATTGTATAATGGGATTAACTTTCAATTAATGTAGATACTAAATTGACATTAAATTGAAGCTATAGTATTAAATCTCTAAAACTAAAAATTTAGACACTAAATTGCTATAAATAAAAATATATACATTTTTTGTGCCTTTATCCCCTTAAATTAGACATGGCAAAAGCATATGAGAAGGTTGAATGGAATTTTTCAAGGAATGTTATGATGAAATTAGACTATTATGATTAGAGAATGTTTGGTGTTATATCATGTATTGAGTTAGCCTCCTTTAATCATACCATATATGGTAAAAGTGTCAAAAAAATTTCCAGAATACGACAAGGGAGTCTTATCTCCCTATTTATTCCTATTGATTTCTAACTCTTTATCCATGTTGATCCATAGAAAAAGTTCAGAGGGGGAACCTATGAGGAATTAAATTAAGTTCGAGTCCTGAACTTACACATTTATTTATTTTTTTTTTGAAGATGCCACTTTTGTTTTCTGGAGGCTAATTTCATAAGAGCTAAACAAATTCTTAACAAATATTATCTTATGTCACCGCAACATATTAATTTCCAAAAATCTTCCTTGAGTTTCATCTTTAATGTCCCAAATGATATCTAGGAAAGCTGCAGTAGGTTGATGGGAATCTTGAACTTGGTGAAGCTAAACAAATATCTTAATATCCCTATTGATTGGGGAGAATAAGTTAAAAAAAAAAAAAAAAAAAAGGTACTTGACTATCTAAAAGAAAAATACGTAACAAGCTTGAAGGGTGAAAGAGCTTGCTCTAATCTTCTGGCAAAAGGGTGCTGAAGAGTGTATATGTTCCTAAAATGGATTGTCTCCAAGGAACAAAGGGTGGATGGCCTTCATGGGTAAGGTAAATTCTCTTACGGAGAAGGGATGTTGTGAATCAATTTAGCTTGTGGAAAGATAGGGATGGCAAAAGTACGGAAGTATGGAATGATAAATGGGTGCCATCAAGTATTGACTTCAAACTCCATCCATCTCAACTAGACCATATAAATTGCAAAATGAAGGTTGAATCACTTATTTCGGAAGATAATTGGTGGAGTTTTGACATTATTTCAAGTTAGTTGCATCGGAGGAAAATTTCGACTATTTTTTCAATTCATCTATCAAATATTAATCAAGAAGATATCCTTATGTGGTCTTTTGATAGGTCAGACCACTACTTGGTTAAAACAAGACACTTCATGCTAAAGAAGACAACACTTAGGATCTGTACAAATAGAGCTTAACCTGTACAGACAGATAAAGCTTTGTGGTAGACAATGTGGTATTTGGACATTAGGCCAAATGTTTGTGGAAGACAATAGAGCTTATCTAAATTTATTGTGCAAACTCTTTAGCTACAAATTTGAATCTATTTCCTAGAAAGAGCAGACGCTTTCCTTTGTGTAAATTTTGTGGTGGTGAAGAGACAATTGAACACTTGTTTGGATGTGGATGGACTAGGATTTCATTTTTGTGACCGAACATATCACCAGATTTGATAGTTGGATTATGGGAATGATTGAGGATTTGGGAGATAGAGGAATTGATTGGAAGGTTATGGTGATGCGAATTTTTCTGGTGTGATAGTCGGTGTGGAAACATATGTTAAATTCTCTGGTCATTATCGAGAGATTCAAATTAGTGTTGGATGAGTTGTCATATGAAAAATGTACAGCTTTGGTAGATAAGTTGCTAGTTGCTGCACTTAGACACAGCTAGTTAGCAGACCCTAATCTTTTGTCCTATGAAGATTAACACTGATGTATGCTTTGAGTCGAGATAAAAATGTTGATAGCATTAGTATTGTTATCTGGAATGAATTGGGGATTATCTCACAAACTGTATCAGGAGAAGTTATGGCAGTCAAATTTATATTCTCTATGTTTGATCATTAAAAGAGTTTTTTAGCCCAAAAAAAAATAATAATAATAACGAAAAAAACAATAATAATAATAATAATAATAATAATAATAATAATAATAATAAAAACAATAATAAATGATAAAAAAATAAAAATAAAAAAAGAATTTTATTTTTCCCAAAACAAAACCTATCAAATAGCAAATTTGTATGAAAATTATGTCATTATATTGTGTAAGTAAGATGCCTTTAAGAATTTAAATAGCACTTGTTATATATATCTATACACATACACATAATTTCGAAAGTTGATGTAAGATGGAGGGACTCACCTCGAAAAAGGAAACTGTAACATCAACCAGGTAGGCAGACCATGTGAAACAAAGAGGAAATGTCAGCATCAACAAAAGAATCATTATTGGGGAAAAAAAGAGATGTAATATTGCTAGTGACTTTTTTTTTCCCTCAACCTGGAAAAAGTTCAGTGGCTACAGAATAGTTGGATAGAGGGATGATAAAAGACTTGATCCTTGAGGTGCAATATTTTGTCCTCACTGCCATTTTTGAGTTGTTCTGTTCAATTCACAAGGAAAAGGAATCATGTCTCAATAACCACTTTGTTCCAGTGGTTTGATTTGTTGAAAAGAAACGAGATTTGATTACTGAAAAATTTCATAATGTGTTCCATATATTTATGTATTTAATTATGTTTACTGAAACTTGAAATATATATAATTAAAAAAATTCTAATAGCACAATAGACATCTCATGGTTCCAACTTATTTAAAGCAAACAGGCGTATGATTGGAGGATTTATAAGACCTTATATCCATTTTGTAACGCTACATATTTATTTTATACATATAAAAATATATTCATCTTTTGTTTTGTTTTAAAAATACGGTATCCGTATTTAAAGCAAATAATCACATCAAATAGAAATGAATATGGCTTATTTCCTATGAACCAAACCAAATCATAGGAGTACTAATACAAATTGTTTTCTTATTTCAATTTAAGGCATGAAAGTTTGAAATTCAAAAGAATATTGACTAGTTGCTATATTACCTTTTACACATAAGAAAACAATAGCCTACACATAATGGATTTCTTATTCATATCCTCCTTAATCTATAATTCCAAAGTACGCGTCTTTCTAAATTTCTACGATACTTATTTTTTCTCTTAGAAGAAAACTATAATTTATATTGAATCAACGACATTTTCACGGTTCAAAAAAAAAAGAAAAAAAAAAAAAAAACCAAACTGGCACGGTTTAATTCAAATAGGTAAGAAGATGAATCATAAATTTTACAATTTGGTTGGAGGAGTGAACATAATTGAAGTAAATTCTAATTATTTTTACTAAATATTGCATGCTATTATATTGGATATTCAAAATATGGTATCTGAATCTTTATAAAATGTTTAATTAGGTATCTGGAGTTTCATTTTGAATAATTTGGTACATGAATAAAGTTTTTGTGAATTTTTTTCATACTTGAAGTTTGACATTAACAATTTTGGTAGTTAAACAAAGTTTTTGCAGATTTTTTTTTTTCATAGCTGAAGCAAGTTCAATTAGGAATGAAAAAAGTTCACAAAAACTTTGTTTAGGTATTAAAATTGTCAAAATGAAACTTTAGATATGAAAAAAGTTCACAAAAACTTTGTTCATGTACAAAATTGTTTCAAATCAAACTGTAGTTACCTAATTAAACTTTTTTGTGAAAGTTAAAGTACCATTTTTAACATTACTCTTAATTTTGTGCAACAATAGAGGAAGCAAGATAAGTTCTTCAAACTTTACTAAATCAACAAAACATGAAGTTTTTGATAAAAAGTATATTAAAATTTAACTAAACGTTTCATGAGTTCTAGTAAACTCGATTAAGCCTACTATGCTTGCAAGGCTTACCATGGCTTGGCTTAGTAAGGGACTATACTTACTTGAGAATCAAAACTCCAACCCTAACTAAGAAAATTTTAGGTTACCTAGGTTTGAGAAATTATTATCTCTATGTGTAAAGATGAAGGGGGGGAGTTAGGGTTGACTGAGATAAGAAGAAAACTACTATAACTAAAATAGAGTCAAGTAAAGGTAAGAAATAATGAAGGAGCTAATGGACCAAAGGACAGATATATTATAGTGAAGGAGGGATGTGAAGTCGTGGGCCTTAGGCCCAATATTTTAGTAATATAATGAATTATTGACCACAAGCCTAATAGTTCGGTAGTATAGATTATGTCAGCATGCAATAAATTGAATGTTATTTATGTATCGCAAGTGGACATTATGTAGTATGCCACCTGTCTCAAAAATAGGTAGGGGAATATTTGTTGTTACACCAATCAATATATATACACTACATTGTAATGACATAAAAAATCAATGAAAAATAGCAAAAACATTGTTTCCCTAATCTCCGTATTCAAAATTGTTTGCATTTGGACAAATTACGACAATTTGATACTCAAATTACATTGACTTTGCCTTCTACACTTCAAAAGATGTCAAAGTGTATTAAAATTATCCTATAGAAAGATATTTTAGTTCATTTAATCTTAGCACTCTTGAGAGGATATGCTAACTTAGATGTGTACAAGTGGGTTAAACAGGCCAACTTGGCCCAACCCACTTTGGCTCGCAAGTTAAACAAGTAAAAAAAAAAAAAAAATTGGCCTGCTTTAAAAACAAGGCAAAAAAATTTGATCCGCTTAAAAAATCGGCAAAAGTTTTTTGATCCTAACCTAGCCTACTTTAACCTATGGGTTAAATGGGCTAGCCTTCTTTTTGACCCATTTAACTTGTAAGCCCCGGAAATTTCAATAAATAATTCCAAAATAAACATCGAAAATAAACTCTAAAAATGACTTCAAATTAAAACCGAACTTCAACTAGTCCTAAATTACGGACGAATCCAGAAATTTCTTAATCTTGAGAACATGAGATTCCTTAAAAATTAAATAAGAACTCAACAATCTTCAAATTCAAAACTACTACGTATGACAAATTCTATACATAACTCTGACTTATAAAATCAGGTAGTATAGAACCCAAAAACAAATATTAAATAAGTAAATAACGATTAATCTTTGGAAATAAAACCTAATTCAATAATTCTGAAGACGTTAAGCGATATTAAATACTTACAAAAATAAAATTTAAAATAAATTTCTTAAAGTAAATGTGTTGTATAAACAGAAACCCTCAGTTTCCAAATTGGCAAAGATCTAAACCGGAAAATCACTCGGGAACCCTAAGTGGAATATAGTAGTTCATATAAACCCCTAATTTTTAGGGTAATATCAAGTTCAAACCCTAAATCGAAAAGTCAACCAAAAAACCCAAGTCAACAAATTCTTAGGAAACCCCAGTAGTTTAGATCCGGTAATTCTATATTCCTAAACCAAGGAGTTGGAATATGAGTAAAAGGTGTAGTTGGTTCGTAATAATACTAAGATGCTTTAAAAGATAAGATTAGCGAATTTTCGATCTATTTCGAACCTGATCGAGTACGGACTTCGAAAAGCGTGTATCGAGGCTTGAAATATTAAATATATGATATTAGTACCGTTAGACTCGTAATTTCATAAGATTTTTAAATATATCAGTTATATAATTTTTCGGGTTATAAAAATCACAGTTATAATCTTTTTATCGTATTTTCATTACTACTGGTACTTTAAATGTCTAATCTACTTTTTGAATTCTTCTACACTATTCATATGTACAACTACCCATAACCTATTTCTTACATCCTTACACTCTACTCTTATAATTTCATCATTTCCCTTACAATTTACCTTTCTAATATAACTTTATTACTTAAATTACTTTAATTAATTCCAAAACTTACACAACACAACTCCATTCTCTCTCTCACACCCTCCAACTGGTGCAACTCCCTCCCTCTTTCCCTCTCTCAATTTGTTTTATTTTATTTCCTTTTATTACACAAACCCTAATCCACAAGTCTATATATACTCCTTTATACCAACTTCCTCTCACTTTCTCACTTTTTACAAAGCTAAACTCTTGCAAAAATTTTTCTTTCTCTCTTCCTCTCCTTTGCCAAACTGAACACACATAAACACACACATTCACATATTTTTCTTTAAGTCTCTTGTTCCAATCTTTCAATAGGTAATAGATGTATACTTTATTATCTCAAAACATGTAATGGCAAGTTCATTCATGTGTGATTCTACACAAAATCCCCATGAGCTTCAAGCTAGGGATGTGGAAATACTTGAACATGAGATTATTACCATCACAATGTTATAAATCTTGTTATTTGAAGTTATTTTGCTATTTTCTTGTTTTATTTTCAAGTTATGTTGTTATTTCTAACGATTTGTGCATATATTCATCATTTACATAACCATCATAGTGTTCTTGCATTTATAACTAGTATAGTAAACTAGATCTACTTGTTTTAATTCATAAATGCATTAGACTTTGTTTATGTTCTTAAATAACTTGTAATAGCTTGGTGATAGTAGAAAAGTATTAGAAAGCTCAAGATCTATTTTAGTTTCAACAAAAATCATTTTTGAAAATTCGGATAAAAAAGGAACCATATTTAGAAAATCTATTTTTCATCTTCAAAATGTGTATTTTACATTGAAAATGAAGGGTTTAGGGAATAGATATCATAAATGAGTGGTCTTAATAAGTTTAGATCTATGAGTTTATAGTTTACTACTATGGATTTCTTTTATATTTATGTTAATAGAAAGTGTAGATCTTGATTTTGAACTCAAATAAAAATGGTGAAATTTGTATCTAGGCAAGCCCACATTTAAAAACCACTTTCCAAATATCAAAATGAAAGTTTTACTTAGAATAATGAAGGCTTAATGGGTATATATCATCAAGACTTCATTTTATATGGTTCAAAGGTGATTTTCAAAGATTATTTTTCAAAACAAAATTCTATTTTCGGATTTAGGCTAAGGCCTACTTAAAACATGTTTTCCAACTCAAAACTGAAGTTTTTATTCAAGATATGAAGACTCTTAAGATAGGATATGTAAGGGATGAATTTTCATAAGTTTAGATGGATTTGATCAAAAGATATGTCCAAAAACAAATTTTGTAAATTCGGATCTCAACGAAGACCAATTTTGAAAACCCATTTTTCAACACTAAAATGAAGGATTTATTTAAAAATGAAAGGCTTATGGAATAGGTATCAATAGGAGATATTTTTTATAAGTAAATGGTAGATCTACTAATAGAGATTTTCAAAATAGGAAGAGATTACAAAATATAAAATTTGAGTTTTATCCTAACTTTGTAAAATTCGAATGGTTTCAAGACCATGCCTTAAAAAAACCTTTTATCAACTCAAAACTTGTGTTTTATATGAAAAATGAAGAGTATAGGTCATAAATATCTTCAAGTAAAGATTTTTATAAGTTAAGATGGGATTTTTAAGAAAAATATATAGAACAAGGAGTAAAAATAAAGTAGGAAAATTTGAGTTGTTTCATTTTAAGAAATTCGTAATAATGGAGTAATGGTATGAAAACACTTACTTTCCAAACTCAAAATAGAAGATTTATTAAAGAAATGAAGTTCCTTAGTGGCTAGGTATGGTTGAGCCCTAATTTTCTAAGTATCAAATGAGTTTACTTAAATGAGTCACTACAAAAATAAATTTTACAAAATTCGGATTTTGGGATGAACCATATTTGAAAATATGTTTACAAAGTATAAAATGGGAATTTTTATGTAGAAATGAAGGTCCTAAGTAATAGATAGAATGAAGACTCAATTTTAACAAGGATAATTGTACTTTCTTAAGAAATAAATCTAAAACAAACAGGAATTATCAAAGTTAGGAAACTAGTTTTCTTAAAAGTAAATAGCCATGGAGTCTTACAAACAAAAAGTTTCTAAAATTTCCTTTTAGTAAATATTTTCAAAAGCATGCATGCATCAAATTCATAACATGCCATTCATGATGGGAATCATCAATATTGCATGTATAGTTAATCTATATAGTAGGAACATTACAAACAATTACAAAACTATTTTTTGGAATTGGATTTCGCTACTGATCTGAACTGATCAGATCTTTTCGAAGCTTCAAAGTTTCAAAACTTAAATATGATGTTGGAATTAGATAGATTTTTCGAAGTAAATAGAAATTGATATATAATTTGCAAAATTCCGAGTTAAAATGACCAAGTTATGGCCGTTTTAAGTTGAAATACTCGCTTAGGACGAGAATTACGAATTTGACAGTTTGTATGAGATAGAATGGATTAGTTTTGAGTTGAAATACTCATTTAGGTATTTCTTCCTTTTTAGGTGACCTCGAATCGACGATTCCCTACCACCGGATTACTTTTACTAAGAGACCAGTGATCCAATGGCCAAGTGAGTTTTCCTCTTATTTTATTACCTTGCTTATACTTGTAGCTAATTGCTTTAAAATTATAAGAACAAGATAAAAACCGTATTGAATGGGGATGGGATAGATGATGAGACTTTGATGTATGTATGCCAAAGAATACTAAAGCATATCGAAACCATGATTTGATTTGATAATTGCACTGTTCATATTATTTTTGTTGATGTGTATGATATTGGTTGGTCACTCTAAAGAATGTATGAATAATTTGACCTAAGAAAAAATAAATTGGTCATCCATTGCATCGGATAAGTTGTATTTGGTAGCGTGCTACTCCTGCACAAGTCGATCGGTATGGTCCGAAGGTTCGTTTGGATGATGAGACCCGGTATCAGAGCTCATTCATAGGGAACTAAGGCGCACCGGGATGCATTCCATGTATGAGCCTAGCCGAGTTGAATACTATGAGCCTGGGGGGCTTCGGGGACTAGCAGCAGTCGTGTAGACTTTCAATACAATCCCTAACCCTTAATACGGAGGGCGTAAATCCGTTCTGTTTATAGGTTTTGGATACCCATACATAATTGTCTGTTCACATGTTTGTTCATGCATAGCATATGGATGATTTATAACTTGTTTGTTATGGTTCGAAATTAAGGGAACTCTCACTAAGCTAGTGTAGCTTTTACCCCAATAGATGTTTAAATAAACAGGTTAACGGGAGAATGGTACATGGGGACCGAGATGGTTGGAGCCGAGTATGACTTCGGGATTTCGGTAGGAAGTAAGAATACTTGAAGATATTAGCTAGGTCTTGTGAATTGCTTTGTAATAGTTTTATGTAGCGAAATCTTTTGATGAATTGTAATTGAAGTATAGTGAATTGTATTTCCTTTATATTGTTACTCAAGTTTTATCAATATAAAATGTATCACTCCGATGTGTCTCCTCCATGTGTTAGACGCCTTGTACATAGTATGGAAGCCTTCGCGTGACTGAGGTGGTCATTTTTAGGCTTTAATATTGTGTACGGTGGACTGCCACGTTTAGGGTACCCTTCAGGGCGTGACATAACCCACTTATATATCTTTGTGGGTTAAATGTGTCAAAGCAACCCATTTAATATTAATACCAATTGAACAAGATGTAGATGATAAAAATAAGAAATTTTATAGGGTTTTATATACATTAATGATTAATTTCATTATTATTTTAATTACTCATATATAAGAATAAGTTTTTTAAGATAATTCATTGGATATTATATTTTGCTTAACACAATAAATATACCTAAAATAATGTTATAATAAATATGTATTAATTTGTCTTTTTTGTTACAATTATCACATAAGTTTAAGGTAAGTATAAAAGTCCTAGTAACAATGCTACATAAATAGTTATTTTACCTACAATTTTATTTTATTTTTTTAGATAACTAGCAAAATCTACTTAACCAACGGGTTGAGTACAATTAACCCACTTTTAAACAGGTTGAAAAAAGTTGACCTACACCCATTTAAAAAACAGGTTAAATGGGACAAAACTCATTTGCATAGGTTTACTAATGCCTTCTAATGTTAAGCAGTTGTACAAGAGATTCTTGTCATTAGTGTAAACTCCTGAATTTCTTAGTACTCTTAGAAAATAATCTTAGAGTTACATACCAAAACCAAAGCCCTAAAAACTAAGCAAAGTTAAAATCGAATTCTAAATAAGAAAAAATACGAAACTTTTTAACCTTAAGAAAGAAATGACCTTCAAAAACAAAATGGAAAATCCAATAATTGTTCGATTCAAAATCCGTACGTCAAACAATTCCTCTATCTGATCTTTAACACGTAATTGAGACAATATACCCAAACAACACTGAACGATAAAAATACTAAAACCTTAACCCTTCGATGAATTTTTTAGAATAAAAAATTTCAATTACCACCAAAAGTCAAACAGAGTCAACCCATAACCTTAGACCAGACTAAACAATCCCGAGAATCGTTAAATACTAAATAAATCATAAAAAGTAAATTAAAAACTTAAATTTTGAACTAAAAATATAAAAAAGCCGTAAATCCCAATATTTCATAATCTTGCGAGTAAATCTTAAAGCCGGAATTAAAACCAGAATCCTACAAGTCAACTAGGGCAATAATAAGACCTAGTGAGATTAGGTCCAACAATCTTGTCCTCTTAGCCCTACAGTAATATAATTGAATTAGATTATAGTCCGTAACAATATAATGAAGCTTAAAATATTAGATTCGTTAAAATTAGTTTGTTTCGGACTCAAATGGGATCAACTTTTGAAAACCGTGCCTTAGTGCATCGGATGGTAAAAATATTTCGATAACACAGTTAAACTTATAATAATATAAGGATTCAAAAATATTAGTTTTAAAATTTTTCGATAACTAAAAATATTAGATATAACATATTTACACGTATTTTTCTTACTACCAGTAATTTATTTATCTTGTTTACTATTCACTATTCACTGTACTATTTCTACTATTTATCTATCTTTACTTTCTCTTACTACCTACTTTTTACAACCTATATACCTATTTCTTACATTTATTTTTCCAATACTATTTTTTACTTAACTTTTTTTATACATTACTTACTTTTCATTATAAAAATTAATTGTTTATCACATTCTCTCTCTCTAATCCCTCCTCGACATCCACTCTCTTCCCCCCTCTTTTTCTTTTTTTTTTTTCAATTAATTTTGATCACATAAAATTCTCTCCACATTTATCTATAAATACCCCTTACTTCCTTTACTTCTTACACACTTTTCTTTTACCATAGTAAACCAAAATCATTTCTCAATTTTTCTCTTTAATTTTTCTCTCTAAATTTCTGTTCCTAACTCTCTCTTTTCTTTCTATCTCATTACTATCTCCATACAATCAACAACAAAATCCTTCTTTCTCCCTCTCCACATAAACCTTAGGTAAAAATTTCTAATCTAATGTTTCTCCTTCATGTCACGCAACATTACATGACCATAGTATGTATTTCCTAAAACCATGGTGTTGAGGAAATAATAATATGTTCATGTTTTGTTCTTATTCATACAAAATTTTATTGTATTGTTATATTATATTATTCATGCTTCTAATCTAACTTCTGTATGTTATTAAATATAACTATGTATCTATATATATATATATATATATATTTCTTAGAGCATATAAGCTCACTAACATAACCTTTATTTATGCTCATGCAATTTATTTATTTATTTTATGTTATTATATTAAGACTAATCTTAGACTTGTCCTCATCAAGTCAAAATAATTTTCTTATTTTTTTTTTCTTATTTTTCTTTGGATTTGCCCATGTCTAAGTGCAGGAAGCCTTGATACAAGCTAAGACTTCCCAATGCTGGATATTTATTATGTGCTTATTTCATTATCATCCATCTTTCATATTAATTATTTTTGTCATGTTACTTAATTATAAACTCATGTTCATGCATGCTTATGTTGTTGTTGTCTTAATAAAAAGTTCTTTCTTTGATTAAAAAAAAAAGTTAAGCTCACTATGGAAATGTAATTTTATCACTTAGGAAAGGTTCTATTAAAAATTTAGAATTTTATTCCAAAAAAATGCTATTTAAATTTTAGACAAATTCATCATAAATTTTAGCGTTGTTATCATGCAAGACTTTTTCTAAGTTTAACTAAGTAATTCTTTACTCTCTTTTAAAATTACCAAAATAAAATTATCATTTAAAACCTTAAGGTTAATAATTTATTATATAAAATTTTCTTAGAAACTTATTTATAAGATTATTACCAATACTTTAACAAACACTAAGAACCAACCAACTTTTCTAAGTCAAGTTCAAAGATTAACTCAACAGTTAAAAATCCACTTATAAATGAAATCGGTATATAACTTAAAAAACTAATTTTTGAGAAGTAAAAACCCATTTTCTTTTATGAAATTAAGGAAATGCAAATAATAGTTATAATAATTAAACACTCACTTGTAATTTAAGGATTTTTCCAGCAAAGGTCCATGTATTGAAAAATTATGGATTTAGAAAAGAGTTATTATGAGAATAAAAATTTAAAACAAGCTATTCCTTTAATTTTTCTCAAAAGCTAAAACTCAAAACGTTTTTATATACAACTTAGCGTAATTTTCCTCACAACCATATAAACATAAGGTTTCATGTTTTGAAAAATAATTAACTAAAAGAAGTTTAATATAATGATGAAATATTCAAAAGATCAAAATAAATATAAAACCATGATTTTTCTATAATTGAGTTTCATATCTACAAAATCTAAGAATTTATAGTTTCAATGATGAACCAACTTAAGAAAATTTCTATAAGGAAATGTATTTAGAGTTTCGTACCACCAATGAGTAAAACCGTGTCTTGTAAAATAAATTATTAAATAGAATTTTATTCAAATATGAGACCTTTAGGATTTCAAAATATAGTGAATCATGATTTCCTTGTTGATTGAGTCACATGTTTACAAGTTAGCAAATTTAATCACATGTCAAGGAGTGACTTTTAATTAAATTCTATCTTTTACAAAGATTGTTTACAAATTTTATTTTTAAGATAACATCACTAGAATTATACATATAATATGAGCCTATGAATATATTAAAAAGGATTTTTCAAACTATATCTATATTTATGTGTTTGCTATGGAGCTTTTGGATGAAATAGATTTGAGAAAAATTACAAATTGAGGCTAGAACTTTCGTACTAGAGCCTTACTGACCCGTCTTCAGACCCAAATGATCTCAAATATTAAAACTAACCTAAAAAATAGATAGAGACCTTCGAGCAGGTAGGAAACAATACCTTATATGCAAAATTCCGAGTTAAAATGCGTAAGTTATTGCCATTTTAAATTGAGATTTCATATAATCCGAATTTTAATGAAAATAACAAGAAGGAATTAGAAAGTTTAAGTAGCACTTCTATGAAATACTCATCCCAGATATTTCTTTTATCTATGTGGCGAAGATTACATGATTTCCTTTTTTGAGGATTACTACGACTCAAAAGATTACGAAATGGATGAGTGAGTTTTCCCTCTTAATTTCATTACCTTGCTTGTGCTTGTAGATAGTTGCATTAGATCTATAGGTACAAGAAAAATGAACATGTATGGGGTATGAGTTTATATGTATATGCTCTTATGTATGTATGACAATGAATGCTAAGCATATCGGAACCCACAAATGATTGTTTAAATATATCGTTAGTATTACATGTTGCTTATGTGTGTATGATGTTTGTTTGATTGCCCTTAAAGTATACCTTAATCATACTCAACTTCGATATAAATTAAATGGACATGCATTTCATTCGTCGAGTCACATGTCGAAAGCTGCTACTCCTATGCGAAGAATTGAAAGGTTTGAGGCCAAGATAGCCTGTGGCCATGCTCATTCTTAGGAAACTAAGGCGTACCAGGGATACATTCTAAGGATGAGTTGCATTGATTGATCGCTGAGGATAGGGTGCACCCGAGGACTAGCATCAGAAAATTGCGAAGACCTTCAGCTACCATTCCCCAACTCTCGATATAGAGGGGTAAATTCGTTCTATATATGGTTTCCAGATAACTATATATATTTATGTAATCATGTGATTGTTGCATAGCATGCATAGCATATGCGTGAAAATTGAAAAACTTTTTGAAATCACGGTGCAAATAAAAAAGAATATCTTACTAAGCTCATTATAAGCTTACACCCCTATAGGTTTTTGTTGAAACAGGTATGTTTGCGGTTATATTCGAGGATCAAAATATTAAGGAAATCGTTGGCAAATTTTTAAACTCTTATGGAAAGAGTAGAAACATAGGATGTATTTACTTTCATGAAATTTCTTTCTGAGTTATATACAATATGTTAATGTTTTGGAGATTACTAGGAAGTGAAATTGTGTAATTTTGAAGACATTAGTAGGGGTATGCCCCTAAGAATTGTAATTGACCTTATTTATGTTAATATTAAGTATTCCTCTTACCTTATTATTCAATTATTATCAAAGTAAATTGCATTACTTTGATGTGTTCCCTTTAATGTGTTGTGCACCTTGTGCACGATATGAAAGCCTTTGTATGACTAAGGAAGTCATTTCTAGTCTTTGATATTATGTACGATAGACTACCACGTTTAGAGTACCCTTCGAGACGTGACAACTAGTGGTAATGATTAATAGCCATGAAAATATGTGCAGTTAAGAACATGTCACATTTTTTACATTTTTTGTTAAAACAAATAAAAATATGTATAGATTCATCTCTTAAACTTTTTATTTATGATTAGTTCACCCCTAAACTTTTATTTACCTGTAGATTTACTTCCTATAATAGTTTATTGTCTATTTACTTCCTATAATAGTTTATTGTCCTTACAATGCTAATTTTTAAATGTTTAAGCAGTAAAAGAATCACTTTGAAAGTTTAGATGGCAAATCTGTATTATTTTAAAGTTTAGGAGGTGAATTTGTAATTATTCATGTCAAGTTAGTTAATTTTTATTTAATTATTGGCCATCCATTATTAGTTTGTTATGAACCAATAGAAAATTAATTCCATTAGCCAATAGGAATTCAAATTCTACTAGCTAATAGAATTTAAAATTTATTTAACCTATTAATTACTTTACTTTTGGTTCTTTATTTTAGTTTTGTTATTACGTAATTACCTTTTACTTGTCAAGGGCGTTTTTTATATTATATCCATGTATTGGACTATTGTAACAAGTAACAACTTTTTTATTTATTCATACTATTATGAAATATATCTTTGTGAGTTTGCTCTCTCTACCGGTTCTTATTAATCTATTTAATATTGTAGTATATAAACCACTAAAGATATTTTATGTTTCATATAAATTTATCAATAATGTAGTTCAGGATAAAAACAATTTCCTTACATCCATCATTAGCGCGGTCTATACCCTAAAATCCCCAACTCAAGTTAACCCAAACTTTAGTCTGCCATTAACATTATTTTTTATCATTCGATTGGTAATCACACAAATCAATGTCTTGTGAAAGCTCTCCTAAGACACATCAATTCGAGTTTTACATGGACCATTATGGGAATCAATGCCTCAAAAGTGGATTGGACCTATTATAAAGACTATAGTGCAGCGACTTTGTTTGGTGTTGAAGTCACTTTCTCAATGTTTGTGTAATTTAGAACAAACATGGCCGAAAGTCACGTAATTTCCAGGATATTGTCTGCTTCCCGATTGACACGATAAGGCAAACCCATCGTCAAATGTTTAAAATATCAAGATGATGGGAAGCTAAAACTACATTGGGAGAAAGGTCTAGTTGTCAAATCTTTGACTCCTCTCAATTGAGAGTGTGATGTATGGGAGGGTAATTCCTGTACGAATTTTTTAATGTGAAATCACTCCTTTACATGCGAAGCATGATATCGTAAAGGGTATACAAATTTTCATAAAAAAATAAAGTTAGATACTTGAATTTTAAAATTCATTGATTTAGTATTTAAATTTTAAAATTAATTAATTTAGTACCTAAAAGATTTTAAACTTGATTAATTCAATATCTGAAAGAATCTGACGAATGTGCTATTGATATGTATGAAAAGTTTTTTTAGGTATTGAATTAATCAATTTCAAAGTTTAGGTATTATATTGATCAGTTTCAAAGTTCAAATATCTAATTGTATATTTTATCAAAGTTTAGATACTATTTGTGACATTAACCTTATATCTTATATTCTCACTCAAGAAGGTTGCTAAAATAAATAAAGGGTTTGTTTGGATTATCCAATTTTTATCTAATTCGTATCTATATCAGGTTTGTATTTATAACTTATTTGTATTTATATTATATCCGTTTGATTTGATTATGAATAAAACTTTCAGCTTTTATCAATATTTATTTTTTGATAAATATGTATTTACAAATAACGAGCCGAACCATCAAAGTTGCAATAGGACAAAAGTGGGACAAAAAGTCCCCAGTTCATATCTTGCTAGAAAGCAAATCCACGCGGTACTAAGGGGAAATAATGTGCATCTTACGGAAGTAATATAACAGTTATTTGTGTAAATTTTGCATTGTATAAATAAAAAATTTCAAAGTCGAAAAAAAAAAGCTAATATTGAGTGGTAGTATATCTTAATTAAGAAAACAATTTCTAGATATAGCAAAACTTAATTATTTAGCTTATGAGTCACAAAGATGTACACATCTCCTTGTGGAAAATGATTTGTACTAAGCAAAATCGAACAAAATCCGCCCCAACAAGACTAATTCATGAAAAATTATTGTTTGATACTAATTAGCATAATAATGAAATGTATTACTTATTCAAATTTAGTGATTACAGTTTAAAATATAAGTACATAAGGAATTTAACAAGGTATTTCGATTCAAATTAATCAATTCATGTCGCCATTACTTCTCAAATAACAAAACCATACTCTTCTCTTGTGTTCTAATCGATTACTGGCTGTATGCTTAAATTTTGTGGATAATAACTGCCATGTGTAGATTTTAATTTTCAAAATAATGTGGATATTTCTTCTTTTTTTTTTTTTTAAGCAGGAAAAAAAATTTCACAATATTTCACAAATGGCTTTTTTGGAAATATTATTATTAATCTACTTTGACATACATCATGCATAGGATGAAGGGAAGATCTTTAGATAGATCCAATCTATTCAATTAAAATAACCACATGATTATAAGTTTTACAAAAGGACACAATCACATATATTCATGCATGTCATCTTGTGATAACCCTAATCTTGTAGGAGTATGTTTCCATGTTGAAGGGCCAAACTAGCAACCCTTCCTTAACATTACAACAATAAAAGTTTCAAATCTTCAACGGAATGCAATAACTTCTCCAACATAAGACCTTAAAAGGTGTTCGACACATATTCCCCTCTGAGTAGCAAACCTGAGGGCGGAAAGAGACAAACTAGTAGAAAGATTAACTAGCAGCTACTACTAGTTAGTAGTAGGACTAAGATTTTCTACGTTAGTGCCATTATTGGCATTGATGGCTGTGGAAATCTTGTGGTTTACTGGAGAGCCGTTGCCAAGAATAACCGGGTACTTGATGGCATTCAATTCAAGTTTGCGTAGGGCAGCTTTTCCCAAGTCAATACCACACATGTCGGAGAGTCTCACCAGATAGAGCAAAACATCGGACAGTTCTTCACCTAAATGGATCTTCTCTTCTTCTTTCCAACCAGGAAGCCCCTTTGGTACCTCTCCTTTCCATTGGAATATCTCTGAGAGTTCTCCTACTTCACCTACCTGTGTGTTATGCATAATTATTGAACAAATAAAATGCATGGACACTAATTAGTAAAGACCATTTAATGTGTAAAATCGGATCTCCACCATAAAAATGAATAAATTTCAAAACAATTGTTGAGTCAACCTATAATTCATCATTATTTTTTTTTTAATTAATGAATATAAGTAACTCATACCATCTATTATGGGTTTTCTACAATATGACCATCCAATACGATCATGGTTAAATATGAATTGAGCCGTCAAAGAAGTAATGAGATCTGTCCCGTTAAAAAGCATGACATTTCTATGGAATTTTCCCATCCATTTTATTGGCTTCATACTTTTGTTCTCGGGCATATGTTATTTACTTAAATGAACTACTTTTTGCCCCATCTCAACTTTATTATATTGCGGAAGTCAATTTAGTCGATGCTTACATGTAACACACAACAAAATGATCTGTGATTTTGTCAAAATAACTCCTTTAAAGAATGATGATATGAGACCAACTCCATTTAGTCAAGGGTCGGTGATTTTTATAAACCAAGTTTCTTGCGAATTATTTGTCCAGTCTGACTATAATACTTGGTAAGTACATAATGTTACGTCAGTTAATCACTACTGGCCGAATGTTGGAGACAAAACGTTTAGCCACGAGGGAAGGAAGACAAAGGATATAGGTAGCGTATGGATTTGAATAATCTCAATCTTCCTATTTCTCAGTTTCCTTATTAACTTAAAAATTAACTATAGTCTTGAAATTAATATTTTGTGATAGGCATTAAGACTTCATATTTTTCCTTTTTAAACTTCAGCAACTTATTATTCAAGAAAGTATATTAACAAAGTAAATTGATGAAAATTGAGAGATAATAAATGGATGGTCATTCACCGTCTTATCATAACCTATGGTATATGAATAAAGAAGCCACATACATGGTATACAAGTGATCACAATGATTTATATCAACAATAATGATCAAAAACCATGTTAATACAAATTTACGAACTCTAACACCTAACCTATGAGGGAAGCAAATATATATCCTTTCAAAGCTTGATATAGAGACCAAAAAAAAGAGGGGAAAGAAAAAGAAAGAAGAAGAAGAAGAAATGAAATCAGTAAATATATGAAAAAATATATGATGAAAGTTCAAGCAAACGTAAAAAGTAGGTTAATAGAAATAAAAGGGCACCATTTCTTTTAAAGCATTTGACATAGTAGTACTAGACATGAAAAAAGACATAAAATATGTATTATTGATATATAAATTAGGCGAAACCATACCAGGGCCAAAAGGAGATTTCTTGGGCTATGAAATCGCTCCCAGTCTCTTTCCCTAGCAAACTCAGCCATTTTATGCTTTAGAAGCTCAAGGCTGACCACCTCTTCCTCTGAACAGCATTCCATTTTGGTCATCTCTCTTTCTCTAAAAGTACAACAATTTATATATTGCTTTGAATTGAAGCTATCACTGCTTTTAATACTTATTACCACCTCACAAAAAAATTTAAAATAAAAAACCCAAAAACAAAAGTAGAAATACAATTCAAAGTGTAACTCTGCCAATTGTACGGAGGTTATATAATATAAATATATATCTATATATGATATATATTGTTAGTTTGCTTTTCTTTTTTTTTTTTTTCCCCAAGTACGGTTAGTTTGCTTGGTAGAGATAAGAGGCAGAAGACTTTGTTCAAGGACTTCTTGCCTATTGGCCAAAAGTAAAAGCTAGTTTCTGATTAAAGGAGAAGAGAAGAAAAAATAAATAGATGTTCAGAGAGTTCAGAGACAGAAGAGTCAGACCAGAAATCATGGGATATATATAGATTACATAAAATGAGGAAAATGATTTTATATATGTAACATTATTGTAGTCTCGCGGAAAAGGTGCTTGACCGGTCTAGACCCGTGAGCGGATTCATTCTTATTTTTCTATTCAAGATTAAATCATAAATATAGTGCATATCCTTTGTTGATTGAGCTTAACACTATTTTTGGGCAACTTTAATGGAAATGGAAGAAAATCTTGAATAGAATAATATAAGAAAAGAAATCAAAGAAAATATATAAATTTTGATTTTTTTATATTAAAGTGGATATAGAAAGAAATGATAACAATATTATCTTTGGCTAATGATGGATATGAAAAGACAAATAATAAAATAATAATTGGACTAAATTAACCTCCATAAATATTTTTCATTTTTCTTTTATTTCCCTCTCATTTTGAAGGCTATCTTTGTGATTTAAAATACTTTCCATTAATTTCCATTGTTTTCTCTCAAAATTTAGAGAGAAAGGAAAAAAAAAAATAAAAATCTTTTAAAATGGAAATGATTCCATTGGTTTTCATCCATTTCGTCCCATCCTAACTAAACACACAATTGCCTTTCCTTTCTTCTAATATTATTAGATTTCCCTTAATTTTTTAAAATAAATTTTCACCTATCCTTGTAAACCCCAAATCTTATGTGTTTTAAATTTTATTTTACTAATTTATTTTTATGTAAAATAGTTAAGAAATATTAAAAGCTCCATCTAGTAATTTTAAAAAAGGTAAAACAGTTATTTGTAGAATTAAATAACACTTTTATTAATTTTTTGAATCTAAAGCTTTCTCAAATGTAAAAGGGCTTAATGCATATGAGGTAAATATAAAGATGTATTTATATTTTTAATATAAAAAATGATGTATTCACAATTTATCATCAAAGTAATTAAAGATCAACTGGCTAGAAAAAAAAAAGTAAAGTAATTAAAGAGAAGTGATGATATTCTGTTTAATGGTCTATTTTTCATTTATATCTGTATCTATATCGAAACGATATATGTAAATTGTTTGATTTGTATCTATATTTCATCTATCTTTGATCTAGTTGATCTTTTTATAAGAATCGCCAACTTTTTTTTTTATCTATCCATTTCTTGATAAATAATTTGTTAGAAAAAATTTGAAAAAAATATCTGTAAAATAAATCTAGCGAAACAGACCTTAAAACATATATATGCCTCGGCAATTCAGGTTATTCTATTTTTAGTATACGAATAATATTTATTTGTCTATTATTTTTAAAAGAATCTATCCTAATGTATTATAATTTGATTTATCTGTGATTTCTGATCACGATTTTAGATTAGTGATGAAACGGTGATTTTTTCTTTTTTTAATAAATCCTTGTTGTTATGTCTTATGCTTGAATAATGCAGCCACGAGATCATTACAACACAGAGAATCGAACTTGGTATTTGAAAGATGAGAACCAGAAATGAATGTTACTGAATTACAAGACCGTTGATACTTAACTCACTCATACTGAATTAAAACAAACATGATAAATAGTTAATCTACTATTCTTAACGTTGTCTCGAGGTAATATTTAGCCTGGAAAAATTAGTGTGGATAAGACGTGTATATGCTTTGCTTGATTGAAGAATTCCTTGGCAGCATCTTTATAAAAGAATCAGCATAAATCTGAGGATAAAAGTCAAAAAGGGGTCTCAGTTAATGCCACAAACTCAATGAAAAAGGGACTTTAATCTTGCAAATGACTGGTAGAATAAAGATAACAATTATTGAAATATCTTATATACGTCCAGTATTAGTATGATGTAACTTTTATTACAATATTAATTATCGATTCTGTATGATAATATTAACAAAAATTAATAGAAATTAAAATAAAATAATGGGAGAGCATCTGGTTCCAGACCAACAAAAATAAAGGATTAGACCTTTCGGTGGTTGCCGTTTATGACTTTCGTTGTTGGGTTTGAATAGAGGAGAATGAATTTGCAAAATAATTTTTATTCTTTAATAATTCAACTAGGCTGGGTTTCTCTTGCAGGATGAGTCTATTTTCGTGTTTTATCCAGTCATAGGGTCGTCTTTTTTTTTCCCCCTTTTAAAATCTTTTCTTGTATGGTAGGTTGCAAAAAAAAAAAAATGAAAATATTCATAAGATTTGTTAATAAAACACAAAAGATTAATACAAGTACATGTCTTGTTAAAATAATTATGACATGGCTAGTCATAATTGATTTTCTTCATTGTAAAAGTCATGAAATGCTTGCTTTAAAAAATTTTAAATAAAAACTTGAAATGACATTTTGAAGGAAAGTTGTTTTATTCCCTTTCTTTCATTGAATACACAGAAAATATGATGCCAGATTTGGAAAAAAAAAAAAAAAGACATAACGAACGACGTTATACACTCTTCTTTCATTTCACGAATAATCTCAACTTGTTCGGCCTTTCCGTATCTATATCCCAATCATGTATGAGTAAAACCTAAAATATATTTTGGCAAAGGTAAAACAATAAAAAAAAAACCTAAAATATTTCATCATCTAAAAAAGTTTCTTTAGGTATATAAAAACAGAAATCCATTAGTTGTGGAATGTTTTTAGATCGGTTTGCCTGATCCGGCCATACGAGTGACGATCTGTATCTTGACTCAACGATTTAATGGATTATATCCGGTCCAACAAACCGACCCACCAACTCACCAAGTGGACTTGCGCTGGCATACTTAAGGAAAAAAAAAAAAAATGGAAGCAAAATAAATAAATAAATAAACAAATCGTAAGATACAAATGTTTAAACAATGATTAGATTTGTAAAGACTTTTCAAGCAAAGAAAAAGCTTGTTCCTCAACAAAGTGAGAATTATATTTGTCCATTTTGGACTTATTTGTGTCTTAGGTGTATTATACCATTATACCGCAAAGTTTACAACTAAAAATGGACATGTTTATGTATAAATAAATACATATCTTCAATAATTCCTTTAAAAATGAGCTAAAAACTATTATTTTTATGCTCAATTTTATTTGCAGTTAAAAAAATTGTTTTACTTAATATTAAATCTATTTTTAATTTTTAATATTATATTTATTTTATTTTTATCTCTTTAAAAAAAATTCTTTATATATATATTTTAAAATTTTATCTTGAAAAAAAAAAAAAATGTTCCATTCAACAAGTTTGAAACATGCTGCAAACCTGCAACGACCGAGAACTAGCCCAGTAGCCTAGCCGTAGCCACCTTCAGTTCGGGTCACCCTATTCACGACCCGTGAACTAATGCGTCTAGGCCAGATCAGGCGAAGTTGGACCCACGCCGGGGTCTTTAAAAATCATTAAATTGCTTAACAATTAATTTTTTTTTTAAAACCTAACGAATGGTTTCATAATTTTAAAACTAATTAAGGATAATTACTGTGACCAATAAGAGTTAGGTTAACTTAATTGGGGCAGGTAGTGGGCTAGGATTCAATTGAAAGGTGGGTTCATACTTGTTTGATTCGATTTTTAGTAAAATTTAAACCAAACCATAATTTATAATACAATTTCTTTATCCTAGTCCAAACTATTGAATAATGATTTGGTTCTGATTAAAAATTTCCTAAACCATTAAGTAATAATTTTGTTTGGTTTAGATTACGAATCAAATCAAAATTCTAATCAATCATAACTTTGTTTAAATCGTTTGCATTTATGTGGATATTCAAATATTTAAACCCTGAAAAAAAAAAAGAAAAAAAAATTGTTATGAAGATAATTGATATTTGTTGCCAAATATATACATCAAACTTTATTTTTTGGTAGAGGTCATTGGTCAAGATTATTATGATGATAATTGACACCTTTACTATGAAATAAAGATGGAGTATATATGTATGATTGTCGAAACTTTTTAGGAAACAAAAAAGATTGCTCTAGAAAGATAGAATATATATAGATATTGCTCTACAAAGTTTAAATTGTAAAACAAAATAAAGTACTTCACAAAACCATCACATTTGTAATCTCCAGTCCTTAGTAGAATCATCTATCTGCTAATCAGTCATTTATAATAAAAGTATGGAAAATTTTATGGTCCTATCGCTAATTTTGATGGGACTAGTCCCGTCACTATCCACAGACTCACACTTCACTCAGTCATGATTGAACCATTAAAATAGTTAATATTTTGATTACTATATTTATTTTAACAGTTAGATAATTGACTGGACGGTCCAGTTAATAGGAACATAAAAGCTCTCTTAAAGTATATTCAATAACTAATACAAAGTCATCTACCCACAAATTAAAAGTAAACCATCAACTAATACAAAGTCACCTACCCTTAATTCCCTTTTAGATTGTAAAGGGTGACAAATTTGTTGTTGCTATTTGTTTCAAACAAATAAACTAAAACATTATGAAGAATAAAAATTTTGTGAAGGCATTTATGATAAAATTTTTATGAGTTATATCATTAGTGTTACAAATGGACGATGAACTAACTTTACCCAAAGATGATACGTTAGAATTTTTATATTAACATAGTAAGATAACACTTATTTTCACCATTTTATATAATGTTGATATAGTTTTTTACTCACTCAAGGCTCTGTTTGTTTTATTTTATTTTAGTCGTTTTAGTATTTTATTTTTGTAATTTTCAAAAAGATGTTTGTTAAAAATATATTCAGATGAAAAAAAAAAGATTTTTTTACTTATAAATAGATCAAATATATGAGACTTAAATAAGATCTATATCAGATACATATAAGATACAGATGAAGATCAGACAGTCTAAACAAACCCTAATATTAATCCCTTGTTTGAATTTACCCTCAAACATGGTGTAATTTTCGTTATATTATTAAGTTTATGATGTGTGCTTTGATGAAAATCATATAAGGTTAATGATAAAAAGGACACATGAACTTTTGCAAAGTATTCAAGTAGGTACCTGAAGTTTAGTTTTAAAAAATTTGATACTTGAACAAAATTTTCATGAATTTTTTTCATACCTGAACTATATCACGTATGAAAAAAATTAGTGAAAAACTTTGTTTTGGTACAAAAATTATCAAAATCAAACTTTAGGTATAAAAAAGTCGGCGAAAATTTTATTTAAGTATCAAATTGTTTAAAACCAAACTTTAAGTATCTGATTGAATATTTTGTGAAAGTTCGGATATTATTTTTTTCATTATCCCAATCATATATATGAAAATTATGTGATTAAGTTTTTAAAGATTCATGGCCAAAACAAAAAATTTTAAAGATTACTAAATTGGCCAGTATACAAATTATAATTAGGTGAAAATTTGATAGGTTGTTAAGTATCCTGTCAATTTGCCTCAAAGATTTAATATTATAAAAAATATAATAAGAAATTTATAGGTTTGAAGATGACGCTCGCATATTATATGATTTCAGAATTTAAGAATCTTTACTAAAAAATAAGGTGCAGATAACCTCATGTTTTATCCCTTCTATATCAGCTCATCCTAATTTTTATTAGGATTAACATTACAAATGATATTTAAAATTTTGAAAAAAAATATAATTAATTATTTAAACTTTAAAATTAGTTAATTTTGAAACTGATTAATTTGATACTTAATAAAACTTTTCATGCATACCAATAATATCTTCATCACTTTGATTAAAAATGTTATATACGATAGTGATATTAGTAATTTGATGAAGCTAATATTGATGTATGTAAAAATTTCTTTCAAATATGAAATTGTTGGATTCTAAAATCTAGACAATTACCATTCGGACAATAATCCTTTTTATCTAGCTTGATTTCGCAAAAATTAACCCGTTGTCATTTTAGAAAGTGCCATTGTCCACTCTCAATAAACTCATCAGATCCATCAGTCCCATGCCATCATTATTAAAATAACTCTTTTAAATTGTAATTCAAGTTAGACATCTTCCAGGATCGAGTCTAAACCGAGACACGGGAGGATCGGTCACAATGAGTCCTCTATTGGACCCATCTTGGTAGGACATATAGGACTTGCCTTGTGAATCTGCAGTGTTGGCGGGTCTAATTCTGGTCCATCTCGAGGACCTGGTGGACCTAGCAAATCCAAGAGGGTTTGTTTGATTTTTTATTAAAAGAAAATTTAGCTTATGAAATTTTTTTTTTTAAATATGTGGATTGGACCCGTAGGATCCATCCAGTAAACAAACGGGTCCATGGATCCTACTTGTCCAGCCATCCCTATGGAGCAATTCCGGATTCATATTTTTAGGTTCGGGTCCGACTCAGACTGGGAAGATGTCTACTCCAAGTACAGCAAGAGGAAATCTCTATGAAGAAAAAGGTGGCTACTTGACATTGTTAAGGTTTAATAGGTATTATATTACACAACTTGTGTTACTAATGGTACAAAACTCGATAAATCAGCGCGCATATTTGAAGAAGCGTTTTTTTTTTTTTTTTTTACCCCATTATTTTTCGTGGTTAATAAGGACACCATCCGCACAGAAAATAAAACTAATGACGGTGGACGCAGTTGGCTTTGTTTATATGATTTTGCAAATTAAAATTAAATGAACTTTGAGATTGAAAAATTAGCAAAATAGAACTAAAACAAACCAATAATTTTAAAATCCAAATCAAATTAAATAAAAAATTTTGGTTTAAACCAAATATCAATAAAGTCAAAGACGAGTAAAATTTATGATGATAATATGCTGCGAATATTATTATACTTTGTATGTGTTTCGTAAATTTACTATATGTATTGAAGCGTTATAGTGATATATGTATATCACATAATCACATGTGGTCCATATATTCTTAGCGTTATTTTTCTGTTATACAACATAATTTGTATTCTGACAATTTTATTATCTATATGTATTTTGAGCTATATCAGTATATGCGATTATATATAATTGTATGTTTACGAATGGTAATATGTAGTATATAGTAAATAATTATTCTGCATACGTTATATATATTTATTAATTTATATCATATCTATAACCTTTTTTTTTTTTTTTGTTGGGGACATCCCAATTTACAATCATATTAAATATTTTAGTTTGGATTTTTATTTTATTTTATTTTTTCTTTCTTTTAAATTTGTTAAATCACAATCAAACCGCAAAATCATGTCGATATGGGTCTGTTTGTTTTGGCTTTTTTCCGACAGATATAGACACTTTTTCAAACTTTTTGCTAATAAATTATATATCAAGAAATAGATATAGATAAAAAAAAGTTGACAGTTCTCATCAAAAGATCAAATAGAACAAATATAGATAAAATTTAGATGCAAATCGGATATATTTACACATATCATTTTAAAAAAGATACAAATACAGATGAAAAACAGACAATCCAAACAGACCCACAGGGAGCTTTCGAAGGAGATAGTCAAAAGTTCAATTTTTAATAATGGAGCTTTCGAAATTTGAAGAATTATGGAAAGTACGGCGCGCCACCATCCCCTAACTTTAAAATTAAATAAAAAAATAATCTTAGAGAAATATTAATTATATGATTATAACCTGCATTAAAATTAAAAAAAAATTACACGAGTTTTAACTTCGAATTATGTCGTCACATATGATATATCTAATATCTTCTACCTAGCCAAATTTCAACTTCCCTACTTATATTTTCTCACTTGCAATTCTTTTGGCCTCCGCTTCACAAGTTAACACCATATGTTGGATGAGCTAATTTTAATAATTTTATTGCAAAAATCAGCTAATGTCCTAAACCTAAACGAAGCCAATAACAGTAGCAAGCTAAAATTTAAGATCATGGTTGTTAAAATTATGATTTTACTATTTACTAAAATATATAGAATTAATTGAATCATATAAAATTATGTAAAACCAATAAAATTATAAACGTGTAGAATGCATATCTAAATTCATAATGTTATATAAAGTCTGCACCTAAATATTTTTACACTTATTTTAATTATTAAAAATATATAAAATTATAAACTCGTAGAATTATCTATTTGACTTGCGATTTTGATAATAATGATTAAGATAATAAATAATAAATGAAAAAATTAAATAAAAAAGAAGAAGATAAGATAAGAAAAGGAAGTTTCAGTTTGGAAGGAGAGTCGAAAGATCCAGTTAGGAAAAGCAACAGAGATTAAAATACCTCAAGCTCCATTAGTTCGAGAAAAAGTGTCTTTACCATGCCTCCAATTTTTATATATATCCGACCGGCACGGCCACCAACTTGAGTACTAGGAAATTCAATGAAGTACTCGAACAACGTGGCATGCGCGAAATGTGTGAATATTTAAATACGAAGTGCACCATAATCGATACTCCATCTACAAGATTACAGCTAGATCCTCAAAATGATACGACTCTAGGATATGGAATGCATAATCTTTTACTTAATTTATGCATTCATCCCAATCTTAAAGAATGTACTTATCCATATAATAAATTATGTAATCTGCATCACGATAGTGTTGCTCGTGGATTTCGTCTTATTATTCATCTGTGGAGAGATAGCATTTAAGAATCTACTCTCCATAAAAATGGGAATAAGAAGAGAATCCAATTTGGTGGATGTCTCTCGAGTTGTCATTCCCATTTTCCACCAACCTAAAGACTATATATTATATATTTATTTATTTATTTTTAGGTGGTGTGTGTTTGCATCATGGTGTTCCTTGTGACAAAATAATTATGAAACGCTTTATTAGATTCATATCACTTATGGGTCTATTGTATGATTTTCATCTGTATCTGTATCGAAATGATAAATGTAACTATATCTGATTTGCATCTATATTTAATCGATTTGATTTTTTTCTTGAGAACTATTAACTTTTTTTTTTTTTATCTATATCTATTTCATGATAAACAATTTGTTAGGAAAAAGTTTGAAAAAAGTGTATGTATTTACTAAAAAAAGCTAGCCAAACAGATTTATAACATGAGTCATATGCTTTATGTGTCAAAAGAGTAATGCACCTTGTGATGATGACTTTAAATGGGATGAGACAAGGAGCATTGACATAGCAACATAGGAGATCTTAGTATAAGAAAATCCCCCTAGATCTCATATACAATTCTAGAGCACCAAACATATAAATAATTGTATCGTACGTACATTTATTAATTGTGGTCATGATTACAATCTTGTGTTATTGCATATATATTTATATTATATATATATCACCAGTTCTTCCTCTTAATTTCCTTTTTCACTTGTCAGTTTTTAATGGGACTAGCCAATTATGGTAAGAAATGGAGAGATAAATTAGCCTATTTATAATATACAAATAAATATTTTATATTGAAAGGCAAAGATGTCATTTGATATAAAAGAAGAGAGTTTTATAGTTCACCTTCATAAGTTTTATTTAAGTGTATTATATGACAGGCATATAATACATGAGGTGTCTTATTGTTTCATGTACTGTTACGGAAATTGAAGGGTCATAAAAGTTTATTTATATCTTTACCCTATTTCTATTCTTTCTAAACCTAGAAACCTCTCTAAAAAGATCTATTGTGAGTTTCTCGGAGATCAAGATTTTGGTTCAGGTAAGAAGATCTAATCATGACTTTTCATGGATTCAAGAAATCTACATCTTTTTTAGGATTCTGCTTGTGGTTTTTGAAGGAGTTTTCGAGAAAGAACCCTATTTTGATTCAAGATATGGTTTTTGGAGATCTAAGAGAATCCAGGATCAATTAAAGGTAAAATCTATCTTAGAATTTGTAATTTCTTAAGATTAGCAAATTATAGGATTATGATCGTAGTATATTATTTGCTTAAATTAAGGTTCTATTCAAGAGAGATCTGCACGTTCTAGGTAAGTGTGGATCTAAACAAATCTTTGTGGTTCTAAAATTATAATCTTTTCTAGTAATTGTTTTATTAATTGAGAATTGTATATTGAAGGAATTGTGGAGATAACTAAGAATTTTGGTGAAAGCTGTGTTTAAAGGTTCTATTGAATTGTGAACAAAAGGAACAGGTGTGTTGATCTTTTATAGATCTGTGATTAGGAGTACAATTTATGGAATTCAGGCTTAGGAGTTTATTATGTGCATGAAATCGAAATTGATTGAGATATATTGTGGATCAGGAATTCTTGTGAGATTAGGAATTTTTTTTATAGAAGTTCTGCTGGTGAGATTGGAGTTGAAGCGAATCTAGATACGACCTTACCTTGTTTGTTGTATGTGCTTGCAGGTTTAGATCTGCTTGTTGTATGTGTGTAGGGTTAGAATATCAAATCAATTTAATTCTACATGACATTTAAATTGTTTTGATGCTTGTGTTTGGCTTTGGTTAGTAAAGACCACGCAGAGTGTGATACTAACAAGGCACCCTGATGATCTATGTGTAAGGTTATCCCTAGTGGACTCGTGTATAGAAATGATTCTGGTAGATTAAGTTTTGGCAGGGCTGCGGTGTGTGGATGATTCTCCAACACCAATATATGTATAATTACATATTTTTATATGCTTGTTTTTATGGAGTCATGAGTTACTCCAGGTTTAGGATGGACTGCAGATAATTCTAAACTATATTGTATGCTGGCTAATTTAAAAGATAATAATTTGTGTTTGTTGCATTAGAAATAGTTGCATTTGAATATATATGTGTGTGTGCATATTTATATGTGGTTTGCCATACTAGGCATTTTCGCTCATTCTATTCATTTTTCAGGAACAGGAGAAGATAATGTGATTCATGATCTTACTGGATATGACATCTTTATAGATCATGAGAATGGCGATAGTAAACTTAACTTTTCTGCAAAGGATCAGTAGAGGTAGATTTTGGATACATAGAGATAGGAAGACGATTTAATAATCTATAAAGTAGTTTAAAAGATTTTATTTACTTTATAAGTTTAAGATTTCTTTATGGAACTTTTTGCTTAAGTTATAAGTCAGGATGATGTTGACTTTGATTTATGCCAACAAGTTAATTAAAGAGTATTATTTATATGATGAATTGTTTAACGGATACCTTTTATATGTGAGTATTAGAGATGTATTTTTTATATAATATGTGGATTAGTATTTCATAGCCTTAGCGTGTTCTTATAAAGAGAAGGACTGTGGTGGGTTTTAATATCCTTATTTTAGGATGTTACAGCTTAATTGGTATCAGAGCATAGGATTTATAATCTTTAGGAAAATTAGGTTATGAACTTCTTAGGATGGTGAGATGAAGAGATGGAGTAGATCATAGGAAAGCTAGTATCAATAGAAAGCTTACCTTTAATAAAAATTTCCTAGGTTAACCTTTTCTTTATGATTTCTTATTGTTTCTTTCATTACAGCTTATTATTTATAAGTATTATATTTATTTCATTTATGTCATTATTTTCATATATTTTCTTGGAATATTTGTTATTTTATTTTGTTTTTGTTGTTGCTCCCTAAAATACTAGAAAAGTGATCAGTACAACAAATAAAGCTCAACAAAAATCTAAAAATGACAATTTATAAAAACCAAACTACCTCTTACTAAATATATAATACATATATATGTTTACATAAGAAGTTAATGACATCTAATGAAACATAACAGACAGAATAATAATGACTAGAGTAAGTTAAAGAGAATATATAAATACACATATAAAGTTATAATAATCGTAACTTACATAAAGAAATTTAAAACTCAAATCACAATCTTAATGACTACAAATTCCAAAAATTAATTGAATGAAATAAATGATTGAAACATCCTCTTAAGTTAACCAAGAGACAACCTACAATAGTCAACAAATCTTTAATGACAGTCACAGTCAACAAATCCTTAATGACACAACCTAAAAATCTTTAATGATTGTTAATTATGAAATTCAAAGAAAAGTTAAAAAAAAAAACCATTATTTGAATTAAATGATGTAAATTGAAAGGCACAAGGATTAAGAAATAATTTATAATCATCTCCAAATATTTTAAATAAAAAGGTTAAAATATTAGAGCCATAAATAAAAAGAGAATGAAAATGAGAACTACCACACCAAATTTCCATAGTGGTGGTAATGATTAAATAATGATAACTTATAAAATTCAAGGATTAAGAATAATTATAGCAATTTGAATCTTCAATTAGTATACGAATATGTAATAATAATGAATCTAATACAAGAATATGTGAGGTAGGACTGATGAGTTCATGGTTTACCCTTAAGGTCATGTTAAGTGTAGTAAGTATTGTCTACGATTCTATCGTGTTGTGTCAATCTTATCACCTTCATTTTGTCGTATTCTTTTATTTTGAGTCAAGTCATATTGAATAGTCTTAAAGTCAAGTGTATGTCATTCTAGTATCGATCAATTCAGCTACTCTCGATACTTGTCATCCCTTCTCACTATTAAATTCAGATGGAATAAAAAGAAAATTCTTGATCATAAGCAAAACGATAAAATATATGCGAATATATATTGTGTATATATATATATGTATAACATGACTAAATAAGTGAAGACCAATAAATTAAAGAAAATAAAATTATAGTTATGATAGAAAAATAAGAAAAGACTCTAACGCAAAACAAAGTGTAAAAAAAAAAAAATCGGTAGACCTCATAACTGTAACGTTGATATTAATAACAAATATAATAAAAGTTGTCAATTGTGACAATAGCCAAAATTATTAATGTAATGGTAAACTCATAAAATCAACTAAAATAAAAAGGAAGCATGTAAAATCATTATAAAAAAATCGAGAATCAAAATGACAAAAGTCTAAATAATGATAATACAAGCAAGTGAAACATACCAATGGATAACTCATCTATTAATACTTTATTGGGAGCATAGCAACCAAATTACAATTATATATATTTAGGTTTTTCTTTCATTTTTTTATATGATGAAGTGGAATAAATATGGTGTTTGAAGGAAGTATGGAAATAAATGATGCTTAAAGTTATTGGCAAGTGTAAGGATGAAGAAAATGCTAATATAGTTGTTGGAGGAGTATTCAAAGTAATTTACGGTAAAGTTTGAGATAACAAGTATTAGTATAACAATGAAGGGTTAGAACTATAAGAAAATGATCGGTGAAATGGGAGAGAAATAAAGACTGTTACTAAGATAAGATGACAATATTAAAGATGATATGTAGAAGAAGTTGGAGGCAAAAGAAAGATGACTAAAGTTGATTAGAAGAAATTGGAGGTATAAAGAAAGTCTTTATAATGGTTGACAATTATATTATAGCCTAATACACACATGAAAGTAAGTGAGAAAAGGTCATGCTGAAGAATAAAAGTAAGCAAGATCATATTGAAGACTAGTTTAGAAGGATTGGAATAATCAGTAAATAAAAGAATAGTTGAATCCTATATAGATAGAATGTATATGTGAACAGCATTGCAAGAAGGAAATGTGATCTTAGTGAGTTGTAAGGTATGAGAAATCTATGAATGATGGATGATAATGACATCTGAACTAATATATGATGATGAGTTTTAGGATGATTTTTAGAAAAGTATATATGAGACCACATATATAAATCATTATATAAAGTGGGAATACAAGTTTTGGAAGACAATTGGAATAGCATAAATGATAAATGAAAGTTGTGGATTATCTATGGTATCTGACAATGGTGAAAAAATTTGATTAAACCAATAGAGACATAGATATTATAATCATCTAAAATAATAGACCAATGTGAGATTTGATCTTTAGAGTTAGGGTTGAAAAATATTAAATTTCATGATTTGAGTTTTCTAATTGTTATTTGAAGGATTATAAAGTGACTATGTTTTAAGGAAGTTTCAATGGAAAGGTATATTGATCAAATAGTGTTAATGAGTTGGGATTGATATATTTTTAGCACATCATATAATTGTTTGGAGGATGTAATGGTTGATTTATGAATCTTTTTTGAGAAGTAGATTTAATAGTTATAGAAGGATACTAAATCCAAGTGAAGAACAATCATTAATATTAGGGCAATAAATGGATTTGTATAGTGAAAATTTTGGATACAAAGTGCATTAGTAATCTAAATATTAAAGAAATATGGAACGTTAGGTAATGATGTCAAAGGAAGAGTTAGAAGTTATCTGGTAATTTTAAAGGCTTACCTAAGGACATAAGTATTAACCTTAGATCCTCATGTATATATTGATGGAAAATATAAGAAAATATATTAGAGATTGAGAAAACATGTTGGAAGTAGTATGATTAGTTAATGAGTGTTTTTTTAATTGGATGAATGGTGTGCGGGTGATGTACATTATTTTGTATGGAATAATAGGGGTAAAACTAAGTTGAGTCAATAGAAGTACAAGTGACATAGTGACATTTGAAGCTCCAAGTTAATGTAAGGTTTGACTTTGGAATTTAAATTGGAAACTATAGTGGTAACATTTTCAGCCTTCAAAACGCTTGAGGAAATTGAATTAGAGATTTTGTGCAAGGGAAGTTTAAAAGGAAAGATAATAAATGGATGCAAAGTTGATAACAGACATTGTTAAAAAGTTCGAATGATAATCTTGAAGCGTATCATATAGATATGGATGAAGTGTACCAAATCTACACAATAAAAGTATGATTATGGAGATATGATTGAATTAAGTTATGGTCGATAGTTTAATCCCTAAGAAAACAAGAAGAAGTTTTGAAAGTAGAAGTATATGGTATGAGAAAAAGTGATTGAACATAAAGCAATTGAATGCCGAAAAGTAGATGAAAACATGAATTACGGAGTTAGAAACAAGGATTTAAAGAGTTACAGAAGTTCAGATAACTTTCGAGGACGAAAGTTCTTTTAGAAGGGGAGAAATGTAATATACAAATAAATATCTTATATTGAAGGGCAAAGATTCATTTTATAAAATGATAGTCCATCTTCATAAGTTTTATTTAAGTGTATTATGGCAGCATATAATACATGAGGTGTCTTATCGTTTCTTGTGCTGTTAAAAGAATTGAAAGTTTCGTCTGTCTTTTTATTCCTATGCCTTACAAGAATTGAAGGATTTTTTGTCTTTTTGTTTCCAATATACTGTTTGGAAATTGAAGGTCACAAAAGTTTATTTATATCTTTACCTATTCCTCTTCTTTCTAAACCTAGAAACCTCTCTAAAAAGATCTATTGTAAGTTTCTCATCAAGATGAGATCAAGATTTTGGTTTAGGTAAGAAGATCTAATCATGATTTTTCAAGATTCAAGAAATCTATATCTTCCTTTAGGATTCACTTGCGGTTTTTTAAGGAGCTTTCGAGGAAGAACCTTATTTTGATTCAAGATATGGTTTTTGGAGATTTAAAAGAATCTAGGATCAATTAAAGGTAAAATCTATCTTAGAATTTGTAATTTCTTAAGATTAACAAATTATAGGATTATGATCGTAGTATATTATTTGTTTGAATTAAGGTTCTATTCAAGAGAGATTGTACGTTCTAGGTAAGTGTGGATCTAAACAAATCTTTGTGGTTCTAAAATTATAATCTTTTCTAGTAATTGTTTTATTAATTGAGAATCTATATATTGAAGGAATTGTAGAGATAACTAAGAATTTTGGTGAAAGCTGTGTTTGAAGGTTTTATTGAATTGTGAACAAAAGGAACAGGTGTGTTGATCTTTTATAGATCTTGATTAGGAGTATAATTATGGAATTCAGGTTAGGAGTTTATTATGTGCATGAAATCAAAATTGATTGAGATATGTTGTGGATCAGGAATTCTTTTCTAATAGAAGTTTTGTTGTATGTGCTTATAGGTTTAGATCTGCTTGTTGTATGTGTGTAGGGTTAGAATATGAAATCAATTTAATTCTACGTGACATATTAAATTGTTTTGATGCTTGTGTTTGGCTTTGGTTAGTAAAGACCATGTAGAATATGATATCTACGAGGCACCTTGATGATCTATGTGTGAGGTTGTCCCAAGTGGACTCATGCATAGAAATGATTATAGTAGATTAGGTTTTGGCAGAGGCCGCGTGTGTGGATGATTCTCCAACACCAATATATATAATTACCTATTTTCTATATGCTTGTTTTTATGGAGTCATGAGTTACTCTAGGTTTAGGACTGGACTGCAAATAGTTCTAAATTATGTTGTATGCTGGCTAATTTAAAAGATAATAATTTGTGTTTGTTGCATTAGAAACAGTTGCATTTGAATATATATGTTGTGTGTGCATATGCATTTGTGTGTGGTTTGGCGTACTCGGCGTTTTTGCTCATTCCATACATTTTTTAGGAACAGGAGAAGATAAAGTGATTCATGATCTTACTGGATATGGCATCTTTGTAGATCATGGGGATGCCGATGGTAAACTTAACTTTTCTGCGAAGGATCAGTAGAGGTAGATTTTGGATACATAGAGATAGGAAGACGATTTAATAATCTATGAAGTAGTTTGAAAGATATTTACTTTATGAGTTTGAAGATTTCTTTATGGACTTTTTGGTTAAGTTATAAGTCAGGATGATGTTGGCTTTGATTTATGCCAACAAGTTAATTAAAGAGTATTATTTATATGATGAATTTTTTAACAGATACCTTTTATATGTGAGTAGTGGAGATGTATTTTTTTATATAATATTTGGATTAGTATTTCATAGCCTTAGCATGCTTTTATAAAAAAAGGATACGTGGCGGGTTGTAATATCCTTATTTTAGGGCGTCACACTATTTATAATAAACCAATCAGACCTTCAATTACATACAACTACTAGGTTCATGACCTACATTAGTCATCTAACTATATCTTTAATTAAGGTATAACTGGGCTTTACATATCAAATGGATCAAATAAATAAAATTTAGCCCAACTAATATATCTCATCAAATTATAATTATTGAAATTCAATTTTAAACAATTAATAAAAGCTTAATAAATTGAAAACTTTTCCAACATTCTTCCACTCATGCAACATTAATTGTCATTTCAAATAAGATGAATTACAAATTCAAAATTTAACATAATTAACTGTGATATAGTTTGAAAATACACCTCAAATGTAATATAGTTCAATAAGTATCACAAATATTGAATTACGACAATTGTTGGGTCTGTTTGGATGGTCTATTTTTCATCTGTATCTATATCTTTTTTAAAATGATACATATAAATATGTTCGATTTACATTTATATTTTTTTCTATATTTGATCTATTAATGAGAACCTTCAATTTTTTTTATTTGTATCAAATTCTTTATACATAATTTGTTAAAAAAAGTTTGAAAATGTTGTCTATATCTATAATCTGTCAACAAACAAACAGGCTCGTTATGTACCATTATCATTGCACCATTTCCATGATCACAAATATTAAGAATATTGTTGACATCGATTGATATTTAGTGGTGTAGTAGGTAATAATGTTATGAATAACCCATAATTATGCTATTACTTGTCATTCTTCCACACATGATTTTTCAATTACACACATGCTTTAATAATAAGCCCCAATCATAAATTAATAAACACTTAAAACTATATTGATCATGTCTTTAATACAACAAATAAGACATGCAATCACAATATTTATCTTTATTACAAATAAGATAATTACAATAATATATGAAATCCATTGAGAGAAAACATAAATTCTCAAAAGCATTAGTGATATATTTAAGGAATAATGTCACGAATGGTATCTAAATTTTGGTAAAATATACAATTAAGTACTTGAACTTTGAGAATGATTAATTTAGTATCTAAACTTTAAAATCGATCAATTTAATACTTAAACAAATTTGAAATCGATTTATTTAGTACTTGAACGAAATCGATAGAGATATTATTGACGTGCATGAAAAGTTTTTTCAGCTACTAAATTGTTCAATTTTAAAGTTTAAGTACTAAATTGATCAATTTCAAAGTTCAAGTCCATAATTGCATATTTTGTTAAAGTTTAAGTACCATTTATGACATTATCCCTAAATTTAATTAGGAAAATGTCAACTTTAGTACTTGGACTTTGCAAAATAATTTGATTTGGTATTTGCCTTTGAAGTGTCAATTTAATACTCAATCAAAATTTTTGCAGTTACTTTTTCTATCTCACTAACGCCGTTTAATCTGTTTCATGACATGAAAGAAGCATTCTATCGGTATTAGACAATATTAGGATTATTAGTAAAAATTCAATAATATGCTATCTAATCTACCCTACAAATAAACCAAACTTTGTGAAAAAAATAGCCATAAAAAGTTTGATTTGAGTATTTAATAAATCACTTTAAAGTTTAGGTATTGAAATGAATTTTTGTACTAAGTTTGGGTACAAATTTTAGCATTTACTCTATTTAATTTGATAAATAATAAATATGTTCACAAACAATATTTCAATATTTTATTATCTAATAGATACAAATGCAATGAACATAAAATTGCAATTGACAAGAAGATATGTAGCAGGTAGAGTAGTTAAATAATACTCTTACTAACCAAGAAAATCAAAAGATTCTAAAATGCCCATGTCCTTAACATGCTTTTGGAATACAATAAGTCTTAGATCCTTGGTTAATGGAATAGCTAGCATAGCTTCAGTATCAACTTGTTCAATTACAGTGTCACCTTTCTTCACTAGATCTCTAACAGTGTGATATTTGATTTTGACATGTTTTAACGTACTTAAACTCCTATTATTCTTGGAAAAGAATACAACCATAGTCTTATCACAATATATTAATAATGGTCTTATCATGAACTCCATATCCATGAACCTAGAAATTAACTTCTTTAGCTAAATTCTTATGTCACAACTTCATAATACCTTACAAATTATGCATGCATAGAAGATGAAGCTATTAATCCTTACTTCACACTCTCTCATGAGGTTGCTTCCCTGACCAACATGAAAATATGACTAAAGGAGGTTTTAAATCATCTGGATAACCAATGAAATCCGAGTCAGAGTATCCAGTCACTTCAAGTTGCCTAACTCTCTTATATATTATCATATAGCTCTCTATTTTCTACAAGTATCTTAAAACCTTCTTAACGGCAACCCAATGATCATACCCATGAATAACAAAAGCAATATTTGGTCTTGAGCAAACTTAACAGTACATCAAGCTACCTACAAGAATAAGTTAAGATACATTTTTCATAAATTCTCTCTCGATATTGATCCTAGGACTATTGACATAGCGTATGGCATGAAACCGATTTAGAGTTTGTCGCAAGACGTTAATCTACTCACGAATACCATCTTGTCATATTCCAAAGCCTATTGATTCTAAGAATACTAGGCGATTGACATCAAATTCGAAATTCTATTCAAGAAGATCGAGATTTAGGATAACATAGCAAAGATGCTAAGAGAAATCTCATTCAAAATGTCAAAAGCTATCTTTCCTTTGACCTAAGGTTTACATTATAAAGAAAACATCAAAAAGGAAAATGACATCTAAAATATTTCTAAAATTACGAATTAAAAAATTCTAATGACAACTAAAAGAGTGTCACCTTCAAGGTTGGATAGCTTATGTGGCAAAGCGGTAGTATATGTTGGTAACGCCGGTGGCATAGGCTTCCTCTCCATCCTATGCTGTTTTTTCATTGCATCAATTGCTATCTCTTCCACTGCATCATCCCCCCTAAGGTGGACAAAATTCATCCTCGAATTCTTACCACGTTACATAGGCACCAATTGGAGTTGACTACAAAAGCTTGAAATAACTTGATTTAACCTCGATATTTTCTTTGTCCCTAGCCATTTTCTTTTGAAAATCTTGCTAATGATAGCAAAGAAGAGTTTGCAAGGTCCTTATTAAGCATCAATACAATCTTCTCAAGATGGTATAGGTAGACTGAAAATAGTATTCTTCAACCAATCATCGTCAATGACCTCCTCAATTGCCAATATTTCCTTACTACCTCCTATCACAATTTCCTATTCAATAGCATCAAAATACAAAATTGGTTCATCATCACCAATAGGGTAAAAAATTTAATCCTCTTTTTCCACATAACTATCAAAGATCGGTCCATCTTCAGCCTTAAGTATCCTTTTCTCCATTTTCATCCCAGTTTTCCTACATCTTTAATCTTCCTTAACACATGGCTTACCCTTCCTACATGGTAATTCCTCATAATAGGCCTCATCAATAAATAAGGAATCGTCATTTGCATCTTCAAAATCTACATTAGGCTTTAGATTAGGGTTTCTTTGATGTCTAAGATTTTCATTTCTTTGGATCCCCATCAATGCACCCAGTCTTTTTGTAACCTAATCTACCCCAACGCTTAACTACCAACGATTATTTGCCCAATCCTCTAATCCAGATCATCAAAATTATTGCTCTCATCCACACATCGTTGATTAACCTATCTATGAGGTGCTATGATACTCCAAGAGAGAACACAGCTCTGATACCAAACTAACGCAACATATGGTGTGAAACTGATTTTGGGTTTATCGCAAGATGTTGATATAATCACGAATACCATCTTGTGATATTCAAAAGCCTGTTGATTCTGAGAATACCCAGGTGATTGGCATCAAATTTGAAATTCCATACAAGAAGATCGAGATTTGGGATGACAAAGCAAAAATGCGAAGAGAAATCTCATTCAAAATGTCAAAAGTTGTTTTTCCTTTGCCTTAGGGCTTACATTATAAAGAAAACGCCAAAAAGGAAAAGAAAACATCTAAAATATTTCTAAAAATGAATTAGAAAAAAATTCAAATGATAAGTAAGAAGCACCGCCTTCAAGGCCGGCGACTTATGTGGTAAAGCCAATGGTGTATGTAGCAAGGCCGACAGTGTAGACTTCCTCCTCTCCATTATATGCCATTTTTTTCGTTACATCAAATGTCATATCTTCCACTACATCAACTATAAAGCTCACTAAATTTATCTCCTTTAACAATTGACATCTCTAGGTGAGAAATCTGCATATTAAACTTATTTAATCACAATCCTACATTAGTCGTCTAACTATATCTTTAAATAAGGTATAAATGGGCTTTACATATCAAATGGATCAAATAAAAAAATTTAGCCCAACTAATGTATCTCAGAAAATTATAATTATTCAAACTCAATTTTAAACAATTAATAAAACCCAATAAATTAAAAACTTTTCCAACACTCTTCCAGTCGTGCAACATTAAATGTAATCACAAATAGAATGAATTACAAATTCAAATTTTAACAAAATTAATTGTGATATAATTTGAAAGTACACTGATGTGTTGACTAATCACAATCAATCAAATTAAATTTAAAGCTTTATTTTTACATTATGACTAATCTCTAGCAAGTGTACTTACCAATTGTAGTATCGGTGTAAGCACATGGATCGTTCCTCTAGGACTATAATTACTATTACTTACCCTAATTATACTATCTAGCCAATATAATCCAAGTGATATTAATATATTTAGGCAACTAATTAATTAATTAACCCTAGCAGAAGGGAATGTCAACACTTCTAAGAATATCATATCACAAAACCATCCTTAATCTTGATTCACCACTAAACCTTTTTCCAATTCCTTATAAAACATTCATTAATGAGTTATTTAATTTGTTAAACTACAAATTTCCTTAATTCCATTAATCTCTCTTTCAAGATAAGTGAATTCTAACCCTATATGTCTAATGGAAATGTCTTTCGTCATTAAATGCATACAAAATTGTATTAGAGTTTATAACTCCTTTAAAAGATTCAATCTTTATGTGGAAAGTTCGTGCGATCTATGTCTAAAGTCATATTCAAACTTCTCTACTCATGCTAAATCTATCTTATCAATCAATACATCGATCAAATTAACAAGAATTATGCAATGAATGTAATAGTACACACATAATAATTCAAAGAATAATTAAAGCACATGAGCAGATTCAAGAAAAGCACAAACTTCCATTAACAAAATAATCCAATCTCTTCATTAGGGTTAGTGTTTCTCAAGGTCTAGGGAATGGAAATCTATTTTTCCGTAAAATAAAAATTACAATTATAGAATAAGAAAAAATAGTAAGGAGTCATGATTATAACCCTTAAAGATGAAGTCATGTGATCTCCAATAAATCCTAGTGTTTCTCCCCTTTAAAATACCTATTTTTCTCTCTAGGGTTCGTAAAAAAGATCAAGAATATGTAAATGACAAACTGAGAGCACTATTTATAGGAAAGGAGTCGTTTAACTCTACATGACCATCCTATATGATCGTGTACAAGGCTGTGTAATGTAAAAACTACTTGATCGAAGGGCAGCATGACCACGAGTATGGCCTGTGTCAATAGGCCGTATACCTTTAAAATCAATTATGGTCGTTTTCTATCCTCTATACCAGCATTCTAGACAATTTTTGTAACTTCCTTGTGTACTTTAAAATTGCTTGTTGGTCACTCTTTGTCTCCTATACCAGTATTCTGCACAGCTTGTGCAGAAATGTTATATATTGTAAATCTTCACTTTACCTATTTTTTCATTAAACTCTTACTGAACTCATCTAATTGGTCTTCATTAAGCTCAAAATCTTCCTTTATTCTTGAAATTAACATTTTAACCAAATAAGTGTCATTTTCTTTAATAATTCACATAAAATCAATATAATATCATATCAAAACAATATGAATAATAAGGGTCTTTACACGCTTATCATATACCTCAAATGTGATATGGTTTAATAAGTATCATAAATATTGAATCATGGTAGCTGTTATGTACCTTTGTCATTGGATCTTTTCCTTGATCACAAATATTAAGAACACTATTGACATTGATTGATATTTAATAGTGTAGCATGTAATAATGTTTCGAACAATCCATAATTATGCTATTACTTTCCATTCTTCGACATATGATTTTTCAATTACACACATGCTTCAATAATAAGCCCCAATCATAAATTAATAAACACTAAAAAGCGCATTGATCATGTCTTTAATATAATAAATAAGACATGCAATCACAATATTTATCTTTATTACAAATGTGATAGATGACGATAACATATGATGACGAGAGAAAACATACATTGTCAAAAGCATCAATGATATATTTAAGGGATAATTTCGTAAATGGTATCTGAACTTTGGTAAAATATATAATTAGGTATCTGAACTTTGAAAATGATCAATTTAGTACCTACACTTGAAATTAATTGATTTAATACCTGAAAAACTTTGAGATTGATAGTATTTGAAAAAACTTGACGAAAGTATTAGTGACAGGCATAAAAAAAATTTCAAGTACTAAATTGGTCAATTTTAAAGTTTAGCACTAAATTGATCAATTTCAAAGTTCAAGTATCTAATTGCTTATTTTGTTAAAGTTCAAATACCATTTATGATACTAATCCTATATTTAATTGGGAAAATGTCAACTTTGGCACTTGAACTTTGCACAATAATTCAATTTGGCATTTGAATTTTGAAGTATCAACTTAATACCGAATAAAAATTTTTGTGGCTATTTTTTTTTACCTCACTAACACCATTTGCTTTATTTCCTGACATGGAAGAAGCATCCTATCAATATTAGATAGTATTAGGATTATTAGTAAAAGTTTAATGATATGTTGTCTAATCTACATCTGCAAATAGAATAAACTTGGTGAAAAAGGTAGAACAGGTTTGATTTAGTATTGAATTAATCACTTTAAAGTTTAAGTATTAAATTGAATTTCCTACTAATTTTAGGTGCAAATTTTGACATTTACTCTATTTAATTTGACAAATATAAACATGTTGACAAACAATATTTCAATAGTTTATTATCTAATAAATACAAATGCAACAAATATAAAGTTGCAAATAATAATAAGATATGTACAGGAAGAGTAGTTAAAAACACTCTTACTAACCAAGAAAATCAAAAGACTCTAAAATACTCATGTCTTTAATAAGTCTTAAATCCTTGGTTAATGGAAACAACTAGCATAACTTCAGTATCAACATGTTCAATACAGTGTCACTTTCCAGTGTCACCTTTCTTCAGTAGATCGCTAATAGTAGGGTATTTGATTTCAACATGCTTTGACCCACTTAAACTCCTGATATTCTTAGAAAAGAATACAACTATAGTGCTATCATAGTATATTAACAATGGTCTTGTGATGGACTCTATATCCATGAGCCTAGAAATTAAATTCTTTGGCTAAATTGCTTATGTCGTAGCTTCATAATATGTTACAAATTATACATGCATAGTAGATGAAGTTATTAAAACGTACTTCACACTCTTTCATCAGGTTGTTCCCTCTACTAACATGAAAATATAACTGAAGGAGATTTTAAATCATCTGGAAAACTAATGCAATGCAAATCAAAGCATCCAATCACTTCAAGTTTCTCAATTCTCTTATATATTAACATATAGTTCTTTGTTTTCTACAAGTATCTTAAAACCTTCTTAACTGCAGCCCAATGATCATACCCATGATTGGGAAGAAACCTTCTGTAAACACTCACAACAAAAGTAATATTTGGTCTTGAGCAAACTTGACAATACATCAAGCGACCCATAAGAATAGGTTAAGATACATTTTTGATAAATTCTCTCTCAATATCATTTCTAAGACTATGAAGCTCACAAATTTATCTCCTTTAATAAGGCACATCTCTAAGATGAGGAATTTGCATCTTAAATTTATTTAATCACAATCAATGTAGACTCTTTGAGAAAACCCTAATAAAGCATGAAATCCATTATGACAAATCTCAACGTCTAAAACAAAAAATTCTTTCCTAAGATCCTTCATGTCAAAATTCTTTTATAATAGCTCTTTTGTTTAATGCAACAAGCTTAAATCACTGCTAGTCAACAAAGCATTTTCAATATATAAAATAAGAAAGATAAATTTGCTTCCACTAACCTAGGGATAAATGCAATGGTTCCTTTTATTCTCAAAAAAACCTAGAAAAGTAATGATCTCTCAAATTTTCAGTATCATTACCGTGAAGCTTGTTTAAGACCATAAATTGGTTTTCTTAATAACAAAGAAGATGTTATTTACCATTCTCTCAATAAATCCTTAAGGTTGTATCATATACCCCTTAAACCCAACCCAAAAATCATTCAAAAAAAGATGTCTTCACATCAATTTGGTGTAGTTCTACCTTATAATTAATAAACAAGGCCATAACAATTCTAAATGAATCGTTGCTTATAACATGTGAGAATGTCTCACAATAGTCAATTTCCTCCTTTTAAGTGAACCTTTTTGCTACTAATCTTGCATTAAAACACTCAGTTTTTCCACTTGATTCTTTATTTATTTTAAATATCCATTTTCAATTAACGAATTTGTAGCCTTGGGGAAGTTCAACAAGCTCTCAAGTCTCATACTTTATTGTTAACCATAGATTGGATCTCATCTCTCATTGCATTGAATCACACAATAGATTGTGGGCTACATAAAGTATGATTATATGTTGATAATTCAATAATATCATTGAGAGTTAATGTCTCAAATGGTACCTGAGTTTTGACAAAATATACAACTAAGTACCTAAAGTTTGAAATTGATCCATTTAGTAGTACCTAAACTTTGAAGTTAACAAATTTAGTACTTGAACGGACTTTTCATAACACTAAAAATGCCTCCATCAATTCTTTCAAGTATTAAATTTGTCAATTTCAAAGCTTTTTAGGTACCAAATTGATCAATGTCAAAGTTTAGGTACCATTTGTGACATTATGCCTCTCATTGATCTCTTCAATATTCTCACTAAGATACGAAATATAATCATTAAATACAGCAAACGTCTCTATGTTTCTAATCTTTAAAGTGGCATTTCTGATGTATGCTCTTAAGGTTGGCATATCTCATTAATGGGTATGACATTAATGGTTTGTGGATCATTCACATCAATAGGCAAATGTACAATAGGTTAAACAAAATTAGACAATGGAAAAATCATCACAGTTTTATCATTTCTAGATGGTTCATTACATGTTAGATAAACTACATCAAACTTCATAAATTTAGTAGTCATATACTCAGCAACCTTAGTACCATGTATGGGATAATAAAACTTATACCCCTTTGAATAGATGGTTAATAAGATAACAAGTAGAACTCTGATCGGTGATTTTCTCATATCAATTATTAATCCTTACTTCAACTTGACAATTCCAAACTATTAGTGATTGTGCCCTAGTCTAGTCATTGGATATTGTCATTCTTGCTTTTAAATTAAGAGGCATTTGTTATTATATTATTTACATGTTTACTTTATAATAATGTCCTTAAATAATCATGAAATTAGTTTGAATGTCCTTAGATGCTCATTATTGTGGGAACAATAATGAATTGAATCTAGTACGAGGTTCGATTGATAATCATGGGATGTTTATTTGTGTGAAGATACAAATCAAACTTATAGTATATATTAGAGAATTGAGTACCGTACTGACCCAGTATGAGATCATTGGATTAATATCATAAGTGATTCTTATAATAACGATGTCATTGTATCTATAGACCTAAAATCACCACGGATTCTAACATGAAAAACATTATCACTTGACTCAATCAAATGTTATCTTTAACTGGATAATTATAAAAGTTGAAATTAGGCATAGTGTGAATCACGTAGAGGAAGATGAGTGACTAAGATGAGATTTGTCCCTTTCATTATGAGAGAGATATCTTTGGGTTTCTTGATAAGTGAGATTAAAAAATGTATGGCCATACTCAATTGAATTGATAGTATGATCAATGTCATTTGTTTTATCAGTCCACTTGGAGATCGAGAAATGATAAGGTTGAATAATATAGGGTTGACATTATCCATACCTTATGTTCAATATAGATATCATGTGACAAAATGATTATGAAATAAGTTATGGATCAAGTAAAGTCGAATCACTGATCTTCACTTAATTTGGATGGGCATAATGTCTTGATATATGTCACTTATGTGTCATGGGCTAGAAAAGTGTTTTGGGTCTACTACCAATGTTAAGTGAACCTATAGGTTCGCACATAAAGAATAAACCGAATGGGTCATGAATAAGCCCAATGGGAATTTCTTAATTATATATTAATTTTAAATAGTTAAGAATAATAAATAATAATCTTTTTTATTTGGAAGAGAAAAACTTCTCTAAGAAGTAGTTTCCAAAAGGAAGTAACTTCTAAAAGAAGTAGCTTTCTTTTGGAGTGGTTTCAAAAAGGTAGTAACCTCTTGTAAAAGCTACCTACTTCCTATACATAGTGATCTCTCATGAAGTTAAGATACTAACTTTTCATGACACCTAAAATTGGAACGAACATAAGAGATTGTGCGAAGAAATTCTTGTGGTAATCTAAAATGGTTGTAGAGAGTGCTAGCATGCTAATACCCATTTTCGGTGTGTTCTTTCGTGTGGATACCAATAGAAGGTGTTCGTGATTTCGCAATGGTAGCACATCTTTCTCACTAGCATTTTGAAAAGCATTTGAGGTAAAATATTTACTCCTCTTCAATTTATTTGAACCACTTGGATCCATTCAAGAAATTAGATTTTTATAAAAAAATAATAATAAATTCCATTGCAAATTGTGATTTAGATCCTTAAATTCCCAACACAAACATAAAAGTGAATCAAATTACGTTTCCTATTGGTCCATAATTCAAAAGGCATTTTAGAAATAAAGTTACTGAGAACATAGTTAAGAATGTACAAAGTTGTCTTATTGGGCCCATTCTAAAGAAAAGTTGGTAAATTAAATGACTCATCGTACTCCTTATCATGTTTTTAAAGGTGTGGTTACATCTCTTAGCCACACCACTTTGTTTAGGACTCTCAAGTATGGTATATTAGGCAACAATCTCACGCTCTTGAAAATAATTGGTGAACATAACCATATGTTGCCTTATATCACCATGTTTGCCATAACATTCACCACGACTGACAAATCTTACAATCTTAATGACTTTCTATAATTGATTTTCAACTTCAAGCTTGAAAATTCTAAATTTTTTCAAGAGCATCAAATTTTCATTTATCAAATAAATGTAACAATAAGAAAAGTCATAAAAAATTAATAAAATATATATATATATATATATTACCACATGACGTTGGTGAATAAGGTCCACTAATGTCAGTGCAAACTATTTCTAATAGGTTTAAACTACAAGTTGTACCTTGTTTTTTTGTGTTAGTTGGTTTACCCCTAATGTAATTAACAAAAGTTTCTATGTCACCACAATCAAGAGAAGGATGGACCAACTTTTTTTTTAAGAGAAGTGACTAACCTTTTCCACCACAATATTTAAGATTTTCTATTGGTTAAAGGCCTTTTAGACACAGTACGAGGTATGTTCATTATTATTATTCAACACATCATGCATAATTCATCATTCAAAACACCATGGCCAATAATTTCATAGTTTAAAGACAATTTAACTTTTTCATCATTGAAAAAAAAAAGAAAATCCTAATTTATCCAATAACAAAATAGAAATTAAATTTCATTTAAAAGTTGGTATCTAAAAAATGTTTATCTAAAATAAGTTGAAACCAGTCTGTAAATTCAAACAAATGGTTCTTAGAAACTCAAAATCAACTTTAACATTATTTATTACTCTCAATTTGGCTTCACATTCACTCGATTAATTTTTTTCTTTTCCTTATGAACTTATGCAAAGGAATAGCAACATAAACAGTAGCCGTTGCCAAGCTACCAAGAATTTATTGGAACATTAACCAAGTTAAATTGAAAACAAACAAGCGCTAGTGAATCACTGTTTTCTTAATTTTTCTTTTCAAACCAATGATTAAATCGAGTGCATTCACTCTTCTTATATTCAATTTTCTCACAAAATAAATATCTAACATCTTTCTTAACAGTAGCTTTAGGACACCTCCCCCTCTCTTAACATGAGTAGTTTGACCACTGTTTTGCCTCTTAGATTCTTAAACTTTCTTAAGATCATAGTGAGAATATTTTCTTTGAATACCATGTTCTTTATGGAGAATTAATATATATTGGGAAATAACAAAGAGATTCTCACTCTTTTTGTCTTTTTTAGTTTCTCTTCATTAGCAACATAGATAGAAATAAGGTCTTTAATACTCTAGGTTGAATTAAGAGGATTATAGGTAGTTTGATTTGGCTAAAATAAGGTAGTATGAGATCAATAGCATGACTAGCTATGAATTTTTAAAGAAGAGGAATTTCAAAATTTTTGAGTTTTGATTGAACATGAAGCATTTTTAGGATGTACTCTATAAGACTAGGCAAAAAAACCAATAGAATTGAACCAAACCAAACAAAACTGAGCCAAACTAAACCGAAAACATGATTTTTTTAAACAATTAAGTTTACAAAATGCTCAATCCAAACCAATTTGTAAATTTATGGTTGGTTTGAAGGGATAGAACGAACCAATCCATAAAATTAAATCAAATCATTTTAGATAAATATGAAAATATCTTACTTGTAATTATAAATTTTGTTATAATGATTTATTAAAGGTTATATATGTTCTTATGATTTTATTACGATATTTATTATATTATAAATATTGGTTAATTATAACTTATTCTTTTTTATAATTGTTTTTTAGGCTCAAGATATATTCCTTTATTGATAACTTAATGTTGTTTTTAATTAATCATTTAAACTCTATGGAGTATGGATTTTATTATTTAATTATATATCTTATTCTATATTAATTTTTCATTGTAAATTTTATTAGTAGATCACTTTTATTCATAGATAACTTTTATTGGTATATGATTTTTCGTTTTTTGCCAAATTTGTTAATAGATGTTTGATTGAATTATTTTTTAGAGGGCTATAGATTATATTTTACTATGAATTATTTAGTAAGTGAACTATGTTAGTGCCTAAATGATTTTAAGAGGGATTATATATTATAAATGTCATGAATTTATAAAGTATTTTGCTGAGGTTCACAATTTGAATTTTATAGTGTGATTTTAATATTTGAATATCTACACAAATACAAAATATTAGAATTAAGATTTTTTTATTAGAATTTTAATTTAATTCGCCATTCAAATTGAATTAAACTGTTATTCAATGGTTTGATTTAGGAAGGGGAAAAACCCGAACCATAAATTATAATTTGGTTTGGTTTTAGTAAAACCGCACCAAACCGATCCGTGCCTATCCCTAACTCTCTAACCTCTTCCCACTTATTAGAGGTTTGGTACATATTGCCCATAGTAGTAAAGAACTCTCTAGCATTGTTAGTCTTAGACAAGCCACTAACAACATGCTCAAATATGGATCGCTTTGTGGCTACAAGACTCAATTTGTGGATCACTTTCACCTAGCATATGAGTCCTTTTACTCAACAAAACTCTCACTATTGTGTATGTACAAATATATAATATATATTTGTTATATATGCGATGTATAACATTTTTACATGTATAGTGTTATGCATGTATGTAACTTTATGCTATATGTATGTTTTAATATATAAATACATATTGTTTTACTATATATTGAAAAAGATGTATAGGCTAAATATACATGATTATATGTGTATATGCTTAAAATTATCTTATATATATATTTTTATATAAAATCTTCATATTTTATATCAATATCACCTTATTTTTGTTAATGTATTTATTTATATTGATTATTCTATGTCACTACCATAAGCCCAAATAGTTTATTAGCTATAATCTATTTAAGTTTAAGACAAAAATTATTATAAACATTTTTTAATTTCATATATCCCATTTCTCTAAAGCAATCTATCAATTATCTAATTTGATTTTCTTGGCATTTCTTTTTTCATAAAGTTAAGATTATTTGATATATCATATTTATTTCAATTTTTGTAACTTCGTATTATAAGTTTATGATTTGAATATAACTTTACCGTTAATTATTTTGAATACTAGTTATCCTATTCTTAGTCAACTTTTAGATGATCATTTATTATTTAACTTAGTAGCTTTATCAATAATTTTTTTTTATTTCCTATAATTGAATTTTTACCATGGGAATATTCGTATATTTGTTTTTATACTTTCTATTCAATTTAGTTATATCTTGCTATAGTAACTATTTAATATAATCACTTTGTATTCATTTCGATTTAACTACTATCTTCTATTAAGTTTTTTTTTCTAATTAGGTAGACTAACCTATTATAGCTTTAATCTTATGATGAGATTGTAAATTCCAAGTGTCACCTATTTATTTTTACAAATCGAACTAAAAACTTTTTGTCACAGTTGCTAATAACACGCACCATTAGTAGCCATCTCACATGAGAGACATATTAAAGCAATCTAAGGTCAGCTTGAGTCATTGCTTCTAGCCTTCATATTTATGCACCTACATCTTATGTAGTGGGGTTAATACAGTTGATCGATCATGTACGATAGGCATGGTGGTCAACCCAAGAGAAGTCTTGAATTGATGACATGTATAGGATGTCGCAAAGAGAGGCATGGGAGGAGGAACAAACAAACCTGGTTCCTCAAATGCACGAGTGTGACAAAAGATCAAATCAGATAGGTTCGATCATTCTTAATTTGTTCTTTGTAGAATAGGTGTTTTGATCTTTCTAGAGTTATTTCAGTAGAATTTCTACATTGCTCTTGATCTTAGCAATGCGCCGAATGCCCCCAAATGAGAGGAGAAGCATCTTATTTATAGATGTTTGAGGCTAGCAGTAGCCGTTGGATGAATCTGGATGGATGGTTGAGATGAAACATTGCTTGCAACTATTGGATCTCTTTTATGAATCCAATGGCCATAATATATCCCTTCTTTTATGTATATGGGCCTGGAATAGAAAGAGGGCTTTTAAATAAAAATGGAGCTCATTTTCTTATTAAAATAGCCCATCTTTAATATAAGATAGAAATAGGCTCATTTTATTCCAATAAGCCTTATTTTAGCCAAATAAAGCCCAAATTAACCCCTGAAGATATTTTTTGAGTCTACTTTTCACGCATAAGAAATTCAAATAAGGCCAAGAGTGGAATAAACAAGTTCAACGATCTCTGTTCTGAGTCTACCAAGCCAAATCTCCTTACAACATCCCTTATTGGACTTAGTCTTCTAAGCGCTGTCACTAGCCTAGAAGACTATCTTGTGGCGTTAAATTAGGCCAAGAGCCTAATTACCAAAATGACCCTCTACATTTTGCCCCTTGGCCAAAAGCTCATTTAGCAAAGTCATAAAAGGGGCTTTTAGGCATTTCATTAAGTGGATGTTTTCTTCAGAGTTGTTGTAGAACATTAATAAAAAGTTGCACTTGACATGAAGTTGTGTACTGTATTAATATAGCCAATACTTTTTACATTTGTTAATGAACCAAACTTGTTATATTCGTGCATGAAGTATAGTGAGTTGAAGTAATCTTCTTCAAACTTGTTGTAGAATATCTAATGAAGCAAATTTTGTTGTCACATAAGCACTTAGGTTATTGAGTAGACCAATATGTCTTAGGATTTCCTTTAATGGATTGAAGTGACATGAAATAGCCTTCTTTTTTCGAACTACTGTTGAGAGATTCATTTCATTGCATTTATTTCATATTGCAACTTTAGGATGATCATCTTGTCTTATTCTTCTTTTTCATAATGCTTAATATTTGAATGAAAGCATTAAGATAAGCTCTGAAGCATAATGGTAAATGGGGCAGATGCTGTCGCATAAGTGATGCGAAGCTCCGAGGCAAAGTTGTAAAATTTCCCCTATTTCACATTTATTATTATACATATCTAAAATAAGCTAACCAAGACTTAAATTAAATAGGCAAGTTGCACTCTCTTATTTTTTTTTTTTTTTCGAATTTTAAGCACCGTCTAATTAAATTAGGCAAGGAAATGATATTTATTGCAAAAATTATTTCGACCCAATCCATCAATTATACCATGTTTACCAATTTAATTCCCTGAAGTCCTTCTCTATTCCCCACATTACCAATTTAATTCCATGAAGTCTTTCTCTATTCTCCACATTACCAATCCCATCTATGACAACAATCGATTTCTTTGAAGCCACTGCTATAATCGTACTTATCCCCGAGATATGTGCCCGCTAAATGTTAAGAGGTTTTGTCCCAGAGACTAGTGATCCCCAATATCTACTAAACCATAGAATTCTTCGAAGGTTCTTAGCAGGTAAATATATTTCAGCTTTTAATATAAGAGATGTCAGGCCTGGAGTTTTCATGGAAGTGATTTTTTTTCGTTACGATTTTTTTTTTTCATTTTGAATAATCAATAGATTATTGTTGTTAATATATATATATATATATATATATATATATATATTGTTTTCCCTTTTCCTCATGATTTAGGCAATTTCCTTAGGATTCAATTGGCCCAACTAACAATTTCCGATGGATTCAATTCACACGTCTTAGTTGTCAAGATTTAGATGGGTTACTTTCATGATACTTACCTTTGGATTCAATGGCCTATTGGTTAGCCTCCGTGCATGGTGTGTTGATTTATTGTAATAGTGGACCATCTAAATTTGTCTTGCTTGTGAAAGTTTTCTGCATAGTGTGTTGATTTCCATAGTCCCCATGCAAGGCTTGTGAAATCTCCGTAATCCCTGGATATGCCAAGCTGATTTTACCCCCATCAATTCTATGGTCACGTTCCATCTAAATTTCCTCAAAGTGTGAGGCATCCATATGAGCATCAAGTATTCTAATTGAATATTCTTGGTGGTATTTTCAAGTGATTTTCTTTCTAAGGCATGAAGTTGGGTGATTAATTTGGCCATTGCCATATTTGCCCTTTTTTATACTTTTTTTTTCTTTTTTATTATCTTGATTTTCTTTCTTATGGGTTTTTGATGTCCTTGCAAGTTCACAAAGCTTCACTTTCTTGTTGTGGGTTTTATATTAGGCTTCTCCATTTTCCAAGCTCTCCCATTCTTTGCTAGACTTGGCATGAGCCCACGAATAGACTTGTATCACTCTAGCACTTGACCCCTGGCACAGGCCCACGAGTGGACTGGTGTTATTTTGGTACTCGGCCTCTTCTAACCTTGATACAGGCCTGTGGATCCCTAAGCCCATTCATACTAGGCCTCATCTCCCATTTTGCTACGTTCAAGGGGCTCACAATGAATCCTTATCAATCAACCAACCGAATCCATTAGAAAGATCTACTGGCTCACCAAGGAGGACGTATACCTACGATCCAATCTCCTCATGATAATTGGGCAACTAGTGTCATAAAGGGCGACTCTTTCTGATGAATGTAATGACCAAAGGGTCTCGCGTGCCTATACTTGCAGGCGGACACCGTTCATCACTCCGGAAGCTTCTCTAGAGTCGAATAATTTTATCAATGCTGCTTCTATACTACGCTTCAGGAACGAAGGCAAAGAGTTACCTTTATCAAATACTTATCCTAAGCTAGTCATCATCGAATGGTCCTCATGGGTATCACACATTCCCAGGAATAAAGATCATGTAGCATTATTGAAGTAAGCTAACATCCATAGTGTGATCACTTTGTCTATGCAGTTTACCTTTAGGAAGATGAAAGGTTCAGCGAAGTGGCGCACAATATTGTTTAGGTGGAGTACTTAGACTCACACCTTAATAGCATCATGGGGTGAATTTACCCCAACATTAGAGGATGTATTCCTCCTATTGAAGCTTCATTCTTTTGGAAGTACATACATTGTTACTATCCTACACTCACCTAAGCATACGAGAGTGTATGATAATTTGATGGGAGCCTACCATGACATCAAGAAATTGAAGAAAAATAGTTTTTCATCATGGATCAGTTACTTCTTCAGATATAAGCTAAGGAAGCAACGCACTACCAAGGGGCTTGGCTGTGATAGTGAGTAAGTTTGCTCATCTTCTGTTATTTTATTCTCTAAACACATGTCATACTCATTTCTCTAAACACATATCATGCTCATTCTATCTATGATACTAAAGATATATTATTATTATCTTTTTATACAGGTTCGAACTTGCAACATTCATTACTTTGTGGCTATCAATGTTTATCTTCCTTGGAGGTCTCGAGGAAAGTCATCCCTCAACTATTCCCATTAGTGATATGTGTCCTGCCCTAAAGGGTACCCTAAACACGATAGTCCACCACACTTAATATTAAAGATTAAGTATGACGACCTCAGTCATCCCATAAATTTCGATACTGGGTGTAAGGCGTACGTTCATAATCATAGAGGACTAACTTTGAAACAAATTGTTTAAGAAGATATTCATATAGCATTTTAAGAATGGAAATCATAGAATAATAACCGAAATAGGAAATTATATAAAAGGTCTTACAATCATCAAAGGGGCATTCCCCCGCTAAAAGATATAGTTCATCAAAGTCTACTGAAGCCTAATCAAAATTAATTACAAGGAGATTTACTTAGAAGTCCAAGTCTACACCTAGTCTTTCACTTCTTTCAAAAACTCCTTAGGCCAAAAGGTAATACTTGTGAGAAATACCCCTAGGGCTTCAACCATAAATGGGGAAACTGAAAAAATGTATCTATAAGGGGGTAAGCTTCTTGCTTAGTGAGAATTAAATTCACAAGCAAAGCACTCAATAATCAATAACCAACCAAGTTATTTAATCAAATATAGATATAGGCAATCACGTGAGCAAATAATACATATGATTTTTCGGGAATCATATGTTTGAATGGATTTACCTCTCCATTCGTTGGTTAAGTGTTCTGGGCAACGAAGCCATAGTTCACAAATGATATTTTTTTAGTTTTGTACAGATTCCTACTAATCGCTAAAATGTAGTTGATTCGGGTGCCCACTCACCATTTAATTACAAACAATTGAAGTCATAGATTTTGATTTCGGGTCCTCGACCTCATTACTATGCCCTTGTCCCACCAAGGGCATACTAATGAATGCAATGTGACTCACTACCTATCATGCATGAATCATTTAATTTAAGTAACCATGACATAGTATTAGTCATTTTCTAAGTGACCATAGAATTTGCAGAGAACCAATACTAAACTAAATCATATAATGATTAATTAATAATTCCTGTCTTAATATACTTATCATAATTTCAACCATGTAAGTAAAACACATGCGCTTTCATGTTTTGTCTTTTCCTAAAATCTAGTGTCACTAAGCTACAAGCAAATACATAAGTACGATTGCGAGAATTTAAACTCACTCGGCCATATCAGCAGAAGCTCCTTAGTCATAATAGTCATCCAGGTAAGGTAGTTTGAACTCCACCTCATCTATACAAAAGAAATACCCGAAATGAGTATTTCTTGGAAGATCTACTTAAACTTACAACTCTATTCTACTAAGTTTGTCCAAATTCGCATAGAGTGAAATTCTAACTTAAAATGGTCATAACTTGCTCATTTTAACTCAGAATTTCATATATTATATACTGATTTCTATCTACTAAAAAATATCTATCTATTTCTAGGGTTATTTCCTACATACAAGGTCATTTGGGATGCTAAAAGCCACGGCACAAATTCAAAACGAAAAGTTCTAGATTTTGCAAAATAATTTTCCAACTCAACTTTATTCAAAAATCTTTTGGCAAAAATATAGATATATATATATATATATTTATGATTGAAAAATCCTTTGAGTATATATATAACTCACTTTATATGCAAAAATTCTAATGGTGTTGTCTCAATGATTATTTTTGTAAAAAAATTCATCTTGAAGTGTTGAAATTTTAAACTTGATAAATTTCTTTTCAAAGTATTTTGAAGAAACTTTATATTTTCTTAGGTTAATAAATGAGTATATTCTTATTTTATTTCTCATTTCTTTTCTAAAGCATATAAAATTTTCCTTTAACTTTGGTCTTTTACAATTTTTACTTCTAGTGATAAAAGAACAAAAATTTTAAAAATTTTATTAAGTTGTGGATAACCTATTTATAATTTTACCTTAAGAATGGTTTTAATAAATGAGTCTTTTTCCTCTTATATTTTTGTTTATTAACTTTGAAAAAAAAAAAAACTTATTTCCAAAACTTGGCCTTTTATTTTCCTTTACCGATTTTATTTGAAAATAAATCATCTTTCCAAGTTATTGGTAAATTCCATTGTTTTTTACACTTATCATTTTAAAGTTCTTTTTATTTCTTTGAAAATAGGTTCCTTCTTTAGAAACTTGAAAATCATTATTTTTTTCTAAGTGGGTTTACAAATTAATGAGTTGATTTTATCTTAACTTGAAAACTAGTTTACTTCTTGGTTGAAAAAACTTAAAGCTTTTCGTGAAAAATTTGAATACCAACAAATTATTTTAGTAAGTCTTAGGTTTGTCTTGTTATGAAAAGAAAATGTTTATTTCTTTTATTTCCTTGGTAAAACCATCATTATTGTCTTTTGAGAAGACTTTAAGAAAACTTGAGAAAATGTTGCCAAAAATTTCATTTTCTAAGTTGTTGATGAAAACTCCTTTATTTAGTGACTAGTTTCATAAAAAGTTTAGTTTCAAGTTCCTTTTAAAAAAAAATTCTACTTTAAATATTGTTGAGACAATATCATTATGAAGATGCATGTATTATGAGCATGTAGTATGTAGATGATAAAAATATAAGGTAAGAAACAATATAATAATAATAATAAGAAAGATATTATGGTCAAGTATTGGGAACCTTAACTTCATCAAGGTGACTCGGTCAAGTATTCGGAGCCTTAACTTCATCAAGGCAACCCGGGACTATGTCCAAAAAAAAAAAAAAAAGAGCAATAATAAGAGCAAATATAGTAATAAGCTTGTTTGTGAGTTAGTGAGCATTTAGGCTCTATAATATATATAGATAAGAAGTTAGATTAGAAACATGATATTAACAATAAGATCACAATAATAACAACCTAATAGTAAAACAACATAATATAAAATTTATTCATGAACGAGAATAAAACATGAACATATTATTGCTTCTCTAACATTTGAATGTTTAAGAAATATACACCATGGTCATGTTAAGTTATATGACATGGTAGAAAGAAATGGGTAAGAATATATACCTAAAAGAAAGTAAGGAAGTGGTGGTGTAAAGAAAGTTTGGATAGTGTTTATGTGTGTAGGAAATATGTAGGAAAAATTTAGGTAGTAAAGAAAGAAAAGAGGGATTTTAGGAGAGAGTGTTTGTGGAGAGAATTCGAGAGAGTTTTAGTTAGTGAATGAGTGTGTGAAAGAATTGGAGGGAGATGGGGTACTTATAGAATTTTTGGAGTGAAAATTTTGTTAATTAAATAAATTGAAAAAGAAAAATAAACGTGTGTGTGTATGGGAGAGAGAGGGCTAACGTGATGCTTGGAGAGGAGAGAGAGAGAGTGGTTTTGATTTGTTTTATACTTTTGTTAATTAAAAGTAATAAGATGTAAGGTTTGATGTGGATGAAAATGTATGGGAAAAGGAAAAAGTAGAAATATGTATGGTAGAGTGTAGAAATAGGTATAGAAAAAGTAGAGATAGGTGAATAGTAATGAACAGTGTAGAATGGTACTATGAATAGTGGATAAGATAAATTAATACCGATAGTAATGAAAATATGCGTAATTAATCTATATCTGATATTTTTAGATACCGAAAAATCATAAAACTGATTTTTTTTGAAATCCTTATATTTTTACGAGTTTATTAGTATTATCGAAATATTTTTACCGTCGGAGGTACCAGGGCACAGCTTTCGAAAACTGATTTCATTCGGGTCCGAAAGACACCAAATTATCGAATATGATATTTTTATGCATCTTTATATTATTACGAACTATTATCTACTACTATTTCAATTTTGTTGTTTTGGGATTAGGAACACAGGATTGTCGGATCTAATCTATTAGGGTTTGATATGTATTTGTTGACCTTAGGGTTTCCGATTGACTTCCGGTTTAGGGTTTGAACTTAATCGTAGCATAAAATCTAAGGGATTACAATATGCCTAGCTGTGGGGCGAGAGTTTGCTCTTGCACCCTTTTATTTAGGCTCGCTCTACTATCGCCTCGATCTGTACCACCATGCCTCCACTAGGTATATGGGTCGTTTTTTTATCTGTTGTTAAATGGATGTTGTCTTCCTTTAGATTTTCTTTTGTGAGAGGTTCGAAAGGCATTTTTCTCCACTAGTCACATATGAACATTCCAATTTGAACCATCCCCATGCATGGGCATGGTCTGGCAATGGGTAAGGTTTTGAACGATCCTTATTAGCAATGATAGATAACTGCTCTGAGTTCAAATTTCGCCCATATGTAGAGAAGATCATATGATATCAGACCTGCAATGGATATTATCGTTCTAAGGCACGTGACCCTTCATTGAGGGATCGAAAAAATGTGTCATTTAACAATGCACATCTCCTTCAATGGTGTACATCATGAGTTTGTCATTGATCCTTGATGATGTCAAAGGTCAAAAGGACAACTTACTGGAATTAGAAGTCATGATTTACTCTCCTCATAAGGTGGCGCGCCAATTTAGGTATGACTAAGGTGTTCTAGTAGATGTATTCCCTGCCACAAACTTTGAATCTTGTTTTACACTCATATCACCAAGGGAATTCAAACATATACATTCGACACTTAGAGAGATATATGTTCCTTCAAAGAAGCGCCATAGTTAGCTTCTTCTAGCTGATTATTATACTAGGCAAGTTGCATGAAGATGTTTTTGAGCTATATACTTGCTCAAGACAATGAGCTATTGGTTGAAGCACTTGTTTTACATAGTTAGACCAATGACTTGTATGGATAAGTCACATATACACATATGAGAGGTCCTAAGTTCAATCTAAGCAAAGTTCTAAAGTGCCTTTTTTAAGGGTATAGCTTCTACCCATTTTGTGAAACACTTAGTGCCTACTAAAATCCATATGTGTCCTTTAGATGGTGGATGTATTGGCCCAGTCAAGTCAAATGCCCAAGTGCAAAATGGCCAAGGAGTAATCAAACTATGAAGTTCTACTACTGAGGCATAGATTGTGTTACCATGAAGTTGGCATGGAACACACTTCTTCGCATAGTTGAAGGCATTATCTTCCATAGTTGGCCAGTAATATCCCTTTTTGAGGATTTGGTAATACAATTTTCTTGCCCTTGATGTTCACCACAATCTCCTGAATGAAGTTCATTCAAGATTACTTCAGTTTCAGGTGGCACTACACCTCGCAAAAGTTGTCCCTGAAAAGAGATTCTATACAATTCATCAACCTATAAGATATACTTCTTTACTTCCTGCTTGATCATATTAGCATATCGATTGTTAGTGGAGAGGACATTATTCTTTAAGAAGTCTACATATGGCCATCTCCAATCTCTTATACTCGCAATAAATTTGCATTCCGCTTTATCTGGAAATAAGGAACAATGTGAGCAGCTAATTTGTAGTTAGGATGCATCTTTTGCCATTGAAGGCCAATAACACCCCGCACGTTGAATTCGGCGATATAAGGTTGGTCTATCCTCACCGCACCAAACTTGATGGAACTTTTGCAATTTATGCTGAGCTTCATCAATAGATATGTAGCGTGCTAAAATTCCTTCAATACCTTTGTAGTACAATACACCATGTACGAAGAGTGCTTGAGCATCGCCATTGACATCGTTTCAAGATATGCCAGCTGTGCCTTGATAGTTGTACGCCAATCAGTTGGTAACCCTATATCCCCTTTGATTAACTGCAAAGTTGTACAAGGCATAGTTCTTCTAGTGATTTGAACACTTATCTTGGCATCGAAATCACGCATTGGGACTTTGGATGCTAACATTGACAGTGCATCGACATATTTATTAGTAGAACATTTGGTATGCTTGTATCTTATAGAACGAAACCTACTAATAAGAGATTGTACAACAGTTCTATAAGGAGCAAATGCAGGCTCTTTTATGCCAAACTCCCCATTAGTTTGCTTAATGATAAGGTTTGAGGCACCTTTGATGCATATTCGAGTTGCACCCGTTTGTTGAGCATATAGCAATCCGAGTATTAGAGCTTCATACTTAGCTTCATTGTTCATACAACAAAAATTAAATAAATTTGAAGGCTAAGGGAATTTCTTCGACCTCTAGAGACGTTAGCACAATTCTAGCTCCATAGCCACTACTTCTAGATGATCCATCAAATTGGACTGACCGTTCACCATTCACTTCTACCATAAGTGAATCCTCGTGAAAACCACCAAGAATGGCCTCCATTATTTTTTCTTTGTGAATACTAGGGAATTGACCCAATAAATTTACTAGTGCCTGTGACTTTATTGCTTTTGGAGATGAGACTACAATATCGAATTCTCCAAGAAGCAAATCCATTTAACGATTCTCCCAGATAGGGCTGGTTGTGACATAAGGTACTTGATCGAGTCTAAATTAGTCATCACGATGATTTTATGTGCCAAGAAGTAATGTCATAGTTTTTGAGTAGCAAAGATCAGTGTGAGACAACGCCTCTCACATGCTGGGTAATTGATTTCACTACCTTGAAGAGTTCAACTCAAATAATATACTTGACGTTCAACTCCACTTACTTCCTGCACCAACGAGGCCCTAGTAGACTTATCAATTGATGTTAAATATAAAATCACCGGCTCTCCCTCGATTGCAATGTCCCGTATGCAGGAAAGCTAGTACTCCCTTGATTTTCTGAAATGCCTCTTCTTGTGTCGAACCCCATTCAAATTTCACTCCTTTCTTCATCATCTGATGCAATGGAAAGGAGATTTTGGCAAGTGATGGGATAAATCGTCTAACATATGATACCTTCCCTATAAAACCCTTTTAACTCTCATTGATTCTTTAATGATGGCATTGACTGAATGACTTCTACTTTGGATGGATCTACATCTATCCCTTTTCGATGCATAATGAATCCAAGGAACTTTCCTAATGCTACCCCGAAGGCACACTTCAAGGGGTTCATTCTTAATTTATATGTTTGACACCTTTCGGACACCTTCTTCAAATGGTGAAGATGATCATATGCTCGCTGTGATTTGATGACAATATCATCCACATAATCTTCCATATGATCATGCATCATGTCGTGGAAGATTGCGGTCATTGCCCTTTGGTAAGTTGCTCCTACATTTTTCAAGTCGAACGGCATTACAGTATAATAGAAGTTCCCAAAAGGCATCAAAAATGCTTTGCACTCGGCATCACCTGGTGCCATCTTGATCTGATTGTATCTACTGAATCCATCCATGATGGAGAAAAGTTCATGCCCAATTGTTGCATCAACTAATATATCAATGTTAGGGAGTGCAAACTCATCTTTGGGACACACTTTATTCAAGTCATGAAAATCCACATAAACACGTATTTGGCCATTCATTTTTTTTACAGGTATAATGTTGGCCAACTAAGTCAGGTGTTGTATGCTTTTGATAAAGATAGCTTATAAAAGCTTCTTTATCTTAGCCCTAAACTGTACCTTGACTTCTGAGTGAAATACACGCTGGTGTTGTTTCAATAGCTTAGTTCCTTGTGCTATATTCAAACGATGCATTACCAGGCTAGGATCAAGGCCTGGCATCTCTTAATGAGTCCAGGCAAAGATATCCTTGAATTCCTTAATCAAATCCACTAAGGGATCTTTGATTTTGTTAATAAGACCTTTACTAATAAAGAGGGGTCTGGGTGTTTCTCCCAGAGTTGCCAGGTTCAACTCCTTGATTTCTTCAGCTTGTGGCTTAAGCTGATCTTGTAACTGTGAGGGAGCAAGTTGGGCTTCTTGTAAGTTTGAGGGTCAAGAAAGGATGCAAATGCCTCCTCAAACCCCACAAACCGTCTTAAGCGGTATACAATATACCCATCTGTGCTAATGTAATTCTTAATCTTCACAAATTTGTTACCTCCTCTCCTTTTCCTTCAACTCCCAGATGCGGAAGTTGTTTTTCGCTCTCTAGCATCCTGCTCTTACCTTTCCTCCAATTGTGGTAGTGGTATGCCAGTAGGTTTACCAATGGTTGTTTCTCCTTCTCCAGTGTATTTATTGTAGAACTTAGCTTCTGTGAAGAAGGATTCTCCATGTTCAAAGGGGTTTCTTGCTACGAGAATAGAAACATCTTTCCCTTTTCAATGTCCTTTTATACACTGATGCAGCGTTGAGGGGACAAGATTGTGATCATGTATCCATTTTCACCCTACTAACAAGTGGCAGGAGAGAGAGGCATCTATCACATGAAATTTTGTTGACTCATGGATAAGGCCAACCTTAAAATCAACATTAATGAAACCTATTGTCTTAGCAGGGACATCGTTGAAGCCGTATATGTCAATCGTTTGTCTAACCAACTTCATCATATCAATTCTTACTGCTCTAAAGGTTGACATAGGCATAATGTTAAGTGATGAGCCATTGTCAATGATGGTTCTCCTGATGGAATGACCATTAAGTTCACTCTCCATAAAAAATGGACAGTTGTGGTTCGGATTACTATTACACATATCATCTTCTGTGAAGATTATCGCCTTCTCATGTGCCTTTGCTATCTTGTGTATTGGCTATACCGCATTGCATTGTTCGTATTAGTGTTTCGAAATTTGCACTAGAGTGTTTGTAGCTGTAATCTGGGATTCCTCGTTAAATCCAAGGAGATCAAAGAAATTCCTTATATTAGTGGTTTTAAGTAGAGCATAGTAGCATGGTTGCTCGAGCCTCCATCAACTTCCTTTCCTTTACTAGTGTGTGTTTCTTCCCGCTGTGTGCCTTTTGGTTGATGAGACTGTGGTTGTTGATCAACCTTCTGGGGAGTTATAAGATCATAAGAGATTGTATAAACAGCTTTCTGATTATTATTATGTGTAGGAAGGGAATTTCTACACACATCATTGTTATCAAGTTCAAGTTCGCCATTGCGAACCTTCTCATTGAAGATCCTCCTTAATGTACAACAATCTTTTGTCGGATGTCCTACTGTCCTGTGGGACCTACAAAACTTTGCATCTCCTTTTTCTTGTGCTGTGGGTTCTCGCTCAACCCTTGGTAATATAATGATGCCATCTTTTAGCCATCGATCAAAGATAGCATGAACCTTTCTTATAGCGCACGAAAAATGCTACTGATGTGCCCTAGGCCATATAGATTTTATATCGTTTGAATGTTTATTATCTTTATAATATGAGTCATTTTCTTTATCAAAGTTGTTATTGGCCTTTCTGCTTTGATAAAGTATTGTTCCTTAAATAAATTAGTTATTCGTTATGTCATTAAAGTATGTGACTTTAATAGTAAAACCATAAGGTGAGAAATAATTTTATTCTAAATTATCCTTAGTCATTCATTATATGGAATAATAATGATTTAAGACTAGTACATTGGCTGGATGATGATCATGTTTTATTTATCATGGATATGAGATATTAATTAAGCACATGAATGCATGTAAGAGTACATTGTATTGGAATGACAAAATATGAGAATGCTGTATAGATTAATGCAATAAGTATTTCTCATTTGCAGTGTTGTTTTAGTCCTTAGTCCTGAAATCACCATGGATTCTAACATGAGGAATATTGTGTTTTGACTCAATCAAACGTTATCTTCAATCGGATAATTATAAAGGTTGAGATTAGGCATAATATAAATCATGTAGTGAAAGTTAAGTGATTAAGATGAGATTTGTTCCTCTCATTAATTTAAGAGAGATATCTTTTGGGCGTCTTGATGAGTAAGACTAATAAATGCATGGCCGTGCTTGAATAAATTGATAAGGAGTTTCAATATCATTCGTTTAAGTTAGTCATACTTTGGAATCAAGAAATATGTGATTAAACAATATAAGAGTGTTTTGATCCACATCTTATGTTTAATTATAAGATATCATGTAACAAAAGGACTAAATAACTGATTGTTAATAGGTAAATTCGGATCACGATCTTCACTTAATTTGGGTAGGCATAATGTCTTATTAGAGACCAATTATGTTTTGTAGATCTAAAAGGTATTTTAGAGCTACTGCCAACATTAAGTGAACCTATATGGTCACACACAAAGAATGAATTGATTAGATCATGGGTTATTTTAGATAACCATATAAGGAATTTTATAATTATATAATTATTTTTAATTAGATTAAGAATAATAAATAAATATTAATTAAAATTGTTACTTTTATTAGATACGTGACATGGAGAAAACCCTAATAAGATTAGGGTGGGTAACCAACAGTCACATCTTTTTATAAATAGGAGGTGATGGTCACCTTTAGGGTTTGGAGACGCTTGCCATCGTATTAGAATTATTGAGAAACTCTATAACTCAAAAGTGAGAGACCCTTCTGAGAGAGATTCTCAAAATTAGGAATTGTTCCTACGTGCTAGCACACACATAGATCCAACTTAAATTCATTCGTGTGGATATAGTAGAGGGTGTTTGCGTTTGCAACATCTCATATCCGAATTTCTAGATTTTTTAATGCATAAAAAAGGTAACTCTATCGTTATAAATTTGATTGAACCTCATGGATCCGACTTTAAGGATTTAGAGTTCGTATTTTTATGAAAAATAAAATATATTTCCGCTGTGTTTTGATCCCTAAATTTCCAACAAAAAATGCGGGACTTCTGGAGCACCATCTCTTTTGAGTTTCTTACCATCTTTGAAGTTTCCATCTTGAGCAGTGCTTACTGATGGTTATCGCTTCTTATTTGGATCACCCTTTTATTTGAAACCAAACTGTTTGTCCTTTGTGCATTCTCCACCATCGAGAATGACTTAAGTGACAAATTCTCCAGGTGCATAACATACTCTATGAACATACCCTGGATGCAAATTTTGACGAGTTCACTTTCATCACACATATCTTGGATATCCAAGGAGCGTTCCCTGAAACACTCAATGTACTCCATAAGATCTTTGATACGCCCCATGTCAGTCAACGTTACTCGTTCTTGAGTTTCAAAAATTTCTCAAGAAACATCCTATACATTGTCCCTCATGAATCAACTAAGCCAAGGGTAAGATTGACATACCAAGTGTATGACTTTTTCATCAAGGACTTAGAATATTCCTTAAGCTTTAGGTCATCATCAAGTCCATAGACTTCAAAAGTCTCAATGAACTTGAGAAGGTGTTCCTTAGTACTACCTTATTTCCCATTGAATTTGATAAACTTTGAACTACCATAGTCCTTGGGATAGGGTTTTTCTGCAATCCTTTGCAGGTGTGGAAGCATCAGATTGATGACACTAGTAGCAAACGCAGCTTGCACCTGTCTCAGTTGCTTTTCAAGATCTACCTTCTTCACATATGAAGCGGAAGCAAATGATGCATTAACTCCCACTTGAGGAGTTAGAGTAATGCTACGAGGCACAGCTATGCTAGTCGCAAGTGGTTTGATATTGCGTCCAGAGGAAGAGGAACCTCCGAGATAGACCCTTGCCCTTTCTCCGATAGCAGGCGTGTGATCTCTCAGAGTTTGAGGCAGTAAAGGCTTCAATGACTGTAGTGGCTCTTGCTGATGTCCTCTCTCATTTTCAGCAATGGGAATAGTAGTTTGCTCGAGTTGAGCATCATGTAGGGTCTCATGGAAAGTATCCTATGGAACAATAGTAGCTGGTGTGATACCAACCACTTGCACGTTTGGTGTGGGGAAAGTTATCTTAGGAAGTGAACTTCATGATGCAGTAGCAGCTTCTACCATACCATGTAGGAATTGCTTAAACACATTGAGAAATTAATTGATAGCTTTAGTATTTTCCTACATGGTGCATATCATGAGTGCACTATCAACTGCAGGAGCTTATACAGCTACAATAGTGGTATTTTCATCTACAGCGTGAGTCTCCTCAACTACATCAGGATGATTCTCCTAATCTTGGCAGTTTGCTTCCTGTTAAGTTCTCTTACATGAAGGTGTCATTCTTGTTAAGAGCTTATTCTCGTCCCCAGCGAAGTTGCCAAATAATGTGTAGTGGGGGTTATTATAGCTGGTTGATCACGTGCGATAGGTATAGTGGTCAACCCAAGAGAAATCTTGAATTGATGATATATGTAGAATCTTACAAAGAGAGGTGTGGGAGGAGGAGAAGGCAAACCCGATTTTTCGAGTTCGCAAGTGTGACATAAGATCCAATCAAATAGATGCGATCGTTATTGATTCGTTCTTTGTAGAATAGGTGTTCTGATCTTTCTAGAGTTATTTCTACAGAATTTCTACGTTGCTCTTGATCTTAGCAATACGCTGAATTCCCCCAAATGAGAGAAGAAGCATCTTATTTATAGATATTAGAGGCTAGCAATAGCCATTGGATGAATCTGGATGGATTGCTAAGATGAAGCATTACTTGCAACCATTGGATCTCTTTTATGAATCCGATTGCTAGAATCCATCATTTCTTTTATGTATGTGGGCCTGAGTTTTGGATATGGGCTTGGAATAGAACAAGAGCTTTTATAACAAAGATGGAGCCTATTTTCTTATTAAAATAGCCCATTTTTAATATAATATAGAAATAAGCTCATTTTATTCCAATAAGCTCTATTTTAGCTAAATAAAGCCCAATTTAACCCATGAAAATATTTTTGGAGTCTACTTTTCGTGCATGAGAGATCCAAATAAGGCCGAGAAAGAGAAATAAACCAGCCTGATGATCCATGTTCCGAGCCTACCAAGCCAAATCTCTCTACAATATCCCTTATTAGACTCGGTCTTCTAAGCTCTGTCACTAGTCTAGAAAATTGTCTTGTGGTATTAAATTGGGCCAAGAGCTTAACTACCGAAATAACCCTCTACACGTCTTTACAAAACACCTTACCGACAGCTAGGTACAATAAATTAACTATACACAAATAGTCCTAAGATACATCAAGTTTAAATTTATATATCTAAAAGAACATTTACATTATACTAGTGAGATGTCTTCCTCATTCAAAAGTAGTCACCGAAAGCATTAGTATCTATATCCTTCTTATAAAATACTCCTGCAATGGTAGGGTCATCACCTGCATCTTCTATCAACTTGTATTTGGGTACTTGTTTCATACAATTTGAGTATCAACACCTATACCTATTTCCTATCTTTACCTACCAGTAACTACAATAATATCTACTATCCTCATTTACTATCTTGTTTCAGTCATGAAGTAGAGTTGCTCCATGGGTCAATTGTATAAATACACTACCAAAAACCTGTAACAAGCACAATGGCAATCAAAATCTAGATATGGAATATTTACTACCTGTATCCTATTAGCCTTTTTTTGAGCTTCAATATTTTTTCTATTAGTATGTACAAAAGAAAAAAAAATAGTAATTCAAGTTTGGTAAAAGCCCGTGTTTACTTCCAATTTATCAAGTCAAATAATGCTCAAATATGTGTTTCACATTGCTCTACGTCATCTGTGCTTCATTTAAATTTACAAGACAAACTAAAATATTCTCAAGCAACCATCAATGAATAATAATTTATATCATTAACTTAGATCTTTTTCCTATTTAAATACAATTGATACTTCGTCATTAAGGACTAAAGCTAGTTCATTTTCATTCTAATTACTATCTACACATGGTTTAAGTCAATGGCTTCCTTACCCTATTATTCTAATCGGATCACTTAATGAAGTCACAACTTTAATTTTTTTTTCTTTTTGATACTTGTTAGCTCTCAATTATCCTTCTATTTAGACATTTTAATTCGTATCCATGTCTTAGCAACAATTTCAACGTAGAAGTTATATTAGAATGAACCAGATTAGCATTGGGTTACCAAGTAAAACTATGGATAACCCCCGCATTTAAACCATAACAATGTACTGTCCTCCATCTTCAAGTACAAAACAGCCCTAGCCCGATCAATAACTAACATGAACTTGCAAACTCCATGAATTTCTTTAGTTTGACATTTTTAGATAGTATTTAGCTATCATCAACTCAATACTAAATGAACACAATTCTCTTTCTAAATGTATACAACAGTGGACAACTATAAGAGAGATCATGTTGGTAAAAGTTAGTTTATCTTAGATCAGTCAGATAAAGTACTATTCGACTAAATACTTTAATTAGACACATTTATGTAGTTATTAGACTATGTCGTGTACATGTCCATTTCTTGATGCCTTGTCCGTGAACAATGAGTTGAAACTTCCTTTCTTGGTTTTGTAATTCAACCCACACGGCCATGACCAAGGATTATTCTTTGTTCCTATTCTCCTTGTCGTGGCAATTACCATTAGTAGTTAACTCCATTATTCTTCGACAGTTCGACTTGTTAGTTTCTATCTCTGAAAGTAAAAAATCTGTCTCTAAAGACTTTCAGAGACAAATTTTCTGTCGCAAATTTTTATCTCAAAAATCATCGTCGCTAATTCCTTTAGAGATAGATTTACTTTTCCGTTGCAAATTTGCTACGGAATTTCCATCGCAAATCTGTCACTGATTTATAATTAGTTATTTTTAAATATCCAATTAGTAAATATTAAATAAAATTATTCCGTCGCAAATCTGTCTCTAATTCTAAGATAGATAATTAAAAACAAAATACACATTTGCCTCCTATTTATCCTTCCCATGAGGTCATCTATCATAAAATGCTCCATACTAAGCACACTTAATATTGAAATTTTCACAAGCACTAAACCAATAAACCAATTCATATATTCATGAGTAAAGTTTCACTACTGTTTATTTAACAAATATCATAATATACAATATTATAACTACAAAACATTTTACATATCTTTTATAATTTATTTTTATTTTATAATTTCACTTTGCCTAATTATTAAGGAATTTTCAATAATATTTTATTAAAATAATATAAAATATTAATATATACTACGTTTACATTTTGTAATAATTATTTTAAATTATATATTTATTATAAATATATAATATTTTTAGTAGTATATTATTTTTTTTTCCAAATATGATATTATTATTAAAAAATATTATATATTATGTCAGTATAAATAATATTATACATATAAATTTTTATATATATTTAATGATATATATAATAATTATACTTTTTACATCACTTATTTTATATTTTATATTAACTTAATAAATTATATATTTTAAAGTAATATGTTTATTTTTATATCATTTTTATTACACTTAATAAATTATAATATAGTATAAAAAATATAAAAATATATTTTTCATTAATATATTAATAAAAAATATATAATATCAATTTAAATATATATAACTAATTGTTTTATATTATATATCTTATTATTTAAATATACTATATTTTTACATAGTATATTATTTTTTCCCCTAATATGTTATTACATTTTAAATAAAATATAATATATAAATATAAATTATGTAAGATAATATAATAAAACTTTTTATATTCAATAACATATGAATAATCATAATAAATATATAATAAAAAATTATAAATAATATGAATATATAATTTTTATTAATATATTATTGAAATATAATATATTATTTATATATTATATGTTTAAATATACTAAGTTTACGCTTTATAGTAATTATTTTATTTTACATATTTTATTAATGAAATATACTTTATTTTAAGTAGTATTTTATGATATTACTTATATATAACATATTATATATTGTTATATACTATTTTATCAAGTTGTATAATTTAATTTTTTAATATAAGTTATTATGTAAAGAAATATTATAAGATGTAAATATAATATTTATATTATAAGTACTATTTTTTTTTTATATTTTATAATATATAAATATGTAATATAATAATGAATATATTATAAATAAAAAATATATAATTAGTTGTAAATAACATATGATTATACATGTTATAGTTATTATATAATATAATTTACAAATATAATATATGTCCTTATTATATAATGCACATTTATATATATTATATTAGATATGTATAATTAAGACTAAAATTTAAACATAATTATTTATATATACATATATATATATAATAATTTAGTTTAGAGACAGACTTGCAACAGAATTTAGAAAAAATAGAAATTGGCGCTAAAATAATTTATTTTCCTCTAAAACCAGAGACACATTTGCAACGAAAAATTTTTTGTTGCAAATCATTGTGTAATCTGTCACAAATTCTATCGCAAAAGTATATAAAAATTAAAAGATTATTCATAATTTATGTCATCACAAATTCATCGTAAACCTGTCTCTAATTTATTTTTTTAGAGATAGAAATTTTCCGTCCCAAATTTTCTGTCTCTAAAGGCTATTTTTCTAGTAGTGATGCTACTATTATCATTTTAGCTTGCATCCATCAACTAATTAAATGTTAACACTCTAACCACCTATTATCTAGAAATCAATATGAAATTAAGCGGACTCGATTCGCTAATTTTTAATAAACTTGAAGGCAGGAGCACCAAAGGAGTGGCTCCATCATTTTCATTATTCTAGCATAAGCAAGTATCACGTTAGGCAAGGATGAAGCCAACATCCCAATACCCAGCCATCCCATTCAATATTATCAACCAATTAACAAGAACTACCATTTTCTTCTTTAAGCTAGCAGTTCCATATTAACAATAACATAAGCTTGGTTGTTTAACGAACTATACACCACCAATTCACCTCTTTAAGGCTCTGTTACAATTAGGTATTCATTATATCATCGATATGCCAATATTTTGTCATTGTCGAATATTATTTTTCCTAACAATTTGATAGACGTTTGTTGAATTCAAAAGGAAAGATGACATTAATGTTTTTAGCTTGATGTTTGACACATTGTAGGATGACAATTATATTATACTAAACATCACTATATCATTTTAGTGCCCTTTAGCATCTTGATATGGGGCAAGAGTCGAACTATATATAACTCCTAGAATTCCTTATTCTAGTTGAGATAGTAGCAGCAACTATTTATCAATTTTGTTATTTTTAATCTACCATTTTAGACATAATTGTTATCCTACAATATGCCAAACATCAAGCTAAAAACATTAATGTCATCTTTCCTTTTGAATTCAACAAACGTCTGTCAAATTGTTAGGAAAAATAATGTTCGACAATCACAAAATATTTTCCTCCAGCATATAAGAGTTAATAAAATGAAAATAAAGAATAAAAATTGATATTAGGATTTAATGTAAAAATTTCCATTAAAGGAAAAGACAAAGGGACCATTAGCACAAAAACTTATACTATCAACAAATAGTGGGTTTACAATGTGTAGATGCAGGATTCTTTCTGTGGTAGTCATACACACATCACATGGATCTCGTGCCTTACACATGACCTCAGAATGCTGTTGAGCAGATAGCACTTGATGAAGTGATGGCTTAGAGAGAATGATAAGGAAAAGGAACATATAATCTCAATGTCTCGAATGCACAAGCAATAGGTAAGGGAGCTTGAGTCGATCTTGCATGTTAACTTTATGGTTCTTGAACAATTAGAATGGTGATCACTTGAGTTAAAAGTTCTTAAATGTGGAAGAATGAATGAGTATTTATAGGCACTTGGCGTGGATGACGACCGTTGAATCATCTCAGTGATTAATAGATGAGATAAAGCAAGCTCAATTCATAATTATCCTAAATGAGCTCCCATGGGCCAAGACCAATAGCAATCTCTTATGTGCATGAGCAAATCTAAGAAAGGGTGAATGTGGTAAACTGGCTCAACAATCCATGTTCCTAGCCCACTAAGCCAAATCTCTTCAAGCCATCCCAATAACTGAACAAGACTCATTGGGTTCTATTACTTATCCTGTGAGTGAAGCCTAAATAAATAAATAATAACATCTAGGAATAGATGCAAAAACACCTCCTAAACTTTAGGGTTGGCGTAGATTGACTTCTTGAATTTTCAAAGTGCAGTTTTTTACCCCAAAAACTTTAAAAAATTAGCATCATAAGGACATTTGACTATTTTGGTACGAAGGAGAGGGGTCAATTTGTGCTAGAATGAAAGTTAAGAATGTGAACCCTGGTATAGATGAAAAGTTTTGGGGCTAAATCTACACCCTTTTCCATTTGTTTTAATTGAAAATGCGATATGTTCTTAACAACGCTAATTGTTTTAAATTTTAAGGGTAAAAAATCATACTTTGAAAGTTTAGGGGATCAATCCTCGCCACCCTTGAAGTTTCGGGGTTGTTTTGCATTTTCCCTTAATGTTTATATTTTCAAGCCCATATGCACACTGTTGTGTCAATAGCAAAACTTTCATCAATACAATGGATACTGATAAAAAATCAAAACCCACTAATTCACAAGAAAAAGGCAAAAACACCCATTCAATCCGAATAAATGAGAAGGCTTAACAAAAAATAGAAACTATCATCTTGTAGTATTCCACACCATGAATTCAATGGAAGAAATTTCTCATGATTAGGATTCAATAAGCCATCTAATTATGGAACTGAAGTTGTTTTAGCCAAAATTAATTTTCTTTTGATTTCATAAAATAATTTCATTTGCATCACAAATCGGCATCAACTTGGTTGTATCAAGCGAGACTAAAATATTGGTTACTTTCAATTTTCTTGTAGAACAAGCCACAAGGCTTCACTTTCCCTTTCTTGATGTTGCTTTTCTTTTTTTTTTTTTTTCTATCGCAAATTCATAATTTATGCCACATTATTCCCTTTCTTTTTTGTTATTCCTTACACACACACAAAAAATTACTAAGGTTTCAATTTTATTTGTTATAAGCCAATAAGTGTTGAACCTTAAAAGTAACAAAAATTAGTATGCACATCCAACCATCAATGTTGCCAACTTAAGGAGTGTTTGAAGCATGTTTGTTAGACAACTTACAACTCCTTCATTTCCTTAATCTTGATGAGAATCACAACTACTAAAACTATTGCCATAATGCCCATTCGAGTCAATTTATCTAGTATTCATACTATCCTAACCATAAATCAAATTTCAATACATACATACATACATACACACAAATTACATTTATTGTAATCGAAATTTAAGTTATACTTACCATTATCATATATGATGCACTTGTTTCGAATTAACAATAGTAAAAGTATTAGAAGTAAAATTCATAATACCTAAAATGTTAAACATAGAGGATAGAGTTCTTGCTTTAACAAAAGAATTAAGAGTAAATTTGACTCACTAATATCAAAGAATTGGAAGGTATCATCATCGACAACAAAATTTAACTAGATAAAATTTTGACTAAGATTGGAATCAAGCTACTAGTATTGTTAAAAATCAAACTTGCCAAAGTTCAAGACTTAGGAATCTTGAGTCATGGGTTAGGATCAATGGTGGATGGTTCTTGTGAATTATGGCAAATACAACGTATATAAGCAGTAATTTCAAATCTAGAGGTTAATCATACTTTGGCAACTTTATGTTAAGCAAAGTTTGGTTTTCTAGGGATGATAGTGGATCATGTTTGAGTCTTGAATCACAGAGGATGTGGAAGTAAGGTTTGAAATCAAAAGGAAGAGAGAAAAAAATCCAAGAGAAGGCAAAAGTGGCAATAGTGGAAGCTAGTGTGGTGGTGGGGCTTCTATGTATGTGCGATTGCAACAAGACAAAGCAATGTGATGTTATGATTGGTTACGAACGATGAGATTGAGAGTAGGCCATATATGAGATGAGCTTATGAAGGCATGAGCTTAGCCTTAAAAAATTATTGAGCTTAAGTTTGAAATTCAAGTTTAAGCCCAACTTATATCAATATTGGGCTTTAGATCAAGTATGAGCTCGAGTTGTTTACAAATGACCTCGAGTTGGGTCAAGCTGTTTGTCAAATTTAAAACTAGCTTTATTCGAACTGAAGTCTAGTTCGTTTTTTCACTTAAGTTTTTAATATCTTAATATTTTAAACCTAAAAAAAAAAAAGATTAGGGCTACAAAATATATAAACATAAATACGTAGTAGGAAAAAAATAGTTTTTAGTTTTAATTATATATTATATATAATATATCATGTATATAACTCATGAGTTAGTTAGTGAGTTTGTTCTCAAGCTTAAAGGAGTCTATTTATGAGTTGACTTGTGAGTGTAAATTGGAGTTCGAGCCTAAACAAGCAATTATGGTATAAATACCCAGTGGAATAAACTAGTACATCCCTTTGAAGTCAAATTGTCCTACATTGGAAATAACAAATATCTCTTATATGAAACAAACCTACCTAATTGAAGGGTATAACAAACACCATAATAGGGATACCTTAATCCCACATAAGGGAAAAACAACAAAAATAAAAGAAAAAATAAAATAAAAACCACCTATTAAAAACAAATCAATATCTTAATTACCACAATCTTTTTAAATTCACTAGATCTGCACAAGTGTACCTAAGGTGGTGGATGGAGAAGGATTCATTTAAGAGGCGTGGGGTTGTTCCTTGGCTATTGATAGATGTGAGTTTTAGGGTGGTGAAAGAAAAGAAAAGATTCCAGGGGAACACTTCCATTAGAGAAGGAGAATTAATTTCCTAAATTGTTGAGGATTTTTTTTACATATAAATAGACAATAATTAAAATGCAATATTCAATAAATGAACTTAATTTGATATAAATGAAATTATGTGAGTAATTTTATTTTTATCCCCTAGCTTAATGAAATTTATCGCCAATTTTTATTCTTATAGCTTTCATTTTTTCTTTCAGATTGTAATCAATGGATTGACATTGTGAAAATCAGTATATCCTTTTGCAACTTCATACAACATTTATGAGAATTTTTTTACTTAAAAAAATTTTGTGATTTTAAGAAATGTACACAAAAATAATTACAAGTAGAATGATTATATATATAATTTGGCTTCATGAAATTTGTCACAAATTTTTATTTTCATAGCTTTCATTCTTTATTTCGAGTTTCTTGATTGTTGTAATCAATGGATTGATAGTGTGAAAATTAGCATGTTACTTTCCAATATCATATAACATTTATGAGCAATTTTTATACTTAAAAAAGGGTTAATTACAATAACATGAATGTATTTAACTAATTTTCAAACACATGACTTGTTTTTTTTTTTTTATGGTGGTCTAAGTTTCATAGAAAATGTCATTATAATTAATTACTATTAGAGATATAGTGCTAAAACTTATTGTCTAAAAAATTTAATAAAATATATTTCTAAATAAAATTAAATAAATAAAATATTAAAAATTAGTTTTTTTAAAAAAATAAGATAATTGAAAAAAATGTAAAATTAATTTTTATGACTAATAAAATATTGATATTTGTCATCGTAAAATTATTAAATAGTATTGACACTTTTGTTTAAAACTCATATCACCTATTTATTAAAAAAAAAAAAAATAACATAGGTCATGTGTTTATAAATTTATCAAATCACAAGTCATTTTTTATAATTAAAAAAAAAAAAAAGAAAAAATTGTGCGGTTTTAAGAAATATACACAACAGTAATTACAAGTGAAATGATTTCATTTATAAAAGAGGACATGGAGGCCGTGGAACCAGGCACACAAGAAAGCAATATTTACATAAATACAAAATTAATTTCATGTTCCAAGCTGCATATACGTTGAAGTCCACTTGAGAAGCCCTTCTCATGTGAAGCAGTTTAATGACCACCAGCAAGCCACTCGAAGCAAGGCTACTCAACTTCTTTTCCAAGTGATTAATGGCCCAAAAGAGCAATGTCCTGGCACATCCATAATGCCATTTGCAGAAGAAGAAGAAGCATGGTCCAACGAGACATAAGTGATAGCTACAACCCAGTGAATTCAGCAGATGCGGCTAATGGTGGTTGTCTCAGTTGGAAAGACTTTAGATGCGGTTAATAGAAGTTGTCTCAGTTGGTAAGGCTTCAGTCTATAACCCCTTGTAATCATGGGATCGATTTTTACCACAGATAAAGGCGTCTCTTTGTGCCTGCGGCTATGAATTAATTTATCAATATTAGGATGTTATTGATAGATCACTTACCTTGCACTTAAGGGTATGGTGTTGTCTGGTCGGTCTCTTCATTATGAATAGAGGAATGATCGCCGAGTCTCTTATGATGGTGATCGAAGTCAAAACCATCTAAAATTTTTTCATGACATATATATATATATAAAAAAAAAAAAAAAGAAAATCAGCTGATGCAATAATGTGAGAAAGTCAATGCTCAATTCCATGAAATTCATAGAGGACAAATTCCAAAACCTCTGATGATGTTAAATCCAATGCTCAATTCCATGAAATTTATAGAGGACAAATTCCAAACTCTGATGAAGTCAAATCCAACATTGAAGCCAGGGTCCATCTCTGTCGGAAATTTAAAGCCCATGGCTGTCCAAAAGGCTACCATCCATGCAAGCGTGCGCCCACGTGAATAAGAAACAAATCTGATTTGTTTCCAATGGTTATTACTTTTAGGACTAAATTCCTATGACACCATTTTATTTATCCCCTTATTTTTGAAATTGTTTGCTTAAATTCATAAAACCTTTTGGAAATATGAATTTAAACCTCTAATGCAGTAAAAACTTAATTTTTCTTTTATGAAAAATTACATCAACCACTCATATAAACTTTTTTGAAAAATATTGACTCCCCAACTTGTATAAATGCTTCAATTTCCCCTTGCTTTTTCTGTGGGCTTTATGATACTTGCTTACATGGCATGTGATGGGGATATATGAAGTTGATGTAAAAAAAAAATATTGATGAATTTCTATGTAATTTTAAACTTAAATGAAAATAAATAAATAAAAATATTTTTATTGACATATATTAAATAAAAGCATTTTTTTTTTTGCTATTTTTATAATTTCCTTCTTCTTTATTTTCTTATTATTATTCTAAAATTTTCATTACCCAATGCACTTGTCGTCGTTGAGGTTGTGTTGTTGGTGATTATTTCTTCTTTTTTCTTTTATTCTTGTTTTGAAGGTTAATATCATGAATAGTACCCGAACTTTAACCAAACTTGCAATTAGGTACCTAAGCTATGAAATTAATCAATTTAATATTTGAAAGAATTTTCTTGCATATTAACAGCACTTCCATCAAGTTCTTATGTACTAAATTGATTAATTTCAAAGTTTTTTAGGTACTAAATTAATTAATATCAAAATTGATGTACTAAATTGATCAATTTAAAAGTTCAAATATCCAATTATATATTTTGCTAAAGTTCATATACCATTTATAATATTTTCCCCTTTTTTCCATTAAAAATTTAGATTTCAAATTTGCTATTGCTTTATTTGGAGATGTTGTGGAATGTGGAAAGTCTACTTCTACATATCTGCATTTATTAATTTTTTTTCTTTTTAGTATTGTTTTGTTTATTTATTTGTTTTTTATTATATGCATATGATGGATTTACTCGAATTCCCCTTCAAGGCAATATGGGGGATGCAAATTTGTGTAGTCTAATGCAACTAACTTGTTTCAATTTTCTATTTATCTTTTTATTGATGTCTCTATGTTCAAAAGTTTATTTATATGTGTTTAATCAAACATATTTTTGTTCGTTCAACTCCAAGCATTTAATATATTTATCTTTCATAACATTTTGTTTTTCAATCTTCAAATGTTCAAATAACTCTATTCCCCATAAGACATCAAATATGATGTTAACTAATTGGATTTTTTTAATACATATTTTAATAAAAAAGATTTTTTATTCATTTTCATTTAATGTTAAAATGATATGAAAATTCAAAAATATTTAATTTTTTTTCCATGTCAACTTATTATATCATAATACATGCCATGTAAAAAAGTACTATGGGGGCCACACAAAAGGAGAAGAAAAATAAAGCATTTTTAAAATGTAGGGTGTTAATATTTTTCAAACTTTATAGACACAGTCAATGTAATTTTCTTTTAAGAAAAACGATCTAGAAGTTCAAGCGCAAGATTTCGAAAAGACGACTATGTATACATGAAGTAACATAAAGATATGTAATAGCAAATCACCCTATTATTTATAAATATTTTTTTAAAATTTATCTATATTGAGATTTATAATTTTTCGCAAAAAGTTAATAATTTTATGAGCCACTTAGATTTATTAGAGGCTAACAAATACATCCTAGGCCCGTTTTTATTTATAATAATCTTATACTGTTGATATTTATTTTTACACATTTCTCATTACATGAAAATATTCAATAGGAAAATTATCACAATACAACAATGATACAATTATGACAAAATTAAAAGGAAATTAGATTTACCTATTTCTTTTTTAATAACTATCCAATTTTAATTAAAATAAATACTTGTTAATGCTCACATAAGATATTGATATATTTAAAATGATAAATAATTAAGTAAATATCTTAGCCCTTGTTATTTTTAAATTGTACATTTAGACCCTAAAATCTCTTAAAAACATACAATTATATTACTTTGATGGTCTATGCACATTTTGAAAAATTTAGGGCACTAAGTGCACCATTTCAAATATGGAGTTCTTAGAGAATTTAAGGGTTTGAATGTGTCATTTTAAGGATAAGGGGGTAAAATGTATATGAAGCAAACACAAAATGGTGTATTTGCAAGTTACCTTTACTTGAATGAGCATTATCCTAGTTTTTGGGTCACTTGTTTATAGGAGTGTTATCCACCCGGTCTTTTAGAATTATTTGCTCAAATGAGCACTATCTTAGTTTAAGGATCATTTGCTTGTAGGAGCGATATCTAATCTATTTGTAAGATCGTTTACTCGAAGGAGCATTGCAATAATTTTTTGTTTGCTTGTTCGCAAGAGCGCCATCCTGTCTTTCTTTTGGATTGTTTGCTAAAATGAGCATTGTCCTAGTTTTTGGGTCACTTGTTCACGGAAGCGCCATTCAACCTCTCTTTTAGGATCATTTTCTTGAATAAGCAATGTCCTAGTTCAAGAATTGCTTGCTCACAGGAGTGCTATCTAGTCTATTTGTAAGATTATTTGCTTGAAGAAACACTATCCTAGTTTCAAGATTGCTTACTTGCAGGAGCGCCATCCAATCTATCTTTATGATCATTTGCTTGAAAGAGCAATGCCCTAGTTTTTTTATGACCTCGCTATAGGAGCATCATCCAATCTTTTAAGATCGTTTGCTCAAAGGAGTATTGTCCTAGTTTTAAGAATCATTTGCTCAAAGAAGTACTGTCCTAGTTTTAAGAATCATTTGCTCAAAAAAGTACTATTCTAATTTTAAGAATTGTTTGCTCATTTGAGCATTATCATAATATTGGATCGCTTGCTTAAGAGAAATGTTAGCCGATTCAAATTCAAATACCTGGTATCAAGGCTTACTAGCTCAAAGGAGCACCATTGAAGTTCCAAGTATCAAGGATTGGTACATAAAAGGATCACCAAGTTCATAGTGAATCATTAAACACAAAAGTACACAATCATAATCCCCATCGAATTTGTTGCAAGAGCATTTGTTTCATCTCCATGTTAAATGGAAAAGAAAAAATGGGGTCTCTCCATAAAGACCGACCAGCTAAATCCCCAGATTTAGTGTATTGAGTCTCCAACCATATATAATATTTTCACATTATATGTAAAGTTATCCTAAAACTAATAGTTTATGAAAATTGTTTGATTAAATCTACTAACATTTTATAAAAAAATTTTAAACAAAAGAAGATTGCTAATAAAGCAATCTATACCTATATACATTATATGCACAAAGATTAGTGTCAATATAAGACACTACAAAATTATAAGTTGTTCTTGGTGCAAAAAGATAAACTAAAGAGACTTTAAAGTCTTTTACAATTTAAGCTTATTTAACAAGCTTCATATACAAAGAAATATGTTTTAAACTAAAGCTTCTCCCAAAAACCAAGGGCATTTGAGTCCTATTCGTCCCACTCGTCCATGAACCTCTCAAATTCTTAACCGTATCCCAGATCATCATACAATTTATCTTCAATACCTACAATGCAGCAAAAGTGAGCCAAAGGCCTAGTACACAATAGCAAATACAAAAACGAATTGTCAAGCGAACTTAGTTCTAATGAAATGCATCAATGACTAAGTCATTATCTTGCTAAGTATTCTTTTAACAAAAAAATAGTAGGGTATTCAAACCCCGGAATCATGCTCTAGGAATTTAGGGGTCCTAAGTAACAGCAGCTGCTCAGGGGGTTGATATAAGTAGTCCGAATACTTATATCTCCTCTATCTATTCCATAAAGAAATAGCTTCATTTAGGGTTCTAAAGTCATTACCCGACTCTACTTAAACTTGGTCCACAACATGAATCTAGTTTACAAGTTCCCATAAACTTTGAACTAAACCATGGTATTTCCCACTAAGTTTGAGCAAATGTTACTCAGATACTAATCTCCCCATCAGCTATCCGCTTAACCATAAACGAATCGCTATTGCATCATAGCATACCATTGCATCATGTAAAGTCATTGCATCATGTAAAGTCATTGCATCATGACATAGGTTAAAGCGCCTAACTAACATGTCATTACGTCATGACAGGTTTGCTACTCCTCGAACTAGATTAAACAGCGTAATAGACATCTAGTTCATTAAAGTATTAAGTCGAATTGAATTAAGTCAAATTTAGTAATGCCTACTCTTAGCATACAACAAGCAAGCTACTGCATACCTATACCCAGTAGGGTATCACTATATCCACTCGGAGGGAAATCAACTGAAGAATCTTTAACTGGAGTAAGAAATATCAAAACAAATCAATAATCGAACGTAGAACATACATACAATATACAATTCTAAATTAACTATACAAAGAGATTCGATGAAGTTAACACATAGCTCTAACACTTGATTCATACATAAAACATGTTTATATGACTTATAGATTCATTAGAAGACCATATATGAAGTAAAGAAGGACGAATGAAGAAGTTTGAATTTGTAAAAACTCAGGGGATACACGAGCAATTTACACCAGCAAATTTGGGTTGAACGCAGGCATCGTTGGAAACGTACGCCAACAGTGTTAAGGTTGGCGTTAAGAAAATCAGTTCTGCTCACATTTAACACCGGTTAAAGGCTGGCGGCATTAAAGCCCTAATGGCTGACATAAGATTTGAAAAATGAACGCTGACCAATTTCTTCACAAAAGCGGCGGCATTACAAGCAGCATTAAAAAAATTGGTTCTGATCACTTTCAACACTGCCTCTACACCAGCGCGTTGAAGTAGTAGATGCCGGCATAGACGCAAAATAAACTTGTTCGAAAAGTTTATGTTTCCCCTGTTTTTCACTTTGCAAAATTGTAGTCTAAGACACTTTTAATCCATCTTCAAACACATATCTAGCTTCATATACTATCTTATATCTATATTAACTATTCCTAATAACTTTGAACATCATTTTGACACATCAAACATTACTTTAGTTCACTTCATCACATGAACTCATTATACTCTAACACTAATACTTATACACAAACCATAATTCAACCACAACACAACTCAAACACTTCTAACACTACCTCTACACTTCAAAACCATTAAAGCATCATCCCAAGTACATTATTACATCTTGGCACCCTTCAAACTACTTCATCCACTTTAAACTCTCTCCTATCTTCATCTTAAACTTAACTACTCAACTTCAACATCAAGCTTTGCCATCAAATATTACTACTTCTATAGCATATGTAACAAGTTAAATACCATCAAAAGTCATCCCAACATCCATTAACATATAAGACCATTCAAATTCATATACAACTTCAAACTTACAAAACATGCCTAATACATTTTTGGCTTATAGAGACTGTTGGCCCTTGGATGTATATTTCACTAAGGGTTTTAGGCTAGCTTAGATAAAGAGAAAACGAAGAACATAAGGAACAAAGAATGAAAGAAAAGGAAATCTCAGATGGAAGGAGGAGTTGCCCAAAATGGAGTCTTTTTTATTAAGATATGGGTTTAAACTTATCCTAAACTTGACTTTATGGGTACTTAATGGATTGGGCTGCAACTTAGCTTAGTTTGGGCTCATTTTAGGCTTAAAAATTGATTAAAACATGAGCTAAACTTGTTAAAATTCCGCTATAGCTTTAGGAATTTCCAAAACTTATTTTGATACAAATAAACTTATCACAGATATATTAATATATAAAAGATACCAACATTAATTATACTATACACACATTAATACATATAGAACAATAGCTTTAATAACATAATATTAATTCATATTTACTACTAATACTAATTTCATGATAACAAGAATATACACATAAGTCAAACTCCATTTTCATACACTCATTTCATGCACCAAATGCACTTTTAAACTTAATATTTAGAACTAATATTATATTTATATAAAACTTAAGTTATTAATTAAGTTAGGTTATTTCACTCTCTTTTTGTCTCTATGGTGAAATTTTAACAAACATCACCATAAATAAGGGTAGTTGTAGACACCTTATTTTTGCATAAAAGTACGATATTATATTAAACATAAATGCATTACATTTTAATATAGTAAGGCTTAATAATTATATGAGAGTCTACTTTTATAGCCTTTTAGAAAAATATTTAAATTTGATATAATACGCCTATAATGGGTCAATTTTTTTATGTGAGCTCAAGTTTTATACTTTAAAAATATATTTTGTACAAACATAAATCAAGGCACATGCTAATGGCCTAATGGTAAGACATTTATCTAATACATGAGAGGTCTTAGGTTCAAAACTAAGGGTAGGCATAAAATCCTTTTATTTTTCAAACATGCAGATGACATGCAGCAGCATCCTATTAGCACGCGTCCGTAGAGGTCAACATGACGTCATCATCTCTTTCCTCGTGACAAAAGGAACATGTGCACATTCATGGCTAATTGAGCCACTTTAAAGCATTTTTTTGTCATTTTAGTTTCACAATGTCACCAAATTAATGGCGAAATTGCAAACTAAGCATATAACACTTTAATTTGATGCTTAGGGATTTCTAGATCAAATCAAAGTGTAATATGAATTTTTGTTTTTTTGGTACTTGAAAGATATTGGAAGTTTTGAATCCTTCTTAACACTACATATACCAAATTTGATTTGAAGATAACTACCCAAATTTAGTACTTTTAAAATTCATCAAGGAATAAACCTAGAATATCAAAATTCAATTTGAACACAAATTAGCACCTTCTAAGCTTGAATCAACCCTCCAGTAGTCTAATCGAACTCTTTAATGCTTGTTATATGACCAATTCCATTCGAATTCACTTAAACTCAAATTCTTATACTTGACATCTAAGTTACTATTTTGAACTTTTCTCTTCAAAATTCTTCATTTGTGGGAGTTTTGAAAGATTTCAAAGAGATATGAAACTTTCTAAAGTCATAAAGTAGCTTGATTAGAGTTTGAGGAAGCCAGATTTATCCATTGTGTCATTATTTATTTTGGGATTGAAATCATAAAAAAAATAAAAATAATAAAAAAAAAATATATATATATATATATAATTGATTTATGGTAATAGTAGTTTTTAAGTAAAATAAATAATGATAGAACGGATAAATAATATAATAAAAATAAAAAGAAAAACTTTTGTCTCTTAAAAAAAATCAAAATTTCTTTAAACTGAAAATGTAACGAGTAGTCTTATAAGGCTTATGTCAAATGGATTAAGGTTTGATATAAATCAAATTGAAAGAAACTAAACCAGAAATGAAAAATCCAAACTCAATACTATACAGTATTTATGACATCACTATCATATTTAAATTAAGACTATTTTAACCACTATACATAAATTTATAATCATAACATATTGTATACAAAATCTAACTCCTAATATTTTAAGTTTTTATGTACAATTTATGTCCTAATATTTTTATTTCGATTTCAATGGATCCAATGAATCTAATACAGTAATATTTACATTTTACATAAATCTCCATAACAATCTTAACATGTGATATTTAAGTTTAACACTATGATGCATAGAAAAAAAGAAGCAATTTAGCAACTTAGAATCCATATTTATTTCGACATTTAAAAGATTCTTTTGAGCACAATAATAAAGTCCACAAGCCATTATCCACAATTCTACTAATAATGTTTCAATATGACCTATCTTTTTGGCATATCCTCCAACCCATCTTCCTTGATCATCTCTTATAATTTTGCCAATTATTGCTTCACCTGATGAAGAACAACCAAGAGTATTCAATTTGAACCAATAGCTTAGAAGGTAGCCTTAAGATTTATATGATGAATTTTATTAATCCTCTTCTCTCTCCAAACAAAACCAATGTTCATTGCAAGTGCTCTAATATAATTAAGAGATTCAACTTTTAGATGTATTGAAGATCAATTTATTTTGAGATACCCATATTTTCCATAACATAATCCTAAAACAAAAGGAATTTGAGGTTGTAGTTAGGTATACTACTTTCTAGACATAATGCAATTTGCTTAATTTATTGATACAACCAAATTTTTCCCATTTTGATGTGGACCAATATAAGTTTCCCATATGTAGCACATTAGTTATACATTTGCATGTTCTACAATCTTCTTTGCATCTCCACATCTTGCACATGTTGCTTAAGATAGGCAAGCAATCAATCAACGCTCTCCATACGAATTATTTCACCTTTAGAGGGTGCAACGAATGCTATAGCCTTTGCTAATCATCATGTGCATAGTGTTAATTATATTAGGCAAGTAAAGCATCATAGATGCTTTTAGGAGAAGGGTTCCATGCTACTTGGTTTGTGATGTTTTGTTGATCTAACATATTTGGTCATAACATAATAGGGTTGAAATTTTTTATTAGTATATCAAAAATTGCAAATCTCAAATTTTCCCCACTCCATTCCGTACAATGGATCCAAACATTTGCTTCACTTAAATGAATCCCATCACAGTGTATTAGGCTTTCTACTATCTCAAAGAAGTTGAACTCCCATAAGCGAACCAAAATTTTTCCTAATTTGCAAAACCCATGTTGCTACACTTATTTCTCATAAAATACAAGTTCTGCATAATGGAGAGGCATTTTGCAGTATCTAATAAATTTGTTCTTTTTATTATGACTATATGCCCTTGAGTACTTTTTATTTAGCATAACAAAATAAATACCCCAAACTCTCACCTAGTTAATTTAGAAATGGTTTAATTAATAATAATATAATAGATAGTTAATTTTGAACATAGTTAGATATTTTAAATAAATAAAATGAGTAGACAATAGATAAAGGAATAGGCAATTTGATATAATTGAATTAGTAAATAAGTCAAATTGAGATTTGAGATTTAAAATACTCTTTAAATCATCCGCATGTCTCAATGACTTTTCTTAGAATTAAACTTTTCATTTTTTTCCTAATTTTCATTGAGATTCCTTTTTCTTTGATTTCAATTCTTAAATCTCAAAACAAATATTTTGAATGTTTTGTAAGATCCTAAACCCTTAAAGTTTAGCTATCTTTCCTTTTGTAAAACCTTTATAAATTTTGAAATCACTTACTTGTTTAAAAACATCGGTTTAGAACTTAAACATGAGTTAAATATCATATTTTCACAAATTATGCTTTTGAATCATGTTTTAATATCAAGTTATAAATTTCTAATATATATGTTGTTAGTTTTCATGCTAAAGATAACTATCAGAAAGGTTTAAACTCAATACCCTATCAAAAAAATATTTAATTTCTTCTTTTTTCCTTATCTTTATCTTTTCCTTTTTCCCTTTTTCTTTTTCAATTTCTACTCTCTTTCTCTCTCCTTTCCGTATCTTTCTTTCTTTCCTCTTCTTCTTCTTTCTCTTTTTTTTGACCCTTCAATTTCAACTCTCAAATCAACAAGATTAAAGAAAGAATCAAAGTTAGAAGATGAGATAGAAAGTGTAAAGAATGTTAAAGAAAGCTCCAACAACAAGAAAAGAAAATTCAATATATGTTCTTGCCAAAAAGCTAAGTATAGTAATTTATGTTGTTTTAATTGTTGCATATGCATATATGTGATGAATAGAATTAGAATTACGTAGAGTTTGTGATTAAAGTTGATAGATTGTATATATGAATATGTATGATGAATTAATATTAGTTATAAGTAGAGTTTATGATAAATTGGTTTATGAGTGAGTTGATGAAGTTATGGCAGTTATATGATGTTGAGAATGTGGAGTTTTTGTACATTTGGTATTGTTAAGTGAGTGTGATGAGTTGTATGTCGTTTTAATGGTGTTTAAAGTGAAGTAGGATGTATGAAAAAGTGTTGAAAAAGAAGAAAGAAAATAGGGGAAGTTGCAAGGATCCAAACATCCTATCAAACGACCCATTTGGAGGGGTGTTCCAATTTATGTGTAAAGATTTTAAGTTGAAATATCCCTTGAAACAACCTGTTTTAAGGGTTGTATGGAACAAACGGCCCTTGAATCAGCCTGTTTGGAGGGGTGTTTCACTTTCGAATAATTTTTGGGTAGTTTTTCCTACTGTGATGCCGTTTCGTATTTTAATCATAACTTTTTTATCTGAATTCAGATTGAGGTCATTCAAAAGGCTACGAAAAGCTTAAAAAGAGATCTAAAATTTTCAAGTTATAAGATTTCACAATTTCTAAAAGTATCAAGGCCTAAATTTTATTTGATTCCAGCTGCTATATTTTCCAAACAAAGTTAAAAACGTATTTTACTAGTTAAATGTGTATAGATAAGTACAATATGCATCTTTTTGAGCTAAAATGAAATAGATAAATGATAGTTAATGTTTTATGTTTTTTGAATGACATAATTAAGCATGTGTTTAGTGAATTTAAATATTTAATAAATAACTTGATTAAATATAGAGTTAGATATAAAATGAACCTAGTTAATAATCTAAGTTCAACTTGACTAATTAAACTTTAGTAAGCTAGAATGGATTATATTGATTAAGTTTGATTATCTTAGCTTAGTAATTGGATTAAATGATTAACTCTAATCAATTTGCCTAAGATTAAGTTAAAATGAGTTAAGAGTTAATAATTAGCTTAAGTTAATGAGTTGAATAAACCATAAATAACATGGGGAATATGTTGTTTCAAATGTGTTTTTGCTTAGGAAATGAATGTTTTTGTATATAAATGTTTTGTTGATGCTTTTATAATAAGAGACTATAAATAAAGTAAAAAGAAATACTTTGACAGACAAAAGAGAACTGTCTGTATTTGGCGAGACGATCTTCACAGCTATTGCTCTAATTAGTGTATGACCAAATCAGTTTTAATAAAAGTTTGATATAAGTGTTTTAATAACCGATTAGATTAAGTATAGTTTTATGTATAAACTGAAATAAGTTAGTAAATCTAAGTTTAATTAAACAAAATGGATCTTTAATTGTTTTGTAAAGGAATTGTTGGCTCCCTCACAAAAAGGAAATAAGCTCATTTGAGCTTTTGTCAAGTAATGGGCACCATCTTTGGGATGCACATATGGTATAATTGGAAATGATATATAAGGTACGCAGTACCTTGTGTGTTGTATGCTAGGATAGACATTTAAAATAGATTAAAAATTTAAAGACGGCCTAAGTAATGAGTGTTACTTTTTGTGTGTGCCGTTGAATCCAGTCCGAGGAGCAACAACCTTGTCCGAGCAAACATAGTAGTTTAGGCGCTTAGGCCACCTCTGTCATGATGCAATGGCTTCCATAAGTGGTTTGACGGGTAGCCGATGGGGCAAACGATATCAATGTAACATCTACTTAGGCTCGAAAAGAAGTAATATGATTTAGTTCATGTTTTATGGGATGACTGAACTATATGATGTTATGGACTAGGATGAATAAGGTTGTGTAACAATAGTGAACCCCAGATGAAGCTATTTTCTTAGAATGTTATAAGAGATACAAGTATTCGGGCCGCTTATATCAACCTCTGGCAGCTGCAGTTACTTAAGACCTAGATTCCCAGTGGCTTGTTCCGAAGTGAGTGCTCCCATGAGGTTTAATTTACTTTAAATGAAAGATAATAACTTGTTATTTGTTGCATTATTTAGCTAAGCTTATGTGCTACTAGTGTGTGTTTGTATTATGTGTACCGGTTTTTACTCATTATTATTGTTGTTGTTTTTTTTTTCCAGGTATTGGTGATTAATGATGATGATGTGATGTGGATGTTGATGATGATGATGATGTTGTTGTTGTTGAATGATTTTGGTAGTGATGATGGTGTGGTTGATGATAATGATTATGTTAGTCTCGGGTATGGCGATCCAGGAAGTTTGAGAAGAGGAGTGAGTGAAGTAGGACTGGTAGATTTATTTCTATTTTTTTTTTTTTGTTTAAGAGCTGGATTTATATTTTAAGTTTGTAATATTCTTTTAAGGGCTTAGTCGAGAAGCCCTTATGTTTTGTAATATCTTTAAAATTTTGATTCTTGGAAAGTTGGTCTACTCTAGTAGGAGTAGAGATCTTTACTATGTTTTTATTGTAAAGACCCGACATGCTCAATTCTCAAATTAAGCACACCAAGTCCCCAACCACGTATAACTCTTACGAATTACACGTAAGGTTGTCTTAAAAGAAGGTGTTTATGTTGAACATTGCTATTCGATTTTAGATTATGAAATCATTTAGTTAGATTCTGGCAACAACTGGATTTAGCAGCGGAAATAAATTTTATAAAACAATTTGAACTTCCACTCTTCTCAAGTGGAGAATTATTAGATTAAACAAAGCTTTGCAAAAGTTAAATTACAAAACATGGCCTCTACTATGCCCTTTAAAGATATAACAAGTTTAAATCATAAATCCAGCTCTCACTAATAGTAAACAAAAAGAAATGAAATAACTAACTACTACACACGCTCCTACTCACTTCACTCATCCATAAATTCTCTCCGAATAATCACAAATGCCCAAAACCCGAGTCAAGCATCACCAATAGCAACAACATCATCATATCATCGTCTCATCATGCATCATCACCAACTTCAACAAGAACTCATCATCATCAACTTCATCAACATCATCTTTATCAACAACAAAACCTGTAAAAAGAATAACAACAACAAGAATGAGCCGAAGCCCAGTACACAGCAACACAATCACATACGGAGTGACACACGGGCTTAACTAAATGCAATGCACAATCAACAAGTTATTATCTTTTCTTTAAAATAAACAAATCAACATGGGAGTATTCAAACTCCGGACATCAAGGATATTTGGGGGTCCTGAGTAACGATCACGACGCTCAAGGGGTTGATATAAGTAGCTTGGATACTTATACCGTTCTAGATAATTTTACAGAAAACACCTAAATCTACCATGCCCAATCTGAGCAGGGTGCCGCTCCCCAAACCGGATACCAATTCTACCCCAGGCTCACCCAATCTGTGAGGGGGCGCCCCTAGGCACTCATGCCACCCTGGGCAGGGATTGGATTTAATGGAGTAAAACACAAATCAACACTCACAATTAAGTTTTTTTCTTAATATATATAGTTTTCATAAATGCCTATTCTAACACAGAGATAATCTAGTTACTGCGTACCTTGAATATGGAATCCAAACATAGCCTCAGAAGGAAATTTCAGAAGATAATCCAGAAGATAAATCAGATATCCATTTCTGTTATGGAAAGAGTTCGTATAAGAAACTAAACTAAACTAATCATCCACTTCATCAAATTCATACAAGAATTTATATCAATTATTCACTAATCTCTAACTCATTTTATTAAATCCTATTTGATCAGACACTAATATGGAACCCCACTATGGCTGCGATGAATTGCCCCACCAAAGTATGGACGGTTCTCCTTTGTGGTGATGTAGGCGGATTGGTAGGGCTTAACATTCTTTGTGTTTGGAGTAGGTTAACTGTGAGGAACCAAACTCATTAGAATTAATCATTTAATCTAATTACTAAGCCAAAGTAATTAAACTAACTCTAGCTAATTTATTTTAACTCATTCAAGTTCATTTAGTCAAGTTGAACTTATATTGTAACTAGATTCATTTTATGTAAAACTCACATATTTAACTCAATTATTCATTAAATCTATAAATCTATCTAAGTCATGTTTAATTATATCACTAAATCATCATTACACATCAAATATTACTTATCTATCTCATTTTATGTCAAAAAGATCCATTTGTTCAAGTAAATACACATAAAACAATCTATAACAAGTTTTTAGCTTAGCTTGATAAATGTATCAGTTGGAAAGAATTAAAATTTAAGCATGGATACGTTTCGAATTTGTAAAAAGTCAAAACATGAAAGTTTTAGATCTCTTTCTTATCTTTCCAACGCAGCTTGAATCACCTTAATCGGAGATCGGATGAAAAAGTTATGGCTAACATATGTAAGGACTGCGAAACTGGGAAAAGTTGCAAAACGAACGCCGGCTTTCAACACCGGCGGCGTACATTAAAAATTTGCCAGCGTTAAGAGTCGAGCGATCTGGTCACCGTTGGACTCTTCAACACCGCCAAATTTTGCACGTACACCGGCAGCGTTGAATGCCAGCGTACATGCATTACGCTGTCAAAGTTTTCCTTGTTTTCATTTTGCAAAAACCATTTGTTCCAAATGTTTCAAACTCCTCCAAATTCATTTCAAGCTTCTTAAAAATTGTTATTTGATCTTACTACAATATAATCGACACAAACTCCTACTTCAATCTATCAAACATCACTATAATCATCATAAACAACTTCAAACCCCAATTTCACTATTCATCTTCTTCCTCAATAAACCAACTCCATCAACCATAACTTTACAAATATAAACTTAAACAACACTTCTCAACTCATATTCATCATCTATACAATATTTAAATTCAAAATTATAAATAAGACAATAAATAGTAAACTATACTTAGCTTTTAGAAAAGAACACAAGTTGAAACTTCATCCTCTAGCTCGGTTTCCTCCATCTAGTTCATCTCCTAGTCTTGATTCATCCTCTAGTTGGCTTTGATCTTGAGATTTGTTAAAGAATTTGAAGAAAAAAAGAAAAGAAGAAGAAAGGAAGAGAGGGAGAGAACCATCGGTTGGGAGAAAAAAATAAAAGGAAGGGAAAAGTGAGAAGAGAGAGGCAGAGGAGAAGAGATTAAAGGAAAATAAAAAGGATTAAAATTAATTTAAACGAATATAGGTATAGGCTTAGAACTATCAGATCAAATATCTATAGTTCTAAGAGTATTTAAAATTTTGTTTCTGAACCGATATGTTAGAAATTAAGAACTTGCAATAAGAACTTAATTTGAGAATTTATTTAGATAAAAGATATTTAATTTGAGTTCGGGTTTAAGAACTGATATTTTAAGATAAGCAAATGAACTCAAATTTTACTGAGATTTAAGAATTAGTGTTTAGGCTAAGAATCAATGATTTAGGAATTCTCTAAACACTTTGATGACATGTTTAGGGAATTTGAAACTCAAATCTCAATTAATAGCTAATTAAATTATATCAACTTGTCTAATTAAATCCTATAATTCATTTTAGTCATTTAAATCTATCTAAACCCAATTTCTATTTTAGGTGAAGAGTTGGGGTATTTCATTTATAAAATTTGATTTTTCTGTAACTAAATTCAATTGAAAAGAGAATCTAATTACATGATTTTATAATTTAAAAGTGAGTAGCAAATGTTAGCAATAAACATATCATTCTAGGAAGCCTGAGCGTATAATATATGAAGTATTATACGTAGCGGTGATGTCTTAATTAAATTTAGGGCGTAGTCTTGCCCATTTGACTTTACCATACTCTAACTACACCAACGTTTGATCACACAAGCTTTATTTCTCCAATGTAAATTTGATAGTCCAAGACCACCATTATCTTTTGGATTGATTATTCAACCCCAATTTAACTAGTGTATTTTCTTGTCTTGTTGATTGCCCTTCTAATAATCTATTCCATTTTATTAGTTGATTTTTAGGCAATTTTTTCACTTGCATCTAATACGTTGGTAGAGTTTCTAGAGTTTATTTAGGTATTATTATTTTACCAATAATAGTCAAATGTTTAGTTTTCCACCACTCAATTTTCATTAAGCTTTCTCGATATTGGTGTAAGTTGGGAATCTTTGATTTAATCATTTTTTGTAGTTGGTATCCCAAATACTTCCCAAAAGATTAAACTTCCTTGAAAGGTATTATGTTTTGCACTTCTTGTTTGTCTTTACTAAGCATATTTTTATAAGATAAGGTTGAATACTTACTCATATTAATATTTAAAACTGATTCTTTATTGAAAGCCTGAAGAACACACATAATTGTTTGTGAATTCTTCATTAGCAAACATTAAATGAGCTATAAAGTAATCTTGCTGTCTAATTTTTAACAGATCTTAATTACCTTGGTCCATTTCAGCCTCTGTTATCAAACTCAGAAACTCCATCCCAAATATAAACAAATACGGAGATAATAGATATCTCTGTCTCAAATCCTACTTATGGCTTGAAGCATGTAACGTTTTTCCATTGATTAAAACTTCAACAGAAGTTGTAGAAATGCAACTATTAATAAGCTCAATCCACTATATGAGTGTTTGTTGTAAAAAGTGTTATTCTACTTTGTCATAAGCTTTCTCTAAGTCATGCTTTATTATCATATATCTCCTTTGTGTGGCAACTTCACATCAATTGTTTACTTAGCTATTGAGTTTGATGCTCAAAAAGTAAAAGTATTTGAATAGAAAATAGTTTAATGTCTATATACCAAATGAGGCATTATTCCTTTTCCTTTTTTTTTTTAATTTTATTAACTCATTTAGACTTCAAATATAAATTAGATTCCATTTTGTTAATTTTTTTTTCCCTTCAAGTAAACATATTTGTCAACAAACTGCTCTTTTAAAATTAAATACTTAACAAGTCTATGTAAATATGGACTTATTTACCTTTTCCGTTAGTCATATTGATGCATTTTTTTTCCATTATAAAATCTAGTTTTTAAACCTTTACACTTTAAGGTAAGAACTTTCATATTTCATTTTTTATACTCCAATCACAACCATCACCATAATTATAAAACAAGAACAGATACAATTGTAGACACTGATCACAGAGAAGATTAAAAAAAAAAAGAAGAAGAGCAAAATGAGACAATCCAAACTCAAGATAATTGCTGTTCATACATTGCACAAGGAATCCTATATAAGCAATATATTGGGGCCACTACCTAAACAAATGTCATACGCTGTTCCTCACATTCATTACCACAGAGATTTGAAACGACCTTTTTATGGCCTGGAGCAATGATTGTTGTCCTCTCGTCGTCCATGCATGGATACTAATGGGTCATTTGAGATGAGGTGGTTTTTGGCAGCTCCATATTTTAGGATTGTGGGGAAATCTAGGGCACGGAGTCATTAAAGAACGCGGTCAAAATGCACTTGAAAGACGATACAATTATGCAGGTAGGTTTTTAATGTTGTTTGTTCTCTTAGAATGGGACCTCTATGCCACGTATGTACATTCTGGCTTCATTTAACTTCATTTTGGCCATGTTGTGCAAAAGAGTAGACTCAAACAAATTGCCCCATGTGCGCATTGTCTCATTACTTGGGACCACTCCTACTTCGTGACTTTTCATACGCTAAGGGCTAACAGGAGCATGCTTCTCTTCATTAGCCTTACCTTTCAGTTGGGCATGTCTCCCTGTATAGCTTGGCAACTTCTAGTTCTCCTTTGGAGTAAACGGGACACGAGACGAGTACCAAGTTTTCTTTTTTACAAATATATAATTATATGTAGTGCACCATGCCACCCTACTTTTTGAAACAATGGAAACTATTATCCGGATGTCGCCAATTACCTAAATTAATCATGGAATCCAAAAGTTTTGCCTTATTGGGTCCAGAATTGTATAAAAGCTAATGATGGCTTAATTTACTTGAATAAAATGAGACTGAAAGATAACTATAATCCCTTTATTTATTATTAAGAATATTTTCTAGAAAAAAAGGGTACTTTTCATGAAGAATAGCAATTCTCTAGTAAACAAAAGTAATAAAGCTCTCGTGTGTATTACACATTACATAATATAGATATTCTTAATGATAGAAATTTTTTATAAACCAAATAATAGAATAGCTATTCTATAATAATAAATGTCTTGTTTAATGGTGTCAACCACCTTATAACCTAAAGGCATCTCCCCTAATCTCTTAAATGAGAGATATTCGGTTTGAATCTCTTGTCCTCATTGTAATAACAAAAAATGTCCAATTTGACGGTAGTTCAGTCTATTCCAACTTCCACCAAAAGCAAAATATTGATACATTTTTATTATTATTATTTTTTTTGGCCGAAAAATACTGATACATTAATATTAGCAAATGGACTTCTGAGTTGTGACTTGTGAGGTCTCTAATGGAAGATTATAAATCCCACGTGCAAACGCATCCAACTCATTTATATATGTTGACAACCGCGAGTTGTCTTCTTCATATAAACTTTTAAGGTAACATATAATCAATCAAATATGAAGGTACAGCAATGGCATCATATTTTGTCACATCTTTTCACCATCAAACCAAAACATAGTAATTCAATGCTTGTCTAAATGTAATTGTCACCATGAAAATGTTCCAGCCTTTGATTGGACAGCTAAAGATGAGCAAATGTCCATTAAGTTGGAGAATAATAGTTGACTAATCACTAGAAAAAACTTGCAATTTATTTAAGAAAAATCTAGAATATCTCTACACACACATTATGAAACTCGCGAATCCTCGTAAAAATTAGAGTACAGTGAACATAAATTAATTGCATATAAAGGAAAAAAAACCCAAAAAAAAAGAAAAGAAAAGAAAAGGCACTACGAAAATTTGACTACCATTTAATTTGACATGTTAGGTAGCTACATGAGTAGACAGATACGATTGATTTAAAAATTATTTGGGGCTCTTTAACCGGACAATAGTAATACGTAAATTTAATTAACGTGGTACACATAGAATCCAAAACTCATGTGAATTATAAAATGCATAGGACAAAAGGGAGAACTTAATTGTACGATAACTAACCTAATTACCTATGACAAACACATCTGTAATGATAAGCACTATTCATAGGATCATTCCCTTCCACAGGAACTTGTTCCGCTATGCATCTTTGCCTACATCCTCTGCATTCATTGTAAGTGCAGGTTGGTCTTGTAGAACCTATCATTAGCCTCCTCGAATTCCTGTTGACCTCCACTTCTTTCATGTTCCTCCCCTGAGGATTCTAAAGGATAAAATGAAAAAAGAACATGGTTTCAGGATTGAATACAACCCCAACTTCGTGGCATTTGACTACGAAAATTTACCAAGTCATGAACTTCTGTAAACCTAGACCAAACCCACAAAGCTTTAAAGGGGAATACCTGAAGATAGGTTAATTTGTTTGATAAAGTTGGGTGATGAGGAAGCTCACTTGAATTCTTGACCCTGCAATATTACAAGAAATGGCCTTAGCGGTGCTGTTATAAGGGCTCAAGCGATGGAACAATGATACCATAAAACGGGTACTTTCTAATGTTTAAGTAAAGAAATTAACAACCATAGTAAACATGGAAGACAAGACAAACCCAACAAGCACAAGTTGTTTAAGGAGAGATAGAGATAGAGAGAGAGAGAGAGAGAGAAGTAAAGATAGTATGACCTTGCACAAGTGATGCTGCAAGAACCAAGAAGAGAAAACCAGAAGAAAACCGCACAATTTAGGACACATGGGCTTGGCCGTTCCGTTTGTTTTCTGATATTTGAATAAGGCGATGAAATCGCAAAGGGTTATCAGAAAAGAATGAGGAGAAGAAAGATGGCAGTGAAAATGAATAGTGGTCGAAATTCGATTGACAACCATGAAGCTCTTATAACTTCAAGGTCCCCTACATACCCATTCGACAGATTGTTTACAAAGACCATTCCATGCTACAATATTTATGGATCTACATATGAAAAGTACTTGATAGTCCCTACAATTTCTTAGGCTTGGGTTGTTTTATTGAGATATTGTAAGGGTACTATGGTTTTTAATCACAGGAAGAAATCATTTTAGATGCTTATAGATGGGTACATATATATGTGCTATCCCCACAAAATTTTTAGTCAGTTTGAGACATTGCCTAGAGACTTCATTAAAAAAGATCCTGCTTCCTGAATAATGTGCATTGAAATACCATGCAAAGTTCAGATATATCCAATATTTTATTTCCCAAAAGGAGCTGTTTACTGTTATAAGTGTTCATCTTGACAACCAAGGTGTGTTACATATTTATTGTCTTAGTCAATGGTTGAGGATATCATATTAGATTTCGAATATAAGTAGATAACAATTATACTAAAACTTCACTCATTGTATATTATATGAGCATTCTCATCATAAATATATATACACATATATTTAAACAATTTTTAAACATCTCTTAACGAATTTTATGTATTAATTTTGTCAAATAAAGAGACTATTAACTTATCGCTTTTAATAAAAAGTTAACAATAATAGATTTCTAAACTTCCTCTCTCTTTCTAAATGTCGTAAGAAAGAAATTTTTTGGATGTTTGGCTTATATTCTGAGATTCAAAGTATGCTCTACACTTGTCTTAAATGAGGATCATGAGTATTAGAAATGAATTTTCACTTGCCTTGAATGAGGATCCTGTGTATTAGAAATGAATTTCCATATACACGAAAAACATAGAATGTATTTCATTTTATATAAAATGATGCTATTGTATTTCATTTAATTATATTTGAAACCCTAAATAACAATTCATTTATCTACCCTCATGAATTATTACTCTTCCGTGTTTTGTATCTCCTTATAAATGGTTCTTTTTTAAAGACACTATCAATACACATACTCTATATCTATTATAAAGAATATAAAAAATATTTTATTATTATCACTGAGGTATAAATTATAATATATATTATATTTTTATATTTAATTCTGTACTTTATTTCTATTTTAACTAAACAATACCAGAGATATCTATTAATCATATAACAGCTTTATTATATTTTATTGTACTATAATTCATTTTTTCTATCTTTTTCATGCAGTAAAATAAATTGTTGTTAATTATACAAAAATACATTTAAAGAGAGTAAGGATATTTATTTGGATTGTAAAAGATGAAAATCATTTCCCATGATTAATATACACATATTTTGGTACAAGTTTGCCATCATCACTTACCATATATTATTATAAAGTAGGAACTATTAATGTCACCTCTTATAAAAAAAACTGCCACTGAAAACCACAGTTAAGATAGCATGTTAGATTATTTCATAGCAATATTTAACATTTATTAAAAAATAAAAAATAAGATGACCAGATTGTTAAAAATAAATATTTACATCTTTTAGTGCATATATTAAAAATACTAAACTGAGATACTACTGCCAATTCTACTAAGAAACTTCTAGGGTTGCGGCGGGTAAATAGTCGTGAAGGAAGGGATCCACTGTTGCGAAAGAGTTATGTCTGCGAAATGGAAAATTTAAATTTTTTTTCTGTCTGGGCTCAGCCAGCCTTATCTTTTTGTGTATCTTTCCGTCACTATATGAGTCCGTTTGGTATTCGACGTATGTAGATTTTGTAAAAGTTTTTTTAATAAATTATTTATTAAAAAATATATATAAATAAAAAATATAAAAATATATTAAATATAAAAAAATATCTATAAATAAATATTTTTACACTAAAATTTAGGCAAAGGTACAAACAATCCAAGTGGATACATAATTTTTTAATTTTCTTTTGTAAAATCTCCATTTCCGCATGTATTTGAGTTGGAAAAACACTTCTGACAAGCATGAGGAAGAGTACTTTCTCGAATCTCCATAAATCTTTGTGTTCAAACTTTTATGCTCGAGCGGGTGCAATAATTATATATGTTAAAACAGTTTTAAGTGATGAGGGACTGAAATAAAAGTACCTTGGCCTGCTCAGTAAGGACTCTGCGCCTTATCTAGTCTGAACAGCAGAGTTAAGAGAGATATCAACTATTTCAAAGCTAGTGACTAGTGACTTATACAGGTGGACAGATTCTAGTCGAAACTCACCTAAAGCCTGGTCGGCCCAATTTTCACGCAGCTTTGTTTGGGAATCGTTCTACTCGATTTGGCTTTCATGTTGAATCGTCCAAATCAACGTGGTCCCTGTATTTGGTTCAAGGATTATTCGATTAATTATATGAAATTTTAGATTGTCCATTTTGGCATCAATCAGGCTTTGAAAGTCATTTACATGATCTATGTTAACACCATCTTAAGGTTTGAGTGCAAGTAGCTTTTCCAAGCAAATATTTTAATAAAGATATTTTACTTATAGTATATATATTTTTTATAATTATGGATTGTAACTTAGATTAATTCTGTTTTTGTTAAGGTTCTAATTTCTGAAACCCTAACAATTTCTATTATTTTGTAGTAATTATGGAGATTCGAGCTTCCACAACTCCAAACATAATTTCATAGGGAGTACAAATCATACCCCTTTGTTAATCTTATTTTCCTTTTTATAATTGTGCATGTACATCAAATGTGTCTATTCTTAACATGTACGGATCATGACAGATATGTTTCTTTTACAATGCTATTATATTATTTATGACAGCTATGTTTCCTAATTTATTTTGTAATCTTGCATCCATGATGAATGTTGTCTGTTTCGTCCTGTGTTGTATCAGTAGATGGATGTTTCTTATTCCTTGTGCTGTATTAGTAATCTTCGTAGATGGATTTTGCTTGTTTTGTACTTGTGTTATAACAGTTTTCTGAGATATTGTTTGTATTATTTAGATATCTTTTAACTTAAATATCTTCGTTGAAATAATCAATAGTCCATGATTGGGAAAAAAACAAAAAACCAAAAAGAAAAAACAACTATGCATACAATTTTAAATAGAGTTAGCAAATGGTGGTATTGCCAACCTTAAAAAAATTCAATCAACAATGAAATTAGTAATATCAAATTTTGGATAATTAATTAAACAATTGGACAAGCCCCTTCCCGGTTGAGGAACATAAAGGAGACAATAAATTAGATAACAAATTTGAACACAAATACTTACATGAATAATAAATAATAGGAGAAATGCCCGATATGATATCTAAAATTTCAAAAGTCCGATTTGATATCTAATTTAAATAATATCCCACGTAACAACACCTAACACGTGTTCATCACTTAAAGTAACAAAGAAATGAGAGTGTTAAGTGAGCTAATATTTAGAAATGCAAAAAAATTAATTGAATATAAAAATTGATTTTTTAAAGTTCATCTCATTGATCTTTTATTCAAAGCTTAAATACCAAATTGGATATTCTCCCTAAATAATACTTGGAGAAGGGATGCTTATATTGCAACAAAATTTATATCAATAACTTTGAAAGATGAGGAGGATGTTAGCTTTGGTAAGGCAATTCTAAGCAATTACTTGATGAAGGTAACATTATTATAATTAATGATGTTTTAATTCGAAATATTTTGCTTGTTGAAACTTTGAAGTATAATTATACCCGGTATAAGTCAAATATGTGATGTTAATTACAATGACACATTTATTCGAAATAATATGTTATTGAGAGAATCAACGACGTTGATCAAACGTGCTCTGTTGGCTATGGACAAGGAAACGTCCCCTAAATCAATTTCGATTAATTTTCATATTCTATTTAAACTTTTCGATCGATAGAAAAAGATCATAGTTAGTTATGGTATAGAAAAGAAGGAAATGCTAGCATAAAAACGATATCAAATTTCTCGTAAATGCTTCAGCAAAAGTTTTTTTCAAAGGGGGGAAAATATCTGCAAAGCATGTCTAAAGTGCGAACTAGTGAGATCCTCATTTAAAGCCAGTGATAGAATTTTTACTTGTAAGTCACTACAATTATTACATTTGTATTTATTTGAACCTATTCAAACTATTATTTTAGGTGGCAAAAAAATAGAACAATTATTATTAATAATTTACTAAATACACTTGGATTTTCTTATTGCATACAAGAAGAAATTAAATTGTATTTACTTTTATGTGTGATTAGCAACAGTGGAAAGCCATTGGGGAAGTGTAAGGAAAGCAATAAAAGTAGATGGAAGGTGCATGTGTAGTACTATATGTGAGAGTGGAAAGCAAAGGAATCCATTGGAAATGAAAAGAAGCTTTTCCGTTATTCCTCAAAAATTTTCACTCAAAATGAGAAAACCAATAAAGTTACCAAATTGGTCCATCTACTAATATTTCATAACATGATATAAGGATAATTTTATCAATCAATAACTCTATTTCTCCTTTTCCTTTAATTTTCTTCATAAGTTTTAAATATAAAATAAAAATTTCACTCATTTCCATTTCTTTCCATTTTGTTCTTTCCACTTATTTCAATTGCTTTGGACCATTCTTAAAGTTGTCCAACGCAACAATAGTGTTGTAAGAAAGGCTAAGCTAAAAAGGGCCTACCATCTACCTCTATATGAATGATATGGAAAAAGTTGAAAATTATGAATAGATGTTTTTTGCAATAATAATGGTACATGACATCTTTATTTCAAACTCAAAACACCACAACAAAACATAGTCGCCAAAACGAGAAAATATAACTTTAGTTTAAATGGCTTGGACTATCCTTTGTAGGAATGATTGACTAAAATTTTCTTTTAAATTAACAATCATCAGCAAGTATGGGTGGGTGAAATAGGATCTAATTTTCTTTTAAATTCAAACTTAATCATATGATTTGATTCCTAATAATTTTTTCAAACAAAAAAAGAAAGGTTTGATGCACTTTGTTTTGTCATTCAAACCGTCTTATTATTCTTAAAATAAGAATGCATTTTATTGAAAAGCTTCAATTACATATTTCTTATCATTGATATAAATACTTGCAATAATACTTTAAATTAATTATATACTTGATACGCTTTTGATTTTAAAAAGAATGTTTTTAGAGTGTAAAAACTACCGACTAGTGCACCGGGTGTGTATGCAGTAATAAAAACTAATGAGTACTAGATTATACCGGTTCTACTCTAATCTAGGCAACCGAATTGGAGTTTGATGATTCTAAACTAATTAACTACTTCTACCACTACAGACTAAGCTAATGCCAAGAATACGATGTGAAACTCCTTTAATAAATAAGTATGGGATTATATAATGGTTTTGGTTGGGTTGTCCATCCGTTGCATTGTAATTAGAATCGAGTTTGTTTATTTGGATTTTGATTAAACTCACAAGAATTTACTTCCCTTTTGAGTTGCAAGATTCTAACTATAAGATGGATATCTCTTGAGTAACCCATTTATAATCATCAGTTAAATACCACACTCATCTCACAAGCCATATTATTCTAGTTGAACTTATCATTCAAGCACATGTCCGTGTCAATAAATCATAATTTCAACTGCATTAAGAACGTGAGTTCTACAACTTGAGACAAAACAGCACATGTCCGTGTCAATTCCGAAATTGTTTTTTCTATTTCAATCAAGTTCTTGAATCCCTCTCGAGTATCTTAAGCTCTAATTCACAAGAAGTTCATAGATGAACTTTTGACATTGTAAACATTGAACTAGAAATAGTCAAACTTCCAAATCAACAAGACCCATTGTAAATTACTAATCAACTACTTAGGAAATCCATAAGCACATCAGATAATCGCACTAGATAAATTTAGCTCATGCTGAAAATTCAAATTTCATTCATACAAATCTAAACACAATTCATTACAAAAAATAAATGATAGAAATCACCTAAAAATTGCAGAATGTCTTCTAGTAAATCTTAAAATCTAACTCCACTATAAAAACAAATGAATAGTGCCAAACAATGAGGTGAGGTAAGGTCGAGGTCGGGAATGAGGTGGATGGAGATGGATATGTGGAGAGTGTGATGGTCTGTCAAGGGACAATGACCAAAATATGGTTCGTCCCAAAGACAAAAGACAGAAATGGTCCTTTAAAGAAAGACAAAAGGAAAATGAAGATGAAAAGGATATATATAGGTCCTATGAAAAGGACTTGGTAAGTGAAGATATGGTGATGTGATGATTGATGGAATTTGGTAGTGTGATGTGACATGTATGTGGAGTGGATCCCTAAAAATAGCTTAAAGTACAAAAAAGGATAAAAGGGTCTTACAAAATATTTACAAAATAAAAAAACAAAGAAAAACAAAAAATATCAGGTTGCTTGAGTTCAATAGCTTGCTGGTCAGCTCATTTGTGATGTACTTAGTTCAGCTAATTCTTCTAGATAAGATAAGCTCAATTTTCTAAACTCGAGCTCGTGCATATTCTGATTTGTTATGTACTCCATCAACTTGGTTTGGTGATCTAATGAGGTTGATGCATTGAGATCAGGTCGTCGCTTTAAGCTCAGGTCGATGTATTGAGCTTAGGTTGTTGAGTTGAGCTCACAACATTTGCTTAATGCTAAGGTTGATGTGTTGAGCTCAAGTCATTACATTGAGCTCAGGTCGTTGTGTTGAGCTCAAGTCAATGTCTTAATCTCACATGGTTACGTTGAGCTCAGGTTGTTTCTTAAGCTCAAAATCTACTATTGCTACATAAAAATTGCATCTATTTACTCTTTTAATCACAGTTGATCCACAATCATACAATTTATCATTTCCTAATAGAAATTCATCATAAAAATACCAATTTATGCATGAAAGTGCAAAATAAATGTAGGATAAATGTGTATTTTATACACATTTATCAACATTCAAATAATAATATAAATCTTATAGCAAGGATATATTTTATCCATCATAGATCTATAATCATATACTAGTTTCATTCTCTTGAATTATGTTGAACTATAATTGTGACACCCTAAAATAAGGCATTACAACCTACCATGTGTCCTCTCTTGAATAGGACACGCAAAGGCTATAACATTCTAACACCACAATTTAAAACATATAAAATATAATCTCCATAACACTCTCAGAGGATACCGCAGAAAGTTCAAATCCTGTATAACTTGTAAATAACAATCTTTTCAAACATCCTGTTGACTCAAACAATGTTGGCAAAACCAAAGCCAACAAATCCAAATTACATAAAATTTCAAAAATCATTTTTAACATATAAATTCTTAACTAGTTCCAAATATTGTAAATGATCTCAAAATTCTTGTCATATAAATCTATATCTGAATCTATTCCTCAACAGGGTAATCTGGACCGCTATCATCATCCCCATGATCTATGTATAGATCATAACCAGATAAATCAAATACTACCCATCACCTAGTACGCCAATCCACAAAACAAATGCATATGCACACGCATCATATTGATCAAATGCAACTTAATCTAATGCAAACAGCCAGATTATTATCTTTATTAAGCCAACAAATCAACACAGTTCAGAACTACTGTACATTAGTCCCGAACCTGAAGTAACTCAAACCCCATGGGAAAATCAACCAACTCTTTGAAAATAGGTAATTATATACATATATTGGTGAATGGATACTCCCCAAACACCCGTGGCTATACTGCCAAATCTCCTAAATCTACTGAAATCATCTCCAAGTGCAACTCCATTAGGGATAACAACACACAAAGATCATTAAGGTACCTCACCAGTATCACTATCTGCCAGGTCTTTACTGGTCAAAGCCAAAGACATCCAGAAAACAAATTAAGCCAAATAGAATTAAGTTCATTTATATATTTGTTCTTACAGATAACAATCAGAAAACTAAAACTGCAAGCAAATACAACAAACAAGGAAATGTCGTACATTTTCCAATTCCAGGAACAATCTCTCCAAATCCACATATCCCTTATGAATGACTACACAAAATCTCTAAATCTCTTTTTATGGAAACTACAACAGCAACTTCTTTTTCTTCTTCTTTCAAAATCCTCAAAATCTCAAAAGAACAGATCTTTCTCCAAAATCTTAATATGGAAATCAACAAGAACAGACAAATTTCTCCATAAAATCGAACTTTTGTAGAATCTTTGATTTATAGGATAAGAACTTACCTTTAATTCTTTCTGAAACCCAAACCCTATGTTTTCTTTAATTATCATTAGACAAAAACTCCAAAAACGAACAACTTCCTCTAAAACCCTAGATTTGACAAATTAATAAAAACAGACATGATTCGTCGAAAATAATCTTTTTATTTCAAATCTACGATAAAGAAGATGTAACTTACTTGATTCAAATCTTATCCCTTGATCGATTCCCCGAAGAACAGATCCTAATTGAAAACTAGGGTTTCTCCATAGAACTCCTTCAAAAACACAAAAATCTATGAGAAAGATGTTGCTTTCATATAAATCTGCACGAATCTTGATTAAATCGACTTACCCAGATCAAAGATCTTGTTTTCCTTCAAATTTCCCTCTCAAGCTCTCTCAAAACCCTAACAGACACTCTCTGGTCGAAAAGAAAGGAAGAACTTATGAGAAATACGAACCCTAAAATTCTATTTATATTAAACATTTCAGACAGGAAAGCTGGCACCTACGCTAACGGCCTTTAATCCAATGCCAATGGCCTTTATACTTACACCAATAGCCTTCATGTCGGCTTTCACCAATCTTCTTAAAAAGTCCGAGAGCTTTACGCCAGCAACCCAGAGACCAATTTTTCCTTTGTGGAAAGCTATTCTTCAAACATCTTTAGATCATAGACAAAATCATCAACTTAACACTAAAGTAGACTATAAACCCTCTTATTTTTCAACATATGACAACTTTTGCCCTACATCATAATTTATTGAAGATTTACTATTTTTTACGATTTGTTGACCATCATCAATGTGAGGGATGATTATCATATATGTTATTTATTAGGAATGACCAAAATTTCCCTCTCCTTAATTAACAAATGACATTCCTTTGCCCTTCTTTATAAATTTTTTTTTTCTATATATTACAATAATGATATACTTGAAGTCAATAAAATTTGAATATACCACCTATGAGGTGCAAATTTCAATTTATTATCTCTAATCAACACATTATTAGTTATATAAACCAATAAATACTAAGTAATAGAAGTGGGTTAATTAGTGAGACAAAGGAAAAAAAAAAAGAGAAAAAGAATATTTTAAACACTAAAATTAAAAATTAAAAAACAAAAATTAAAAGAAAAACCACTATGTTTGAGTTTATTTTTTAATATGTTAGATGGTTTAGTTTGGAACTCAAATCAAATTAAAACCATTTACCTTTTCCTAAAACAAAGTACTACGTATCATTTCGAAAAAAAAAATGAAATTGCAGTTTGGTTTAGTTTAGTAAAAAAATTTTCCCCCACAATACTACTACTGAGACTCTTTTTATGAACTTTGGAAACATATAAAACCTAACATATCATATTTTCATCATTTTGGCAACAAACTATAGATTTTGAATAATAGTAATTCTATTTATGATAACTTTGATTCAAAAAGTTATGATATTCTTCTTAGCTATTCATTAACTAGTAAAGCATGCAAAGTATATAATGAAGAACACATATTTTGTATGATGAAACACCCCTATTTCACTTAAGGATTGCTTAAATGATATTGATTTTGTAATTGCTCAAATCAATAGTGCAAACTTAAATAAAAATGTAATTGAAATCTTTTAAAATGATGGACAAGATAATGCTAATTAGTCTAGTAATTTAGACCTCCCTAGAAATTTGTATAAAAAAAAAAATAAGTACTTAATAATTAGTGAACCATCAACTAAGATAATTACAACATCATCTACTAAGAAAAAAAGTCACTTTGTATTCTCATCTGAAATTGAATCTAAAAATATTGATGAGACACTAAACTATGAATTTTGATTCAATTAATGTAGGAGGAACTAAATCAATTAACCAAAAACAAATGAGGTGTGGGTGCCCAAACCTAGTAATAAACCTTTAATTGGAATTAAATGGGTTTATATAAATAAACGTGATGAAATGGAAATGATCACTAGGGATAAATCTCTCTTAAGTAAACCTAAAGTTATGAATTTTACTTTTGGACTCTATCACTTAATCTAAAGAGTTAAACCCAAGTTGTTATCAAGTTTATATCCTAAAATTCAGATTTAGCTTTGTGAATGCGTTCTAAGTTTGGATGCTTATGAAGTGCAATGAATTGTGCTTTAAGGCCCAATGTGCTACACTGTTACTTTATTATTTTTTTTTCTAATGTACAAGCCCGTTGTAACTTTTTTTCATTGACATGTGTTGCTATAGTTTCACTCTAATTATATTACCTATAAAGCAATATATATATATTGATGTGTTTATATGTATTTGTATACATTTTTTATCATTTTTACTATGTATACATACTTTCACTTTTTCCCCCATTTGCTAAGTAATCAAGGATTTCTAATTGAAGTTTTTGTTGGTATATGTGTCATATATATACCAACTTATTTGATTATTTAATGTCAGTTATAAGGTGTTAGCGTTTGCTAATGTCTAGTGGTAATCAATTAATAGAGTAGGTTAATATCAATAACAAAGTACTATACATCTTCTAATGTGTAACAAACTTTATATTTCCTTTCAAAAATAGCAATCATCATCATTCTTCTTCTTTTATGTCTATTAATTCATTGGATTCATTTAGAATTGTGAATTCTTCATGATATCAGAGTAGGCAATATACACATCTTAATAGTGATAGGAATCCTGGTTCATCCGGACCATGATTATTATAGATAAATCCACTGAAGGTGAGTTAGAGTATTTACAAGGATATATGATACACTTTGCTATTGTGTATGAAGGAAAATTAGTCAATATTGAAGATCACGCCCGTGTCCAAGCCAATAATTGAAACTGAGCAAGCATATGAAGTTACATAGCTTACCTGACCCAAAGTACCCCCATGCTCATGATCGTACCTGTAGACATGCCCATGTTCGAGACAATGAGTGTAGGCACATTGTTTTTGAAGGAAGGAGGAGGCAAAGGAGAACACAGTAGCACCTAAAACCTTAGCAATTTCATGTAACCATCATGAGGCTCATTTCAAGGCATGATAATTTGATCGAGCGTCATATCAATTAAGTGGAACAACAAGTTCGATCATTTTCTTTATGTGTCATATCCAAGGATAGATTATTTATATCTATTTTAATTTCATTTTTACATAAATCATAAAAACCGAAAAATATCTTACAAATCCCTAAATTACATTAGACTGTTAAATCCGTAAAACACATGGATTCTTCATTCCGTATCAAATAGTAATCTTGTAAGTAGATTTATCCCTTCCTATTCGAATCATGGAGAATTTGAATATTAATGATAGTGTTAATAGTGGTGTAAACATTTTTTCTTTATTATTCCTATCTAGTTCTTACAATTTAGCATGTCACTAAGGAACATCTTGTTTTAATGGATTGAATTATATTGCATGGACTCAATAAGTTAAGATAAATCTAAGAGCAAAATTGAAGCTATGGTTTATCTATGGTTCAAATCCTTAACTAGAAGTTAATTTACCTAACCTGGTTAAGTGAATTAGGTATGATTCTATGGTATTTAGTCGGATTTTGAATTCAATGGCAATAGAGTTATCCAAATACCATTGTATATGAAATCTTCTTATCCATTGTGGGTTGAGGTTGCTAAATAATATAGATAATTTTTTGGTCCTTTGGATTACCAGCTTCAACAAGAAATTTGCAATATGAAGCAAGGTAATGTGACTGTTACATCTTATTGCAATAAATTAAGGAAGTTATGGTATGAGTCAACTTCTTTAAACATGTTTCCAACTTGTGTATGGGGTTATATGGAGTATTGTACTTGTCATATGACTAAACGTATAACAAATTTTGAATCTCAAACTAAATTGATGAAGCTCTTGATGGGTTTAAGTGATGTCAATGAACAAGTTCGAAGTCAAATATTGTTTGTGAATCCGATACTATCCATCAAACACGCCTTCTATCTTGTATGGCAAGTTGAAAAACAAAGGGAGAAATGTATCATGTCAGAACTAGAAAGTGCAACATTTGTAGCATGAAAAGATGGTGCTTGTGTTGGGACAGAATGGAGAAAGATAAAAGGAAGGATGATATGTAAGCATTGTGGAGTTTAAGGGTATTTAGCTAAAAATTCTTTCTAAAGCATTGGATACCCTAAGTGGTACAAGTGAAAGCATGTATTGGGAGGAACAAAGCATGTCATAGCAGCTGCACATATTTTAAAATAGAAAAAAACTGTGGAAACTCCATTTGATGTAGTTGTCGATGCTTATAGTACAAAGAAACCACCTTTAGTTTCAACGGACAATAGAATTCTTTAAGCCATGTGTCAAGAAATGATGAAACTTTTCAAGGCATCAAATGGAGTAAATAGAAGTAGATGTCATTTCATTTAATATAAAGTAGTGTGTAGGTGAGAGTTTACCAATCTCATCATGTTTTAGTGTTGTAAATGTTACATTTGATTCATATATAATCGATACAGGGTCTCAGATGTCATGACACCCCATTTACATCTCTTATCTCCTATTTCTACCTTAGCAAAGCCATTGTTGAATAGACTAGCAAATGGAACTTCAAAACTTATATACACAGTTTACACAATTGTCTTGAAACCGAACCTCTTATGTTATATGGACTTTTGCATGTTCTTGATTTTACTCACAACCTTATGTCTATGAGTAAACCATTGAAACATAATCATTTACTCATCACTTTAGATGATCATTATTGTGTATATTACAACTGGAGAACTAAGATGATTGTTGTAAAAGTTACAGAATGCGATGGATTGTATGTGTTTACATCTCATACCAATGTGGATTATTTTTTGTTGGTAAATAATTTATTTATTGTAGTCGATCCTTGTAATAAAGATACCATGAATCATTTACTTCATGCTAGGATGGGTCATTCTTCTATGTCTAAGTTGTCTCACTTATCAATTTGACCTTTGAATTGCTCTCTTTTCTTTTGTGAAACTTATTGTCAAGCAAAGATGAATAGATTGCCTTTTGCTTGTAGTTTTAGTATACCTCCATTTCCTTTTCATTTACTACACATTGGCCTTTAAGGACCTTATAAGATTTCTTCATTGTGCGGTACCAATTATTTTCTTATGATTCTTGATGATTTTAGCAGAAGTACTTGGAGTTATGTTCTCAACAAAAAGTTTTAAAGTTTCAATTGTCTTAGCATAATTCTTCCCTTATGTTTATAATCATTTTAGGGCAACACCAAAATAAGTTAGAACTTATAACAAATCTAAGTTCATGTCTAAAGTTTCTCAAACCTTGTTTCGTACTCTAGGAATTTTACTTCAACACACCACTATTTACACACCACAACATAATGGGAGGGTAAAGCGTAAACACTGTCATTTACTTGACACAACTAGATCCTTAAGATTGTATGCTAATTTACCTAAACATTTTTTTTGGAGTGGGTGTGTTTTAACTACCCCATATTTCATCAACAAAATGCCAACATCAATCCTAGATTGGAAAACACCTTATGGGTTATTGTTTGGGCATAAACATGAGAATACACATTTGAGAGTTATAGGGTACCTTTGCTTCTGCAATTCCCTCTTAAAAAACGTGACAAACTAGATCTAAAAGAAGTAAGATGTGTCTTCCTAAAATATGTGCAAGGGCAAAAGGCCCATAAGCTTTTTGATTTGTAAAACGAAAAAAGTTATTATAAGTAAGGATATAATTTTCCTAGATCATGAATATCCTTTGAAATACCAATGTCCTGAACCTTCTACTACTCCTTTGATTGGGCCTTTGCATTTTGAACCATCTAAGCATGTTCAAACTGATCAATCTTCATCTAAGTCCATTTCTAATCATAATGATCAAACTTATCAGTCCTTGACAGAGTTAATTTCACATCAGAATGTTCCATCTGAACAACAACTGTCGGACAATTCTTCATATCATTTTATCATGCCTTTACATAGATCAAAAAGACAAAGGATGTTACCACATTGGCTAGAAGATTTTGTTCATACATTGCATCATGTATCTTCTTGTTGCCATTGTTTGTGTTTATTACGAACCTTCTACTCTTCATCCACTTTTTACACCTAGTGACTTTATTCATTACCCATAAGATTTTAAAATTTCTTCAGCCAATGCATTTGTTGTTCCTAAATCAAAGTCTTATTCATAAGATATTAAAGATAGGGAAAGTGTAGATGAAATGTCTGTAAACCCCAAATTTTTAGGGTAATATCAAGTTCAAACCCAAAATTTGAAAGTCAACCGAAAACCTTAAGTTAATAAATTCCTAGGAAACCCTAGCAGTTTAGATCTAACAAACCCGCGTTCCTAAACCAAGGAGTCGAAATATGAGTGACGAGTATAGTTTGGTTCGTAATAATATTAGGATTCTTAAAAAGATCAGTTTAGCAAATTTTCGACCTATTTCGAACCCGATCAAATACAGACTTTGAAAAGCGTGTCCTAGGGCTCGAGATATTAAAAATATGATATTAGTACCGTTAGACTCATAATTTTATAAGATTTCCAAATATATCAATTATAGAATTTTTCGGGTTATAAAAGTTATAGTTATAACCTTTTTATCGTATTTTCATTACTACCGGTACTATAATTATCTAATCTACTTTTTGATTTCTTCCACGCTATTCATCAAGTACAACCACCCATACTCTACGTCCTACATCCTTACAACATATCTCTTACATCCTTACATCCTATTTCTTACAATTTATTTTTCAATACAATTTTATTACTTAAATTACTTAATTTAAGTTTAAAACTTACACAACACAACACACTTCTCTCTTTCTCTCTCTCTCTCTCTCTTTAGCGCCACTCCCCTCCCTCTATCCTCTCTATTTGATTTATTTACTCATTTTATTTAACAACAAACCCTAATCCACTTTTCTATATAAACCCCTTTATACTAACTTCATTTCACTTTCTCTCTTTCTTTACAAAAATCAACTTTTGGAACAAAGTTTTCTCTCCCTCTCCTCCTCTCATTGTCGTGAGCCTCTCCCTCAATACACACACATACACTTTTTTTTTCTTCAAGTTTCGTACTCCACACATCTAATAGGTAATAGATCTACCAATTATCATCTTAAAAACATGTAATGGCAAGATCATTCATGTGTGATTTCACTCAAAAAATCCCTATGAGCTTTAAGCTAGGGATGTGGAAACACTTGAACATGAGATCCTTGGCATCACAATGTTATAGATCTTGTTATTTAAGCTATTTTGCTATTACTTTTTTTATTTAATAATTTATGTTGTTATTATTAATGTTTTGTGCATATATTCATCATTTAAATCAGATCCACATAATGATCATAGTGTTCATACATTTATAACTAGTATAATAAACTAGATCTAGTTGCTTTGAGTTCATAAATGCGTTAGGCTTTTGTTTTGTGCACATAAATAACTTGTAATAGCATGATGATAGTAGGAAAATGTTAGAAAGCTTAAAATCTACTTTATTTTCAACAAAAATGATATTTGAAAATTCAGATAAAAAGGGAATCCTATTTAGAAAATTTATTTTTCAACTTCAAAATGAGTATTTTACATTAAAAATGAAAGGCTTAGGGAATAGATATCATAAATGAGTGATCTTGATGAGTAAAGCTTAGATCTTCTAAGGAATATTTTCAAAACAAGGAAAAGTTTACAAAAGGTATGTTTCAATCCCAATAACAAACTTAAAATTCGTAATAAGGAAAGCTTGAAGTGTAAATACCTATTTTTCAACCCCAAAACAAGATTTTTATTAAAGAAATGAAAGCCTTAAGGAGTAAGTTTGATTAGGAAATAATTTTTGAAAGATTAAATGGGTTTTACAAAAGAAACAATCTCAAATGAAAATTTTAAAATTCGGATTTAAAATGACCACCTATTTAAACATCTATTTTCTAACTCCAAAATGAAGGATTTTATGAAAATAATAAAGGTGTTGGGTATATAGGTCATCAAGGTTGAGTTTTGATAAAAACAAGTGTGATTTTGCAAGAAAAAAAAAAACTATTTTCCTTAAGTCTCGTAATTTCAAAAGTTTTGCAAAGCAAAAGTTTTCCAAAAAGAATTTTTGATATCATATCATTGAGGATATACATATAGATGGCTCATCTCATGACATTCATGATAATGATTTGTAGGTAATACATGTACATATAATGCACTTGGTTGAAACAAAATTAGTAAAATAATGTCTTATATATCCTATTTGGCATTATCTAAGTACATAAGGAATCAGATTTGCCAACCCCCATGAATCATGCATGATAATGATTCATATACGTATATAATAGAGTCTTACAAGATATAATGATAGCTAAGTATCTATCAAAGCTTTGGATTGATGCTTGGTTTGAAATTTGGAGTTGAATTGTGGGATCGGAATTTCGTATAGCAATCTATACCCTACTATTCATGGACCAAACGACCTTTTTTTATGGAAATAACTCTAGAAATAGATAGCTCTCATCAAATAGGTAGAAATCGGTATATAATATGCAAAATTCCGAGTTAAAATGACCAAGTTATGGCCGTTTTAAGTTGGAATTTCCTCTTTGATTAACTTTGACAAATTTGTTAGAATAGAATTTATAAGTTCATTCAAACTTCATAGAAATACTCATTGTAGTTATTTCTTTAGGTTAGAAGACTTGAGAGACGGACTAGACCTTCCCAAGGAATATTGCGATTAAGTGGATCTTCGTGCCATGGCAAAGTGAGTTCACTATCTTTAAATTATATGCTTATACTTATGCTCGTGCTTGTAGTGATAGTGGCACTAGATTAGGGCAAGATAAAATTGGAATGCATATGTGAATTCTAAATGATTTAATCGATGATAAGTATATTAGAATGGAATTGTTGTAAATATTGTATGATTTAGTATAGAATTGGAATGTATGCAATATCTGTGATCACCCATAAATCATTAATTAATATGCCATGATCTTATAATCAAATTGACCATGCATATCATATGTTGAGTCACATTGCATAGGTTATTATACCTTTGTGGGTAAAAGGCATTATAGATGGGCAACGAAGGGCTTGTAAACTCGAATTTTGGCATAATGGCCAGAAATTGAAATGGTGGTGATGTAGGCAATTGTATCAACTACAAAATTGTGTGTGAGTGGGCACCTGTATCGACCACGATGTAAATGAGAAAAATTGAAATCTATGGTCGTATGGGCCTAAAACACCTAACCCCGAATGGAAGGCATAAATCCATTCAACATAAGACTCCCGGAAAGTCTTATTATTGTATGCTCACATGCTTATGCATTTCATATCGTTGTTAATATAACTTACTTGATATATATTGCTTGTTGAGTATTTAATTTTGAAAGTGAAACTCACTAAGCTCATAAGCTTATACCCTTATAGTTTCCTGTTGCAGTATAAATATTTATGGCTATCCCCGAGAGGCTACTTTCCTCGGGTAACGCTTTTAGAATTTAAGGAGCTTTTTGAAGAAGTCGAGACCTAGATGTTAGGCATAGACTTCTAGTTGAATCTCCTTAATTATATATAAATATGTTGATGTAAGAGACTTTCGAGGACCTAAGAACTCTTAATATTTTGATAAGGATGTGCCCTTTAGTTCATGTAATAGATTAATCTAGATATAGCTATTATGATTTACATTCTTATCGCTTTGTATGTCTCCTTAAGCTATTTCGATTCAAAGTGTGGTTCCCTATATGTTGAAAGTGAGCCTTACACCGATGTTTAAACTCATGGAATGACTAATGTTGTCATACTTGAGTTTAGATATCGAGTGTGGTGGACTGTCGCGTGTAGGATACCCTTTGAGACTTGACAATTTAAGTTGGTATCAGAGCATGGTTAAGAGTCTACAATCACAAACTAAATTAATAGACTTAAGGATGAATAAAAAGAAGAGACTAAGATAGAGTAAAAATATAAAAAACTTAGATAAGAATGACATGGGTAGTATAGGTTTTACAATTCTAATCCTTTCTTTTTTTGTGAATAGCTTACTCTTGGTGAAGTGTACTTAACGGCAAGGCAAATGCGTAAGCAACCCAATGAGTCTTTAGTTGAATACCATTTAAGAATTAGGGTCTTATGCGAAGAATTTGCTTTAGCTGGCAGCCCTAAGTCATTCATAGAAATGTTTAACTTGTGAAAAAAGGGTTTGATGAACACCAAGTGGTATAAGGTTGTAACTGACATAGAATATTGCCCTATAATGAATAAAAGTTGGTCGGAGCTTGAAGTGATTTATGCATTAGAGAGGATTGCTGTCTATAAGTTGGGACAACCCATGCTGCAAGAAGCTACCTTTGTGCTAAGGATTGAAGGAAAACCAACATTTCTTGATTTTCAAAACTAGAACCCAATTGGATATCTGTTTGTTTATGCTCATGACCTGTTATGGGATCGCACTGATTGGCTACAAGTGGATGCTCAAAGTCTCTTCTTTTAGTGGGGAGTGTATGAGGAAATGCTACCTCCACCCGCCGATATGGCCCAGCCACCTCCACCAAGTGAAATCGGTTACCAACCCCACGAGGAAGAAGTGGATGAGATAGAGGATGAGGTTGTTACCCATCTGAAGAAAATGAGGATGAAGAAGGAGAAGAAGTGGTTTACAAAAAGAAAATATGATGAATTAAGGAGGGAAGCGAGACTTATGTTTTGACCCATAAGTCCAAGCTGAAATTGGTAGTTGCAACCTTGAAAAATAGGTCATAGTAGCTTTGTTGTTCAGGGATGTTGTCTGTGGTTGTTGTTTGTTATGTTGTTTTGAATCGTTATGCTTTGTTTTCAATTCCAATTAAAGGTCCTTGTACCTGCAGTTGAAGTTTCAATGAAAAATTATGTTATGTTTTATGAAGTTGAGATTTCTTTATTTAAGTTTCTTAAATTATACTTTGCATTTACATTATTAGTTTGTACAAGAATTTCCGATGTTTCCGAATCTCGATATAAAATGTTAATAATGTTATTGGAAGACTGCTTAACTAAGTTAAATAAAATGTAAAACAATTGTGGTAGAGGAAGGAGACAATAGGAACAAAGAACGTCTAACGAACCAAATGTGGAAAGGGGACAACAAGCGGCACCGCCACCAAACCTACCAATGGCCGATGCTCAAGCCGCTTTGCAAGCGACTTTAAGGCAACTAGCACAAGTGCTCGATGCCATTCGACAAACTATGCCAACTATTGCTCCTGTTCCTATTCCTGCTCGTGCTCCTGCTCCAATACCTACTCCACTACCCTCAGCACAACAGGCATCTGTAGCAATGCCAATGCACGAAAACGTGCAATCCCACACTGTACCCTTACCTCCACCACCACTACCAAGGCCATACAAGAGCTTCTTAACTGAGTTCATAAGGAGTAATAGATATTATGAGGAAGCCTTTGGAAAACCCGATGAGGCTGAGGATTGGTTGGCCTAAGTAGAACGGTCGTTTAATGCTTTTGAAGTGTCTCACCACTTAAGAGTTAATTATGGCACTTACCTGCTAAGGTTGAATGCAAGAGTATGGGAGAATCTAAGAGGAGGGAACTTATGTCACCAGTTACATGAGAGATGTTTTGTTGCGAATTCCTCGAGCATTACTTTCCTGGAAGTCTCCAGGTACAATACAGTGCAGATTTTCTGCACATATCACAAAGGGGCTATATGGTGGAATAATATGAGATCGAGTTCAGTAGGCTGCTCCAGTATGCCCCTGACTCGTGCAAATATAGTGAGGAACTCAAAAGACAAGTTTTTCTAATGGTTTGGATGAGGATATGAGAGTAAGACTTTGGGAGTTCAACATCAGAACTTTTAGTGAATTGGTTGAGAGAGCCCAGATTGTTGAAGGGGCTAAAAAGAGAAAGATAAAGACCGCGGATAGACTACCCTCTATTTTCTGAAGAAAATTTCATAGGGGGTCGAGTTCGAGGTATCCTCATAAAAGGTTCAAGCCGCTCTATGGCTTCAAAGGGAATTCAAGCGGGGGAAATGGAGGAAAGAATATTCTTAAAACCTTAAGTTGCTGGAAATTCAAGGGAGAGCACTATCCTAGGAAGTGTCCACAGTTGAGAGACAAGTGCTATTTCTACGAGGAGGCAAGTCACAAGATCTCAAAGTGCCCGAAGAAAGCCACCACTACTTGCTTTATCTGTAAACAAGTTGGATACTTTGCTAATGAGTGCCCATAAAGGACGGGTGCCCGAGCCAGGACATTTAGAGGATCATCCTCAACAAGGCCCAAGAATGGGAATAGTGAAAACCCTGGCAGCCGTTCTGGATCGGCTATGCATGGTATGAGGATATATAATCTGGAGGGACAATGGGTTTGTGAGGAAATTGAAGATGAGGACTGTGAATTTGCTGCCTCGAGGAGGACAATGGCCAAGATTTTAGACTCACGATAGGTTAGTTTTCCAAACCTTGTTTTTGTTTCTCAATTGATTATGAATTGCTTGGGATCCAAGTTATAAAAAGGAATAGTAAGTATAGTAATCTAAGATAAAGTTAGGGAATGGACTAGAATGGTTTGGGATAGTAATTAGTCATGTTGAATACAGGACGCATATTACTGAATAAGACGATTGCTTACACCTTATTTGACACTGGAGCCACACATCCATTTATTACCACTGGTTTAGCGAAACAAGTTGGATTACCAGTAACCACTGCTACCTCCGGCTTTCATGTCAAGACTCTAACTGGAAATGTCGTGACAACTAGTGAAGTGTTGAAAGACTGCCCAATAGTGATTCAAGGACATCACATAAGATGTGATTTGATTGTTTTGGAAATGAGTAAATATGAAGTGATTTTGGGTATGAGTTGGTTGACTTTTACCAAGCTGTTGTAGATTGTAGAAGGAAGAAAGTGGAGTTTAAGGACGTGGACGGGAAGGATGTTGAATTTAAGGGCAAAACAACAATTTCAAGAGGAACTGAGTTAAACTCATTTGAACTACTTGTAGACGGGGAAGTCGAGACCAAAAGGGAAAGTTCTTTTGGTGCAATGGAAAATGAGGACGAATTACCCCGAGTTGAGGATATACTAATTGTTAATGAGTTTCCAGATGTTATCCCTGATGAACTACCAAGGTTACCCCCAAAGTGAGAGATCGACTTTGAGATTGATTTGGCACCAAACACGGAACCAATATCTAAAGCGCCTTACCGCATGGCTCCTATTGAGTTAAAGGAGTTAAAGAAACAATTATAAGAACTGTTAGATCAAGGATTTGTAAGGCCAAGTGTGTCACCATGGGGTGCACTAGTTCTGTTTTGTTAAAAAGAAAGATGGATCGATGAGGTTATGTGAAAACTACCAAGAGTTAAACAAAGTCACAATCAAGAATAGATATCTATTCCCTAGGATTCATGATCTTTCCAACCAATTACAAGGAGTAAGTGTGTTTTCAAGTATTGATCTTCGATCGAGATACCATCAACTAAGAGTTAAGCCGGAAGATGTACCTAACATGGCTTTCCGAACTCAATATAGAGATTATGAATTCTTGGTGATGTCATTTGGGTTAACGAATGCTCTTACTGCATTTATGGATCTGATCAACCGAATGTATAAGCCTTTATTAGATAAGTGTTATAGTTTTAATTGATGATATCCTTATCTATTCGAAAATGCGCAAGCAACATGAAGAACACCTACGCATGGCATTAAAAACCTTAAGGGAACACAAGTTATATGCCAAGTTTTCCAAGTGTGATTTTCGGTTGGATAAGATTTCATTTTTGGGACATGTGGTATCTGAAGAGGGTATATCTGTGAACCCTGAAAAGATAAACGTTGTAATGGACTGGAAGCCGCCCAAGACAGTAACAAAAGTAAAAAGCTTTTTGGGTTTGGCCAGGTATTATAAGAAGTTTGTTACGGATTTTTCCAAGATAGCAAAACCCTTGACCCAACTGACCCAAAAGAATGAAAAGTTCATATGGACAAAAAAGAGAGACCAAAGTTTTCAAGAACTTAAGCAAAGACTTGTTTCTGCTCCAATCTTGGTTTTACCGAATCCCGAGAAGCCCTATACAGTTCATAGCAATGCGTCAAGAAATGGTCTTGGATGAGCACTCATGTAAGAGGGGAAGGTAATTGCCTATGCTTCAAGACATCTAAGGCCACACGAACAAAATTACCCTACACATGATTTGGAGCTAGCCGCAGTGGTGTTCGCTTTAAAGATATGGTGACACTACCTTTATGGGCAAAGATGTGAGATCTGCACTGACCAAAAGAGCCTTAAGTATTTGTTCATGCAAAACGGGTTGAACATGAGGCAAAGGAGATGGCTCGAGCTAATCAATGATTATGATTTGAGGATTAATTACTGATCGGGCAGGTTGAATGCAGTTGCTGATGCCCTAAGTCGTAAGAATCACGGTGAAATTGCAACCTCACTCACCGATCAAAAGGAATTTAAGAGGTTAAGGATTGAGTTCATAGGAGGAGATACTGAGATAGCGATAGCAAATTTGGTGATAGAACACACTTTCGTAGAAACAATCAAGGAGGCTCAGCGTTATGATGGGATAATACAAAAAATAAAGAGAGAAATTCAAGAAGGAAAATACACTGACTTCATGATGGATGATGAGGATGTAAAGAATGAAGGGACGACTCTGTGTACCAAATGACAGGGAGATACGAAAGGAGATCATAAGTGAAGCTCACAATTCTAGGTATGCGGTACACCTGGGAGGAACGAAAATGTATCAAGATCTCAAAGGACATTATTGGTGGAACAGAATGAAACAGGACATAGCCGAATTTGTGTTGAAGTATCCGATTTGCCAGCAAGTAAAAGTAGAGCATCAAAGGCCGGGAGGATTGTTGAAACCCCTGCCAATACTAGGATGGAAGTGGGATCAAATTTCCATGGATTTTGTGTGTGGTTTGCCGAAGACACTAATAAGACATGATGCTATATGGGTTATAGTAGATCGGTTAACTAAGTCCGCACACTTCCTATCAATAAGTATGACTTATTCTATAGATAAATTGGCAAAACTTTACATCAAGGAAATCATTCATCTACATGGAGTATCAACTGGGATTGTATCAGATTGAGACCCAAGGTTTGTGTCCAAGTTTTGGGGGAGCATGGAAAAGTGTATGGTGACTAAGTTGCACTTTAGTACGACATATCATCCTTAGACCGATGGAAAGTTTGAGCGAACCATACAAACCTTAGAAGATATGCTCTGAGCATGTGTAATGGAGTTTAAAGGAAGTTGGGAGGCACACTTACCCTTAGTGGAGTTTGCTTACAACAACAATTATCACTCGACCATTAAGATGCCACCCTACGAAGCTTTATATGGACGAAAGTGCGAATCCCCGTTATTTTGGGATGATGTGGAGAAATTGGTTCTTAGATCGGACCTTATACAAGATGCCGCTGATAAGGCACGAGTTATCCAACAACGAATGAAGGAGGCTCAAGATTGACAAAAGAGTTGGGAAGATCTGAAAAAGGAGGGTTCTTGAGTTCCCAATAGGAGATCACGTGTACTTAAAGGTAAATCCTATCAAGAGTATTCATCGAATCCGCTTATAAGGAAAGTTAAGCCTCGGTATATTGGTCCATTTAAAGTACTTGAGCGAGCTGGAGAGTTGGCGTATCGCCTTGCTTTACCACCAAATTTGTCTGGAGTACACAATGTTTTTCATGTCTCTGTTCTTTAGAAGCATGTAACCGACCCGGATCAAGTTGTGAAATTGGAACCGATGTTGTTGAAGGAGAACCTCACTTATGAAGAGCATCCGGTGCAGATTCTAGATCGAAAGGTTCGAAAATTGAGGAATAAGGAAATCAAATATGTTAAGGTTCTTTGGAGGAATCACTTGAACGATGAGGCAACTTGGGAGGCCGAAAACGAGATATGATAGAAATACCCCAATTTGTTTGAGGAATCAGGTACGCGTTTCAAGTTTTGAGGGCAAAACTTTCTTTAAGGGGGGTAGGTTGTAAACCCTAAATTTTTAGGGTAATATCAAGTTCAAATCCTAAATTGGAAAGTCAACCGAAAACCTTAAGTCAACAAATTCCCAAGAAACCCTAGTAGTTTAGATCCGATAAACCCACGTTCCTAAACCAAGGAGTCGAAATACAAGTGACGAGTGTAGTTTGGTTCATAATAATATTAGGGTGCTTAAAAAGATCATATTAGCAAATTTTCGACCTATTTCATACCCGATTAGATACAGACTTTGAAAAGCGTGTTCCAGGGCTCGAGATATTAAAAATACGATATTAGTACCGTTAGACTCGTATTTCATAAGATTTCCAAATATATCAGTTATAGAATTTTTTGGATAATAAAAGTCATAGTTATAACCTTTTATCGTATTTTCATTACTACCGATACTTTAATTGTCTAATCTACTTTTTGATTTCTTTCACACTATTCATCAAGTGCAACCACCCATACTCTACTTCTTACGTCCTTACAACCGATCTCTTACATCCTTACATTCTATTTCTTACAATTTACTTTTCCAATACAATTTTATTACTTAAATTACTTAATTTAAGTTTGAAACTTACACAACACAACACACTTCTCTCTCTCTCTCTCTATGGAACCGATGCCACTCCCCGCCCTCTATGCTCTCTCTATTTGATTTATTTACTCATTTCATTTAATAACAAACCCTAATCCACTTTTCTATATAAACCCCTTTATACCAACTTCATTTCACATTCTCTCTTTCTTTACAAAAATCAAATTTTGGAACAAAGTTTTCTCTCCCTCTCCTCCTCTCATTGCCATGACCCTCTCCCTCAATACACACACACTTTTGTTTTTCTTTAAGTTTCTTACTCCATACATCTAATAGATAATAGAACTACCCTTTACTATAAAGATATCATCTATAAAGACAACCACAAATTTATCCAAATATTCCCTAAAAACCTTATTCATGAGATCCAAGAAAGCTGTCATGCATCAGTAAGACCAAAGGGCATAATTAAGAATTCATAGTGCCAATACTTGGTCCTAAATGCCAGTTTTTGTATGTCTTCTTCTTTAATCCTTAGTTGATAACATCCTAACCTTAGATCAATCTTGGAAAATACCTGAGCTCCTCTTAGCTAATTAAACAAGCCATTGATTTTAGGTAGTGGATATTTATACTTGATGTTTACTTGTTCAATTCTCGATAGTATATACATAGTCTCATACTTCCATCCTTCATTTTCACAAAAAGTACTAGTTCTCCCCAAGGTGATACACTTAGTCTAATGAACTCCTTGTCTAGCAATTCTTGTGGTTAAGTTTCCAATTCTGCCAATTATATTGGTTTCATATGGTATGAAGCTTTAGATATTAGTGTTGTACCAGACATTAAGTCTATGCAAAATTCTATTTCCCTATTAGGCGGTAACCTTAATAGGTCATCTGGAAAGACTTCCCTATACTCACATACTACAAGCACTTCGCTAACCATTAGCATGGTCCTTTCTTTGGTAGTCATGGCTACCATGGTTAGAACAGATCTTCCCCACAATTCATATGAAGGAAGAGTTGAAGGTCTTTAGGCTTCAATTTCGTAGGTAAAGGTATTCCTATCTACCAAGCTAAATGAAATGATCTAAATTTAAATTCTATTTAATTTCCATGTATTTGTTTATTTATCTTAATTGTTGAATTAAATGAGCATGATGATTATGATAGTTGAGTTTGATAATAGTCTAAATGTGTTATTTTGTATATGTAGTGAAATTAATACCTTTGTTTTATATGTATTAATGTGTGTGTAGTATAATTATTAATTCTGTCTTTTATACATTAAAGTGTTAAGTTAAGTTTAGATTTATAAAATCAACCTTGGTTTTGCATAAGATTAGTTTATAGAAATTTTCCTTAGTTAAGCTAGCATTTATGCCTAAATGAAGCCCCAAATGAGACTCAAATTCACCTAAAATGCACCTTAAATTTATATATGCCTTAAAAGTCACTTTTTAGATAAGTTTAAACCTTTAATTTGCTTAATTAACCTCCTTTTTGGGGCAGCCTCCCTTTCATACGAATTTTCTTTCTTTTCTCTTTCTCTTTCATTTCAAATTCCAAATCCAATTCACGAACAATATCAAGCTTTGGAAATTAAAGTTCTTCCCAAGACAAGGCATATACATGTGAGTTGATTTAAGTATGATTTTCGTTTTGTTTTCATTTCTTGTAGTGGTTATGTGAGATCTTGATTAGGATGAGTTAAATGCTATCTCAATTGCTTATTCATGCATTGAAATTAGGTTGGTTTGTGTTTGGTTAGTGAATGAGTATTGTTTATGCATTGTTGTAGTGATATGAAGTGTTTGGAAGAAACAAAGATAGTTTAAGTAGTTAAAGTTGAGGATGATGGAAGTAGGATTTGAAGTGATCAAATGTATTGATTTAATGTTTTGGAGTTGTTAAGATTGCGTAGTGTAGACAGGAGTGAGTATATGAAGTTAAACATGAAGTTGAAGAAGGTTTCAAAGTGTTATAGGTTAGAAAAATTTCGAAGTGGAAAAACAGGGGAATGTGTTCTGTCGAATAGGTCTGTTTTGAACGTACACCGGCATCTGGAAATTCAACGCCGCCGGCGTAGAGGCAGCGTTGGAAGCAATCAGAAGTGAAATTCTTAACACCGCTTTTGAACACCACCGGCCTTTTCAATAAATTTTGCCGGCGTTTGTTCTTTAGAACGTACGCCGGCAATTTGAGAGTTTAAGCCGCCGGTGTATGGGGCGGTGTTGAAGTGGAACAGAACCAGATTTTTAAATGCTGAAGTTAAACACCGCCGGCGTAAACTCCCAACGCTACCGGCGTTCAATCAAATTTTGCAAGGGTTGGATGACAGTGTATCCCCTGAGTTTTTCAAATCCAAACTTCTTCAATTTTCAATCTTTACTTCATATATGAATTCCTATTGTATATATGAGTTAAATAAACATGTTTTATGCATGAATTTGATATTTAGACTCTATGCAAAGTTTAATAAATTTCCTTGTACAATCGATCTAGGATTGTGATATATGTATATATATTTGTGAATGTGAAATCTATATTTATTTATTTATGTATTTATTTATTTATTATTTTGATATTCCTATTTCAGTTAAGGATTCTTCGGTTAGTTCTTCACCGAGAGATCATAGTAATATACTAACGGGTTCAGATACGCAATAACTTGTTTGATGTTTGCTAGGAATAGGCATTCCTAATCTGACTTAAACTGATTCGGCTTAATATTTGAATGAATTGGATGTCTATTACGCTGTTTAATCTGGTCCGAGGAGCAGCAAACCTGTCATGATGCAATGACATGTTAGTTAGGCGCTTAACCAAGTCATGATGCAATGACTTTACCATGATGCAATGGTACGCTATGATGCAATAGCGATTCTTTTGGTTAAGTGGGTAGCCGATAGGGGAATAGTATTCGAGTAACGTTTGCTTAAACTTAGGGGGAAATACCATGATTTAGTTCGAAGTTTATGGGAACTTGTGAACTAGGCTCATGTTATGGACTGAGTTTAAGTAGAGTCGGGCAACGGCTTTTGAACCTAAATGAAGCTATTATCTTCATGAAATAGATATAGGAGATATAAGTATTCGGGCTGCTTATATCAACCCCCTGAGCAGCTGCTGTTACTCAGGATCCCTGAATTCCCAAAGCGTGATCCGAGGTTTGAATACCCCCCTGTCGATTTGCGAAAGAAAACTTAATAAAGATAATTACTTGTATTCTAATGCATTTCATTGGACTTTGATAAGATCATATTTTATACAAATCTTGATGATCAAAAGATGCTAGAATGGATATTTGTTTTGATTAAATTTATGTTTCAGGACTAATTTGGATAAAGAAATCAAAACAAGAGAATTTGAATTGAAGAGGAAAATTGAAGTCAAGGCCGGCAATTCATCATTGAAAGCCGTCGGCTTTTAGACGGCATAAAATCCAAGGCCGTTGCAGCACAGCCAGCTTTGCCTAGCAGAAGATTCAACTACCCTCAAAGCCGCCTCAAAGCTACCGGCGTAGAAGATGAAGAAGCCAGCGTACATGAAGGCCGGCAGCCTAGAACTGAAACATCACCAGCTTTGAAGGAGTTACATTATAAGCCGGCATGAAAGCCGCCGGCTTTGAGGCAGTGTACAACAAAGATTTGAAAAGACATGAAGACATGAAACGCTTGGGAGAAAATGAAGCAACACATCTGTTGGAATGCCTACGCCGGTGTTAAAGCCGCCGGCTTTAGGACGGCGTTCATTATAAATCAGCCCAACACTTCATTTCTAACTATATACGTCGGCTAGATCTACATCTAAGCCGCCGGCGTAGAAGCGGCCTACATTGTAACTGATATTGAAGGCTGCTAGTACACTGCCTGCGCAAAGGACAATTTGAAGATACGCCGCCTGTAAGCCGCCGGCGTAGGATCCATAACGGCCGGCGTACATTGTGAAACAGCAAAGATCATTTAATATTTTTCTCGAAATTTTTCCTATAAATAGGGGGTCTTCTCCTCACTTTCAGAAGCATCCAAGTATCCAATAATCCAATCATACATTCCACAATCCTAGTAGCTCTAGAATAATTAGAATAGGCATTTCATAAGAGATTTTTGAAGAGATATTTGAAGTTATTCAAGAAGTTGCAAGTGAAGCTTTGGTATTTTGAATTGGTGATATCTAATCTTATTTCTTTTATGTAATTCATATACCTGAATAGTTTGATTATAATGAAATCATTTGCAATTTCTTATCTGATTATTGAATCATCATCCATAAGTAACTAAATTCTTTTTGCGGGAAGTTGATGAAGCTTTAAACATGCTAAAATGATTTTTGAATCCATGTTATAAGATAGTTAGAATCATGAAATATTCATATTGAATTCTGATTATTCATCATACTTTTGATGTATAAGAATTTTAGTGACTCGGAAGGGAAATTAGGGTTCATATGAATTCATAAATTGAGATTAAATTGCAATTGCGGAAGCAGCGTAGTTTAATCTAATTTAGAAATTGTCCATGAATATTAATGCAATGTTTTATGTTGATTTCTCACTAAGGAATTAGGAGATGTTAATGTAAAGTATTAGTCAATTATAGAGTCGGAAGGTTTATAATTATAATTTTGATTCCACTAATAATTTATTTAGCGGAAGTTATTAAATTGTTTTGTGGTTTAAAAGGTTTTCAAACTGTGTTTTTAAATCTTGACAATTTCTTATGAATGTTCATGAATCTAATTATCATTATAACATGACTTCAAGTTGATTGGCAATAGTTTAAAGTGAATTCTGCTCCTTCCCACACTTTTCACCATATCTCTCTCTTTAAAAAGCTCATTGCATTCATATAAATAATTAGTTAGATAAGATAGTTTAACTTAATCATCTTAAAAAGATCAATTGCCTAGATATTAGTATTAAGTTGATAATTGTCTAGTAGTTAGTAAATCCTCGTGGGATCGACACTTTATTCATGCTATATTACAATAGAAGACCTAGTACGCTTGCTAGAAATATGCTTTAAAATTCAATATTAATCCAGCACATCAGACTTATGTTGGCTTGATGACTTGTTTTTGCATTTGTTATTGTGTACTAGGCCTTTGGCTCACTTTTGCTGCTTTGCAGGTATTGGAGACGAGTTTTATGATGATTTGGGCTATGGGTCCGATTTCGAGAGATTCCTGGATGAGTGGGACGAATAGGACTCGAACACCCTGGACTTTTGGAAGAATTTTTGCTAAGGGAAAAGTTATGTATAGAAGGTTTGATAGATAAGCCTATTTTTTGTAAAGACCTTAAGATCCCCTAGGATTCTTTTTTATTTAAGAAAAATTGTAATTTTGTAGTGTCTTGTATTGACACTAAACAGTGTATATTTGATGTAAATATATGTATAGATTGCTTTTGTTAGCAATCTTGTTTTAAAAGTTCTTTATAAAGTTTTAGTAGTTCTGATCAAACAATTTTTATAAACTGTTAGTTTTAGGAAAACCTTACATATAATGTGAAAACGTTATATGTGGTTGGGGACTCGGTACTCAAAATCTCGGGATTTAGAGGATCGGTCTTTACACTAAACTATATTACAAAATTTTTACAATCTATCACAGCATTATACTTAGACAACGAATCAACTCCTAAGATGATGCCAAAATCTAGCATGTCTAACTCCATAAGTTTGCCGACATATGTCTATTAACTACTTTAATATCCACATTTCTAGATACTCAGTTCAACATCTTTCAACTTTCGAAAGGGGTGCTCGCAAATAAGGAATCATCCATTATTTCAGCACAAGCATCACATACATTCACAAGCAATTCAACTATACATGAAAACGTTGCATTGGTATCAAATAGAACATAAGCACTATGCAGAAGAACGGGAAGCGTACTTGCTGATAGGTTCAAAAGACCAAGTTTTAGATTTATAAATTTTCTAAATCGTTTTCTTTTCAACTATGGTCTTACAGGGCAAGCGCACCCATCAGATGTAGCATAGAGAAATGATCTAGGTCATATTCCTAGGGAACGTTGATGAGTACTTCTACTCACTCTTTTCCTATTATCAAGCTGAAAAAATCAGATTTGGTTTTATATACATAGAAACTAAACTAAGTCTAATATTCACAAATTTCATAGCAAGCATACAAAAGGATAAATCAATTCACAAGGTTGCTTGGATCATGCTTCACCTAAGATCTATTCATGTGACTCAAGAATTTTCTCAAAAAGTTGTATTGATTATTGAACCATCGGATTCACTAAATTATGCTAATGCTTCTCTCAAAGTCAAAAGCACCTAAACTTAAGCCAAACTGTCGGAATGTCTTCCTGACTATTAGCAACTTAAATTTGCATAAAGAATAAGAATCCTTCGTTTTAAAACCAAACTGATGAATTCAAAACAAGTGATGGAAGATTTCATCATCCCTATCTCTAGGTGATTATGAGCAATCTCATCAATAGCTTTAGATCTATTCATTAAATTAACCTTTCGTGTATTTTTAACAAAATTCAAACATGAATCCAATAAGATGCACCATCCAATTAGACTCATTCTTTAGACACAAGCTATTGAATACAATAAAATCAACATGTTTTGAAATTAAGAACAAAGGAATCACATGAAATCAATCAAGGAACTACAATACCCAAGCAATATTAAATTACTCATCCATAGATAAAACAACATAAATCAATAACAAGGAGAAATAGAAAGAATCTAAAATTATATTAGCAATACAAATGATGTTCCTTGATAAATTGATACTCTCAAGCACAAATGCTGCTGTGGAAATACATAAAAGTGTGTTTTTCTTGTCTTTGTCTCTCCTTTTCTTGTTCTTTTTTCTTGTTCTTCTCCATCTTCATTTTATAATGATCTTTGCATAAATGGAATTAAATGCTCATTGATGGAGGAAATGGGAAGTTACAAGAGTTACGGGTCTTTTGGCTTTTCAAAGTCTCACATAAATTGAATTAAATGCTTATTATGGAGGAAATGGGAAGTTATGGGAGTTACGGGTCTTTTGGATTTTCAAAGTAATACCCCTTTAATGTCCAATAGATGTTTCTTTAATAAATAGGGGGTTACTATTCCATAAAAAAGTCATTTCTCAAAAAGTAACGGACTGTCAAATCGACAGGTTTGGGGACAAGTCATGTCACTTGAATGTCTGGCTGTTTTCTTCACTATGGAAATCGACATGACTAGGGACACGACTTATCCCAGAAATGTCCCTTGCTGTGCACTTTTTTCTTCACTGACACGACTTGGGACACGACTTGTCCCAGAAATGTCTCTTGCAAAGTTAATTTTCCAGATTGACAGGGTTTGGGACAGGTCGTGTCTCATAAATGTCTTCTAAAAGCTTGATATTTAGCCCTTAATTTTGCTTGTCTCTTGTAATGGTTGAAAGACATGGCTTGTTCTTGTCATGTTGAGTTCTTCTTGATCCAAACTTTGCATTTTTGACCCGTCTTTGCTTTCTTTGAAAAATATCTCCTTTAAAAACCTAAAAGCTTAACTCCATTAATTCAAGTGCTAAATTCCCAATATTCATCAATAAAATGACCATCAAACATATGTTTTAGTACTCATAAAATAGGAATAATTTTGGTTCATCACTTGCAATAGTGTCCATGTCCGAGGTATCTTGGTGCTAAAGAGCATAAATGAGGGCAGGTGCTTTCTACTTTTGTCTTTCCGACTACTAGTGTCCTACCTTGAATCCATATGATGTCTGCCCTTCTACTTCTTTACAATTAACTAACCTATGACCTCTTTACCTACACTTGAAGCGAAAAACCAAGGGCATGGTTATCTCATTACAGGCTTTGTTATTGTACCCTATCTTCCCACAAAAGAAACACGCATTATCAGGCCGGTTACAATCTTTTAGGTCATGGGAACCAAAACACTTGGTACACCTGACATCTGAATCATTTTTAACCACGGGTCTGGTCAAGATAATTAATGCTTCTTTGCTTTCTCCTTACACAAAACGTTAGAAGTTAATCTTGTCACACACCAAGGGTACCCTAGTAGTAGCAGCATATATTTCATATATATATTATTACCAGTTACGTCTTCGAAGAGGACATATTTTCAAAAAAGCAGGATATTTTAGTTGCATCGATAAGAAATGGAAAATACATGCAAGCCATAATTTCAGACATTACAAGTCTTGAATAATATAATATTATAGACCATATTCCTATCCCATAAGTCTCCAAATACTAAAATTGGTATGTCAAATACTACCTAATTTATAACTACGAAATAAAAATAAACAACTTATCCTGAACATCCCAGATTCTTCTAGCTTCTAAATCTTACCGGAGTCATGCTCTTGAAAAAAAACGAGCCAAGGTCGTAGAATAAGCCTGAAAGGTTTTTAGGAGTGTGAGAGAAACCACAGGCTTAGTGAATAACCAGATATATTATACATCACCCAAGTTCATTAACAATCATATATAATACAACAATCAAACAATGCTCAAATACAAGTTTGGATGATCTAGAATCCAAACAGGTTAGAGATTTACTTCCTCTCATTTAGGTTGAAAGACTCTGACTTAATGACCTACCTGCCAGGAGAAACTAAGCATATAGGAAAATCAACGAACACTCGTCTTAGTTATCACTTTTTAAGAATATTTTATTTGATCATTTCCTGCATCATGTCTTAGAGACTCCACTAAGTATTAGTAATTTCAAAGTGATACCACGAGTGGTGTCCTTCTTTGCCACTTAGTTCCCATGGAACTGATAGATCAAAGAAAATCTTGTATAGAACTATTAGTCTATTGTATAGAAAAACCAAATATTAACAGAGAACCAAAATACTAATACATGATTGTTTTAATTATAAAGGCAACAAGTCTTAATCGGGCTTATAGTGATATACATTACGCACAAATATATATCATCTCTTTCTCAATTCATCAGATAATTTGCATTATCACTTTTATTATCTTAGTTTGTCAACACAAACAAATAACTCATATCACATACTCAACAGACCTTCACAATAACCACATTATTATCTTTGAATTACATATGCCACCAATTACAAACACAAACAGTATAACGGATCTGAGTTACTCACTTACTCATGATAATCAGTCGTAATAGTCCTTAGGAAAATCCATGAACTGATCAGTATCACATATTGGACGAATAAATATTCACTAATCAGATATATATATTTGTATAAATAATTCCTATTGGTTGTCTAAGTATCATAAAACCAGTTTTATTATTTTTTTCTAAGTCAGTATCCTCCTTTCTGGCTTATCTTATTAATATTATTTGCATTGTGTTTCTCTTGATCTTATTCATGTTCTATTTAATTATTTTTGGGAATCACATTATCTCTATTTATAACTTATCTACACTTTAATTCTTTTAATATCTACTTATATAGAGAAAAATTATAATTATTAACCTTATTTGTTTAGGTAGGGTAATAATTTCTGTTAGATTCTCTTAAAATAGGTTTTGATGATAACAAAAGAATAAAAATGATTACTAATGAGTTTATTAAGTGTGTAGTATCAAGTTATAGAGCAAGAAGAAAAATGATGAAGAGTATTTGGAATCCATAATGTTTTCCAGAATGTTGTTTTAAGGATAAAAATTTTTTCCAGAAATCCAGAATCTTTATAGAACCTTTCACTGCACTTTTGACGATAACTCTATATCACGTGATTTCACTGTTTATCTTCTCCAACTTGATGCAAATCATTCTAGTTCGATATAAAAATGAATCTTGAAAACCTAGCTCCGAGTAAATGAGTTTATTTGGGTAATATATTCATTTATTCCACTTAAGTTAGTTTAATCCAAGGGGATTTAATGTTTTCATCAAAGTTTCTCTCTCATCAACGTTTTCAACAATGGAAATCTTCATGACCAGTACCAGACCTTGTTTGGACAGATTCTACACATTTTTCTCCTTCAAGACAAGTGATTTATCAGTATCTATAATGTCTAAGACATCTATTTTCATGGGATTTTGTTTAGAAGATTAAAAAGAAGATAAATGTTATCTTGGATAAGATGAGGAAGAAGATCACGATGTACAACAATAACAAATAACAACCAGATTTTTTACGAAAATCAAACAAGGTTTATCATCATCCTTCCGTTATAGAATTTGAATTTGAAAAAGGAGAAAGCTCACAAGATTTCATCCAAGAAATACAAGGAAAAGCATATCCATAACTTGCAACCAATTTTGAAAATCACAACAAAATTTGAATTTGAAAAATGGATAAGGAAGAATAAATTTTAGCTGAGATCTTTAGGAATGTTTATCCATCTAGTTTGAATGTTGGAGCTTGAATAGGAAAATATATTATACAAAAGACAAAGAGAAAAAGAAGAAGATCGAAGTAAAAAGCAAAAAGAAGAAGTTGATACTATTGATGTTGCTAACAAAAGCTTTCTCTTTCACCAAGAAAATACATAAACTTATACAGAACCTCACGAAACTTTGCTATTTCTCCTTCTAGTCTTTGAAACTGATCTCTCTCTCTCTCCTCTAGAAGAAATACGATACCAATAAACACTCTGCTACAGAAAAAGAAAAGAGAGATAGAGAAAGAAGAAAAAGAACACTTACTTTACCAACCCAGAAGGTTTAATAGAACCTTGTGATCAAAGAAAAGAACACCTTCTTTACCACATGAAGCAAATAGAAACTACTACTACTTATAATCCTACATGAGCTGATTAGTGCAATTTTTATTCTCTATTGCAATCTTGATTTTGTTATTTCCTTGTTAACAAAAGGAACATGTTGTTGCCTTCTAATTTGTTTAATTACAAGATTAGATTCTATACATCGATTGTAGCTAGAGGATAGTTGTGAGAATCGAGCAGAGAGGATTGCACTATCTTATAATTTGAATTTATTGGATATAGTGGAACAAACCCATAGGATAACGGGGTCCCTAGCTCGGAGCTAAAAGAGTAAACTAACGCACAAGGCGGAATCACTATAAATTACTGTCTGATCTTCTTTTCTCTATTTTTTTAATTTTATGCAATTTATTTTTATATTTTTTTAATTGGTATATTGTTCTCATTTTTCAAAACCAAAAGAGGATTATTTTTAAAGACAAAAATTTGTAATAATCAATTCAACCCCTCTTCTTGATTATTATTTAGGACCAACAATTTCTACTATTTACTAGTCATATACCATAATCTAATCTTTTCATTTAATATAACAAAAGTGTTTCTTATTAGTAACAGCTACTAAAATTTAACACTTAACAAGTATTTAAAATTACTAATCTTAGAACATTTATGTATTTACTAAATTTCGTGTTATGTTTTTCTTTATATATATATATATATATATATATATTAAAAGTTCAAACGAAACGAATTTTATCTAAGGAAAAATTTGCATGTATGTCAGCTTTGAATCTTTGGCTGCCAGCATGTATACATTTTTACGCATATTAAAATTTTATGTAACATCGTTCCAGTGTAAGTTGGCTCGAAGGCTGCCAGCTTATCCGTTTACGCTGCTAGCTTTTCTATGTCCGCCTCTAGGCATAGTGTCAACATACACACTGCTTCATTTTTTCATTTTTTTCCAGTTATATTTATTTTTATTATACCTTAGTGTATTATACTTAGTGTTTTAGCTATTTTTGAGTATTTTTTCCATGATCATCAACTATTGTACGTGATATATTAACACATATAATATCTCATAATCATCATAATACGTGTTTTGTTAGCTTCTATACATATCATGATGCATAAATAGAGTTTTAGAGTTAGATATTACCTTGTATGAGCTAAGTTTGGTTTGTTAAACCTCCTTTCCAGATCTAGCCTGAACCAATAGTTAATAAGAACTTTGTTTAAGCTAATGTTTAATACACATACTAACTTAAAATAAAGTTTACTTACCTTAATTTGTTCATTTCCTAAACTTATATTTGCATATTGTTGAAGTTGTTTAAATGGAGCTGCGTTTGTGTGTTTTGTGTTGTTGTTTTGAGCTATTATTGTGTGTTTTATATGCTTTGTTTGTAGCTAATTAATGAATGTATTTATAGGCAAAGGATCAGTACTCTCTCTTCTCGAAATATTGGTTGAATATGCAACTTGTTTCTTACTTAAGTTGTTGCAATTAATAGGTCTTTAATTGGAGAATTTTGATGGGTTAAATCTTTAGTCAATTTAACTTTGTTGTGTGAAAATTTTGACAATTTGTTTAAGAGTTTCGACTGCTACAAGTTTTAAAATTTGTCAGCCACAAATCATGTAATTTCCACCGAAATAGTACATTTATAATTTAAGTAACTTTATTATATAAATAATTATCTAAGTTTTAAGATAGTTTAAGAAATTATACAAGTATAAATATGTCATTATATAGGAGTTTTGTCTCAAATATTTATTTTAAGCTTCTGAAAATTTTCTAAATTATCTATGAGTTCAAATTTTGAGTTTAATATTTACGCAATTAATTATTTATAGGATTTTATCTCACGCGATTAGGGTTTTCTAAGCTTAATTTCAATTTCAGTCTCGAAGGGCTTCAAAATTCTCTAAGTAGAATAATGGTGTAATTTAAACATTTATTTGAAGTCTAGATTGTTAGTTATGGATCTGTTTTTTTTTCCTACGTGTATTTATAACCCTAACGGCTCATCCCTAAATTACTGTTTTCTAACAATAAACTTTATTGATTATTTACTCTCTAATGCACTTAAAATCTTAACTTAATTATTTCTATATTTTGAGTTTTCGATACCTACTATGAAATCTTATCTTTGGTATCTGTTACCATTTAGAGAACTTCATTTTAGGGTTTAAAGTCATAGATAGGTTTAGAACTTACTTGTAGTTTTATTTAGAATTTTTGTTAAGTCCTATTGACCATCTATTTTTATAATTGCTTTTCTATTCATTTTACTGCTATGAAAAAATCTCGGGTTTGATATTCCCCCACCCCCTTGCTCTTATAATAAGCTTTGTCATCAAAGCTTGTTTTCGTACTTAGATTCATAAAAAGATGTGGGTAATTCTTCTTGATCTCATCCTCCAATTCCACATTATTTCTTCTATTCGAAGATCCATAACACTTTAACATAGCAAATCTCTTATTTTTTAGAGTTTTCACTTTACCATCCAATATCTGAATATGGTGTTTTTCATATGTTACCCCTTTAGATTAATTGGCTCCAACTCAACCACTTTGTCTGGATCTAGCACATATTTTCTAAGTACTAACATGTGAAAAACATTAAGTACACCAGATAAGTTTGTTGGTAATGCCAAAAGATACGCCAGATTTCCCACTCATTCCAAGATCTCAAACGGTCCGATATATCTAGGACTTAGTTTTCCTTTTGTTTATCCATGATGAAGACTTTTGATCGGGCTTCCTTTAAGGTAAACACAATGTCCTTCAGTAGATTCCACTTCCCTTCTTTTTAAATCTGCCAAGCTCTTTTGACTATCTTGAGCCTCTTTCATCTTCTGCTTTATCATAGCAACCTTATCAATTGTCTCCTGTATCATTTCAGGTCCAACCATTACTTTCTCCAAGTTATCCCAAAACAATAGTGATCGACACTTCTACCAAATAGTGCTTCATATGGTGGCATCCCAATACTTGAGTGATAACTATTATTGTATGCAAATTTCACCAATGGTAAGTGTTGATCCAATTTCCTTTAAATTCCAAGATACATGATCTCAACATATCTTCTAATGTCTGAATGGTCCTTTCAGTCCATCCATCAGTTTGAGGATGATATGTTGTACTGAACTTCAGTTGTGTTCCCAAGGCTTTTTTGCAATCCTTGCCAAAATCTGGAAACATGTCATGGATCTTGATCTGACACTATACCAGCTGGTACACCATGTAATCTTACAATTTCCTTTAAGTATATTCATGCCAACTTTTCCAATGGATATGTCATGTTAATTGGCAAGAAATGAGCTGATTTTGTAAGTCTATCCACAATGACCCCAACGGCATCATATGTTGCAGTTGTCTTAGGTTGTGAACATATAAAATCCATGGAAATTTGATCCCATTTCCATTCTAGAATTGGCAACAATTTCAGTAATCTACTAGGTCTCTAGTGTTCAAATTATCACATTTGGCCACAGACTTAGCAACATCCTTTTTCATTATGTTCTATCAATATGCACTTTTCAATTCTTGATACGTTTTTGTTTCTCCTAAATGTACAGAATATCTAGAATAATGTATCTCATGAATTAATTCCTTCCTCAAGCTTGCATCTTGTGGCACACACAATCTTTTGTTCATTCTCAACACTCTTTCTTCATCCACATGAAAATCCTTATATTTACCCTATGGTATACCTTGCTTAATCTCTTGGAATTCAATATTTTCCTTTAGAATTTCCTTGATACGTTGGAGTAAAGTAGGCTCTAAGACGTATTTCCTAATTCATCTTCTAAACCTTGCATTGAAAATTAAAAATTTAATTTCAAACTCCTTAATGAGTTCTTTCTGCTGAGTCAACAGTGAGGCTATTTCCCCATAATTTTTCCAACTTAATGAATCAGCTATAGCATTTACTTTGCCAGGATGATAATTGATGGTTAAATCATAATCTTTAATTAATTCCAACCATCTTCGTTGCCTCATGTTCAACTCTTTTTACGTAAATATATACTTCAAACTCTTATGATCCGTATATGTTTTGCATTTTTGTCCATACAAGTAATGATGCCAAATCTTGAGTGCAAAGACTATAGCAACTAATGCCATATCATGAGTGGGGTAATTCATCTCATGTGGTTTTAACTTTCTAGAAGCATACGTTATTACTCTCCCATTTTGCATCAGCACACATCTTAAACCATTCCTGGATGCATCACTATATACAAAATATGGGTCCTTATCATTTGATAGGACTGATATCGGTGTTGATACTAGTCTTTTCTTCAATTCTTGGAAATTTGTTTTCGTTGATCATTCCATTCAAATTTCCCATTCTTCTTCGTTAATTACATGAGTGGTCGTGCAATCTTTGAGAAATCTTGTACAAATTTCCAGTAATATCTTGCTAATCCCAAAAACTTCTTACTTCCATAACTGTTTCTGGTCTTTTCCATTCCACAATAGCTTTAACCATCACAGGTTCTATAGATATTCCTTCACCAAAAACAATGTGTCCAAGAAATGGTGTACTTTTAAGCCAAAATTCACATTTAGACAATTTAGCATATAACTTATTATCTCTCGATATCTACAACACACTTCTCAAGTGCTCTTCATGTTGCTCTTTAGTAGATGAATACACCAATATATCATCTATGAATATAATCACATAAATATCCAGCAAAGGTTTGAAGACTCAGTTCATCAAGTCCATGAAAACTGCAGGTGCATTTGTTAATCCAAATGGCATGACCAAAAATTCATAATGACCATACCTAGTCCGGAATGCAATCTTAGGTAGATCTTTCTGCCATTATTTGGATTTGATGATATCCCGACTTTAAATCAATACATGAAAATACCTTTGATCCTCGCAATTGATCAAAGAGATCATCAGTTTTTGGTAAAGGACATTTGTTCCTGATAGCAACTCTGTTTAATTCCCTGTAATCAATACAGAGTCTCACTAAACCATCAATCTTCTTAACCAATAACACCAACATTCCCCAAGGTGATACAATGAGTCTAATAAATCATTTATCCATCAATTCTTGTAATTGCACCTTTAATTCCTTCAACTCCACAAGTGCCATCTGATATGAAGCTTTTGATACCGGTTTAGTTCCATATATCAAATCAATGGAGAATTCTACTTCTCTTTGTGGAGGTAGTCTAGGTAATTCATCTGGAAACACATCACAATATTCACATACTATTCTTATATTATGAATATTTGGTTTATCTGATTCTCCTTCCATAACTCTAAGAATGCATTTATTTAATCCGATATCTTCTCCATCATCAACCTTGATTTATGCTATCCTAATCCTGACATTTTTTAAGTATTTCACCAATGTGCTCTTTCCTTTCGCCTTGGTTATTGATAAAAGATATCATTTTAAGACAATAAGCAATTTTAGTTTTATAACAATCACAAGTCATACCCAAAATGACATTATACTTTTGTAATCTATAAGATCAAATCAACAAATGATTTTGATCCCCAATCTTTAATAGACATTTTTTTATTATATCACACAGTGATACCACCAGGTCTCCTGTTGGTGCAGTAACTCCTAACTCCTTACTCATGGTCTCAATTGGTAGCCCTATTCGTCTTTGCTAATTCAGCATTTATGAAAGAATGTGCATTGCTCCTATGTTAAACAAGGCATACGTAGTTTGATATTTTACTTGAATTGTTCCTATTTTTCATTTATTAATTACATGTTATTTCTAATTCATAAGAGTATTTATTATGCATCTAGCGTGTTTGTGTCTCATACTATTACTTTAAAAAATGTGCATATGTAACTACATACCTACACTGAGACCGTTCTCATCAGGTTCAAGTTGGTCCCTTATGTTTCTTCCATCTTTCTCCTCCATTTCCACTTCATCAATTGGAGTTCCATGCATAACAAAGACTTTGGCTACTGTAGTAGCTTTGCTGGCGTTACTGTTTTCATCTTTCCATCCAATAACTCCAATTGCTCCTTTGGTCTGTGATGGGCTGGCTACAATATCCACTCTCTGTAGATAATTGGTTGATATATCTCCTACCTTATTGCAAATAAAGCATGTTGCTCCTGCCCTTTTTGGGCAATCATTCACAATATGTCCACTTTCACCACAGTAATAACATTTATGATGCAATAATGGGCACTGTCTGGGATAATGAAAACCCTTACACTTCCAACATGTAACATTATTCTTTCAAGCAATTCCTCCTTTGTTCATACCGGAGGATCTGAAAAACTTAGTCTTCTTAGGCACAAGATTTTCCACAAAACTATCATATGTTCTCTTTCTAAAGGCCTCACCTGTAAGCCCCTGAATTTTTTGTAACTCTTAGAAAATAATCCTTAAAATACTAAATTGAAACTCTAAAAGCTGAACCAAGTTAAAACCAAACCCTAATCAATATCAAATACGAAATTCTTGACTTTAAGAAAAAGAGAACCTTCAAAAACAAAAATAGAAATTCAATAATCATTTAACTCAAAACTCGAACACAAAACAATTCATTTATTCGATTCCTAACACATGAATCGAGATAGAATATCCAAATAATATTCAATAAGAAAATTATAGAACCTTAAGCCTTTTGGTTAGTTTTGAAATAAAAAATCTAAATTAATACCAAAAGTCAAACTGAGTCAATCACACAACCCTAGAATCGATTAAACAATCTCGGTAACTGAAAAATATTAAATAAATTTTAAAGATAAAGTAAAACATAAATTTTGAACTAAGAAAAAACACGGTCAAAACCCCCAAAATTTTATGATCTTACGAAAGAACCAAAAAACCGGAAGTCAAACCGGAACCTTAAAAGTTAACAAAGTCTACAACAAACCCTAGTGTTTAGATGTGGCAATCCCGCGCTCTTATACCCTGGACAACGGAATTGAGATAATAGTTTATAATAGTCCACAATAATATAGGGAAGTTTAAAAATATCATATTCGCCAATTTCTAGTGTATTTTGGATCTGATCAGGATCAGTTTTCGAAAACAATACCGTGGTACATCGAACAGTAAAAATATCTGATAACACCGTTACGAGGATTCCAAAATATTAGTTTTATAATTTTTCGGAATCTAAAAATATCTGATATAGCCCGTTTACACGTATTTTTATCACTATCAGTATTTTATTTGTCTAGTCTACTATTCATTGTACTATTTCTACTATTCATTACTATTTATTTATCTCTATTTTTTCTACTACCTATATACTTATTTTTTTATTTTTTACTTTTTTCATACAACTTTATTTCACATCATACTTTACATATTATTACTTTTCTTTACAAAAATAAAATTTTTATTACATCTTATCTCTCCCTCCCTCTCTTTGTCATCCATCCCTCTCTCTCCTTCCCTCCATTTCTTTTTCTTTTTCTTTTATTTAATTAACTCTAAATTTCCCTTCATATTTATCTATAAATATCCAATTTCCTTCCACTTCTTTCACACACTCATTTACAATAATAATACTCTCCCAAAATCACTCCTCAAATCCTCTCTACCAAAACTCTTTCCAGCTAAATTATTCCAAAATTATTCTAAAATCCTTTTCTACGCATAGACCATTTACCACATACCACTGCCCACATAATCCTACACTTATCATCTTCATCCTTCAACATAAACACATTTTAGGTAAACACTTTCTAACCATTATTTTTCCATGTTATGCAACTTAGCATGACCATAGTATTGTTTCTCAAAAACTCATGTGAGTTGTAGAAGCAACAACATGTTCATGTTTTGTTCTTGCACATACCAAGAATTCCGATTTTTTTATTTTGTTAATATTATGTTATTATGTTGTTATTATTATTATGCTCATAATATAATCTTTTATATATATTATGTTATCTATATGTATATCTATATTTATTAGAGCCTAAATACTCACTAACTTTTACTAACTTGATTTTAGTATTATTGTTGCTCTTATTATTATGATTTTTCCTTTCCTTTCTTTTCTTTTCTTTTCTTTTCTTTTGGGACTAGTTTATTCTTAATCCTGGGAAGCCTTGATGACGCTAAGACTCCTAATACTTAACCAGGTTGCCTTAATGAAGCTAATGCTCCCAATACATGATTGGGTTACATTGATGAAGCTAAAGTTCTCAATACTTGATCTTATTATTTAGCTTATTTTTGTTTCTTATAATCTTTCTTATATTATTATGTGATATTTTCATCTTTTCCATACTACATAATCATGTGTATGTATCCTTACAATGATATTGTCTCAACAAATTTAAAGTCGAATTCTCTTTAATAAAGGAAAATGGAGCCAAACTCTTTTATTATCTAACTTTGAACTTAAACAAAATTTTATCATCAAAAACATGGAAAAGGTATTTTTATAAATTCTTTTCAAAAATTTAGACAAACTCACCATAAATTTTCTTCAATAACAATAAAGATGATTTTTACCAAAGAAATTAATTAAGGAAATAAATACCATCTTTTTATGATGAGTAACATAAAGTTTATTTAAACTTAGTGTTAATAACTTTTTGATATCCAAATTTTTCATAAAAACTTAATTATAGGATTTTTTTTTTTTTTCTAACTCTATAATAAAAGCCAAGAACTAGATAGTTTTCAAAGTTAAGAAAAAATTAACTCACTAAGTTAAAATCCACTTAGAAATGAAATCGGTATACACCTTAAGGATTTTTTATGAAATTAAGGGAATGCAAATAACATTTATAATGACTAGACACCCTCTTGTAACAAACTAAAGATTTTCAAATAAAGGTCCATGTATGAAAAAATCATGAATTAATAAAGAAATATTGTAAGCATGAAGGTTTAGAATAAGTCACTCACCAATTTTTCTTATACACTAAAACTTGAAACATCTTTTATACAGCTTGAAATGATTTTTCCTCATAACCACGTAAAGGTTCATATTTTGGAAAATAATTAGTTAAAAGAGTTTAACATAAAAATAAAATAAAATAAAACATCCATGGGCTCAAAATGAGCATAAAATCATGATTTTCTTTAATTAAGTTTCACACTTACAAAATCTAAAAATTAGAATATTTTTTAAAGAGTTAAACTTAGAAAATTCTTTAAAAAGAAATACAATTGAGTTCTTATAGTACAAATAGGGAAAACCATGTTTTATAAAAATAAATTATTGAAATAAGAATTTATGAACAATATAAAACCTATAAGGATTTTAAAATATATATATATATATATATTGAATTATGACATTCTTGTTACTAATTCACAAATTTACAAAATAACAAATTAATCACAAGTCAAAGAATAACCATACACAAAAGTCTATCTTTACAAAATTGTTTACAAACTTTATTTTAAGGCAACACCACTACAATCATGCATATAATATGAGTCTATGTATATATGTGTGCGTATACATATACATATATATATATATATATTTAAAGAATTTTTCAATCATAAAAATATATATATTTTTTCTTAAGGAATTTTGGATAAAGAATAGTTTGAAAAATTGTGTTTAAGAAATTGGAATTTCGTAATGATATTGTAGCTTATCGTTTCCAAACCCAAATATCTTTTTGTGATAAAAATAACCTTAAAAATAGATAAATCTTTTCGAGCAGGTAGAAAAAGACATATAATACGCGAAATTCCAAGTTAAAATGAGCAAGTTATGGCTATTTTAAGTTGGAATTTCATTCCACCCGATTTTTTGATAAATATAGAAAAATAGAATTAGAAAGTTTGAGTAGAACTTCCATGAAATCTCATCCCGGGTATTTCTTTTGTCTAGGAATGAAGAATACGGGATTTTCCTTCCAAAGGACTACTACGACTAGGAAGACAGTGAAATGGACGAGTGAGTTTTCATTTACGTTTTATGTATTTGCACATATGCTTGTAGAATAGAGTACTAGATGTTAGAAAAAGATAAAATTTGATATGCATGCAAGTTATCACGGGGGCTATGTATGTGATTCCTTACGTATGATGAATAAACGATAAGTATATCGGAGCTCAATGGGTTAATTGATATAAATTATCTTATGTATATTGTTGTGTATGCAAATATTGATTGATCGCTTTAAATGAATTAATGTCAAATTGGAAATGCCATAAACTAAATTGCTCATGCATATCACTTAGAATATCATTTCGCATTTTGCTACTACTCCTCAGCGTGGGACAAGAAAGGTAAGCTGCTTAGCTATATCTTAAGGAATTAAGACGTCCGAGAAATACGGCCTCAAGGTATAGCCGAGTCGGATCGATCACTTTGGGTAAAGAAAACCCGGGACTAGTAGATGGTTCATCAAATCCCAAGACGCACGCAAATTTTCAAAGAGGTTGTTGGTGACCCATTCAAATCATTCCCTAACCCCCGATGGAGGGATAAATCCATCCTACATACGAAACCACATAGTCATATGTATCGTTTGATCATATGGTTGCTTCATTTGATATGCTTGCTTAATGGACTTGTTTGATTACTTTGTGATGAGTACATTTTGTGTAAGGAATATCTCACTAAGCTAGTTATGGTTATTCCCCAATAGATTTCTGATGTTGCAGGATTATTGTTTTGTGCCCAAGACCGCCATGACTGTCCAGGTAGATCTTATGTTTTTGAGAGCTTTTGGAGAATTTTATTCGAAGACTTTAGATTAGATTTCCTTTAGAAATATTTTATTTTTAGTTATTTGATTTATGAAAACTATGTTATTATGAAGATTTATCAGGGAAATGCCCCGTAGAAGTTGTAAGACCTTATATTTTGATGAATCATAATAGTATCGCTTTGATTGTTCCCCTGCCATTATCTTAAAATGCATAACTCTACCAACCTCCTTTTGTTGTGAATGTATGCCTTGTACCAATATGAAAGCTTTCGAGTGACTAAGGTAGTCATTCTCAAGTTTTGATATTGTGTTTGTGTACGATGGGCTGTCATGTTTAGGATACCCGTTGGGCCGTGACATGACCTCTTTTCCGATACCTTTCTACTTCATACCTTTTTGAATGTTCAATAATTTGTGCTTCTTCTATCATTGCATGATAATCGAAAATCTCAAATTCAGCTAGTCTCCTCTGAAATTTTGGTTATAAACCGACCATAAAGGTTTGTCTCTTTAGCTCATCACTGTCTCGGTAAGCATCTGGAGCAAATTGCAACAACTGATTAAACTCATTTTTGTACTCATCAATTGTTTTGCTGCCCTGTGTTAGGTTTATCAGGTCAGTGCTATATTTTGCCTTTAAGCAGCCTGGGAAATATTCCTTTAAAAATTCCTACCTAAAAAATTCCCAGGTTATTGGTTGTAGCAATCCTCTTTGCTTAGAATTCCGCATATTCTTGCTCTTAACCATAGCAAATAAGATTCATATGTACCCTTAAAGCTTTTGGTACCTGAAAGACATCAAGGAATCGCTCAATCTGAGCTAGCCAATCCTCAGCTTCTTCTGGCTTTCCTAGTAACCTTTCAAAATACCTATTGTATTTTATGAATTCAGGTAACAAGTTTCTTTGAGGATGTAATAGTGGTGGTGGTAATTCTAATTCATGTCAAGGCAGTCCTTGCACCTCGATAGCAAATTCAAACGGATCATTATGGTCCACTGGTCCATTTGCTGGAAATTGGACTAGTGTAACATGTCCTTCATTTCTTCTAGAAGGTGCTAGAGGCATTGTTGGTGCCTCAACTTGTCATGCCCCGAAGGGTATCCTAAATGTTGCAGTCCGCCGTACACAATATTAAAGCCTAGGAATGATCGCCTTAGTCACACGAATGCTTCCATACTATGTACAAGGTGTCTAACACATGGAGGAGACACATCGGAGTGATATATTTTACATTGATACAACTTGAGTAACAATGTAAAGGAAATACAATTCACTATACTTCAATTACAATTCATCCACAAATTTCACTACACAAACTATTACAAGACAATTCACAAAACCTAGCTAATATCTTCAAGTATCCTTACTTCCTGTCGGAATCCCGAAGTCATATTCGGCTCCAACCATCTCGGTTCCCAGGTAGCATTCTCCTATCAACCTATTTATTCAAATATCTATTGGGGTATAAGCTACACTAGCTTAGTGAGAGTTCCCTTAATTTCGTACCATAACAAGCAAGTTATATATCATCCATATGCTATGCATAAGCAAATGAGCATACAAGCATATGACTTTCCGGTAGCCATATGTGAATGGAGTTACGCCCTCTATTCGGGGTTAGGGTGGTCAATAAGTCATGCAACCATAATCCTGATCTCTCTCTTAGTTATACAACATCTGTTGTTTTATGTGGTAATTTCAAGTGCCTACCCCACTTCCGTTAACTTAAGCGATTTTATATCCTTAATGTTAACACAGGCCTCCATGCCTTCGCTAATATACCTTTGTCCCACCAAAGGTATACTTGCTACTGCAATGTGACTCACTACGTGATATGCATGTACAGTTTATTCATATAATCGTGGCATGTTAGTTATATAGGTTAAGAACAATCATAGAGAATTTCAGACAATTCAAGTCTACGCTAGCTCATACAATGTTTTTACAACAAGTCTCGTATTCATTTAACCAAGATTAGATCACAACTCATCACAATTTTATCTTTTCCTAATTATAATGCCACTACGATTACAACCACATATAAGGTAACAATATAAGAGGGAAATTCACATGTCTATTGGACTCCGGTCTTTTAATCGTAATAGTCGGGTGGCAATGAATCCTCGAAAGGAAAGTCACCTAAGGAAAGAAATAACTAATGAGTATTTCAACTCAAAACTAATCCACTCTATCTCATACAAACTATCAAATTTGTAATTCTCGTCCTAAGCAAGAATTTCAACTTAAAACGGCCATAATTTAGTCATTTTAACTCGGAATTTAGCAAATTATATACCGATTTCTATCTACTTCGAAAGATCTATCTAATTCTAATATCATATTTAAGTTTTGAAAGCTTTGAAGCTTGGAAAATATCTGATCAGTTCAGATCAATAGCGAAAACAATTTTAGAAAATTGATTTTGTGAAAGTTCATGAAGTTTCTACTATCCAAAGCAAGTATACATGCAATATGAACAAGTTACTATCATAAATGATATTTCATGAGATATATATGTACATGTTATTGATGATATTGAATAAAAGAAATTTTTAGAAAGCTTTTTCCTTGTAAGACTTTATGAAAAATTAACTTAGAAAGGCTAGTTTTGTATTCTTGACAATCCCCAGTTGTTTTAAGAAAAATTCCTTGATAAAATTTATTTATTCTTGTTAAAATTAAGTCCTCATTATGTATATTCCTTAAGGCCTTTTTTTTTCAATAAAAATTTCCATTTTATACTTTGTAAACATGTTTTTAAATATGGTTCATCCCAAAATCCGAATTTTGTTATTCTTGTGGTGATTCCTTTAAGTAACTCATTTGATACTTAGAAACTTAAGGCTCAACCATATCTAGCCACTAAGGACTTCATTTCTTTAATAAAACTTCTATTTTGAGTTTGGAAAGTAAGTGTTTTTATGCCATTACTCCATTATTACGAATTTCTTAAAATGACAAGTAACTCAAATTTTCCTACTTTATTTCTACTGCTTGTTTTACATTTTTCTTAGCAAATCCCATCTCAACTTTAAAAATCATTACTTGATGATATCTATGACTAATACTCTTCATTTTTCATATAAAACACAAGTTTTGGAGTTGATAAAAGGGTTTTTAAGGCATGGTCTTGAAACCATCCGAATTTCACAAGGTTAGGATAAAACTCAAATTTTATACTTTGCAATCTCTTCCTATTTTGAGAATCTCTATTAGTAGATCTACCATTTACTTATCAAAAACATCTCCTATTGATACCTATTCCATAAGCCTTTCATTTTTTAAACAAATCCTTCATTTTGGTGTTGAAAAATGGGTTTCCAAAATTGGTCTTGGTTGAGATCCTAATTTACAAAATTTGTTTTTAGACATATCTTTTGATAAAATCCATCTAAACTTATGAAAATTCATCCCTTACATATCCTATCTTAAGAACCTTCCATATCTTGAATAAAAACTTCATTTTTGAGTTGGAAAACATGTTTTTAAGTTATGCCTTTATCTAGATCCAAAAATAGAATTTTCTTTTGAAAAATAATCTTTGAAAATCACCTTTGAATCATATAAAATGAAGTTTTGATGATATATACTCATTAAGCCTTCATTATGTCAAGTAAAACATCTATTTTGACACGTGGAAATTGGTTTTTAAATATGGATCTTGCCTATATACGAATTTCACCATTTTTGTTTGAGTTCAAAACTAAGATCTACACTTACTATGAACATAAATATAAGAGAAATCCATGGTAGTAAACTATAAACTCATAGATCTAAACATAAACATAATCAAAATTACATAAAATTTAGATCTACAAAATATAACCATTGCTATCAAGAAAATAATAATATTACAAGAGAACAATGATGGATAAGATGAGTGTTTGATTTTGGCATCATCATCCTTAACTTTTAAGCTTATGGAAAGTCATTTGATGCATGAAACTCTCACTATACTTTACCTACATCAACTATGGAAGCTTTGGACAAGGGTTTTACCAAAAGATCTTGAAGAAATATGTGTGGGGGCTCAAATAAAGAATAGGGGCAGCAAGTGTTCTTGGAAGAACAAGAACAAATGAAGTGAGAAAGAGAGGAAAATGCAAAAAATGATAAAGGTTTAAAGGTATGAATGAGAGAGGGCATATGTAAAGAGGTATGAGGAGTAAAGACACTTTAAATGAAGTGAAAAAAAAAAAAAAAGAAATGGGCAGCCAATACATCCCATAGCTGGCGTGATTTTTGGGAAAGAGAGAGAGAGAAGTTTACTTGGTTTTTGACTTGAAATTGTAATATGTAACTAAGTTTATGTGTTACTTATTAAAGAATGATTGGAATAGATTTATTTTAATCAAATTGGGAGTGTTTCAAAGGACAAAACGGCAGCAAAAAGAGGTCAAAAATATGCCATGAAGTGATGAGTGAAGTGTAGAAAGATTGAAGAGAAAAAGAAGTGATATGTGAAAGGTGTACTAAGGTATGGGTTTGTAAGAGTACTTTCTTTACAAATAAAATAAAAATAACAAAAAAAATAGAAAATGCATTCCAAATTTTTGTAGCAGATTTTTCATAATCAAAATAATATAAATAATTAATTTATTTTAGTGAATTATCAAATAAGTTACCGATATGATCAAAATATGCGAATATGAGCTATAATTGATATTTTTATAACCCGAAAAATTCTAAAAAGTTATTTTATGAAAATAACAAAAATTTTCAAATATTTTTGAATTATTAAATTAATTTATTTTATTTTTAGTATCGGGTCTTAAACAGAAACCGATCCTGTAAAAACCCGAAACGAACTAAATTTTAGAAAAACAGAATTTTCTATAATATATAAAATATTTATCTAAAAATATAAGGGTTTACAAGAATAGTAAAATCGTGTAATGAATAGTGCAAAAGACTAGTTAATTACCGGTAGTAAAGAAATACGAATATAATTGCAAAATAAGATATTTCTGGTTATCGAAAAATGATAAAACTGATATTTTTGAAATCCTTATGAAAATACGAGTCTAATGATATTAACGGTATATTTTTTATATCTCGAGTCGCTTGGACACACTTTTCAAAGTCTGTACCCGAACGGGTTCGAAATAGGTCAAACATTTGTCAATCTGATATTTTTAAGCGATTATATTACTATGAGCTACTCTACACACTTAAACTACACCTTGGCCTCTAGGGCTAAGAGCGAGAGATTGCCGAACTTAAACTACGGTATTCCACTTAGGGTTCCTAGGTGACTTTCCGGTTTAGATCTTTGCCAATTTGGAAACTGAGGGTTTATATTTATATAACACATTTAGTTTGAGAAATTTATTTTAAATTTTATTTTTGTAAATATTTAAATTCTCTTAACATTTTTGGAATTTTTCAATTGGGTTTTATTTCGGAAGGTTAATCGTTATTTACTTTTTAATAATTTGTTTTTGGGTCTATATTACCCGATTTTACAAGTCAGAGTTAAGTATAGAATTTATCATACGTGATGGTTTTGAATTTATAGACCGTTGAGTTCTTATTTTATTTTTAAGGATTCTCATTTTCTCAAGATTAAGAAATTTTTGGATTCATTCGTGATTTTGGACTAGTAGAAGTTCGGATTTAATTTAGAGTCATTTTTAGAGTTTATTTTGAAATTACTTACTGAAATTTTCCGGGGCTTACACTAGTAGTGTTGCATGTGGTACTTGCCCAATTTGCAAAGCCTGCAAAATTAGTGCATTTTTCCTGAAATGCTTGCAAACTTTCCTCCAAATGGTTTTGGGATGGTGCAAGTACATTTTCTAGCAGATTTTCAGGTGTTCTCACATTTATGTTCCTACTTTTCCACTTGGGATTCTATTATCAATAAACACATTAATCAAATTAAATCTCAATTCTTAAAATTAGTCTTTACTAAAAATATTTTATATCCATTCATATATTCACATAAGATGATATATTATCATACAAAAGTTTCAAGGCTAGTGCTATATATACAGTACAAAATTTGCACTAATACTATTATCTACCAAAAGTTCATCAAAAGTAACATGGTAATTCCTGACCTACATATCATAGTCTATCATAATATTACATCCATCATATACATATCATCATATGTCTATCAGAATAGCATAATTATCAAAACATATGTCATCATCATATATCTAAGGATTAGCATATAAACATCCATTGCCCTTGTCCCTGGGGGTGTAGCTGTGGGTACTGATCCTCACTACCAGAGTTGCTATCACTGATGTCAATTCTTGCGGCTTTACCTTTAGGTGGTGCCAATGTTAAGTTAGTATCACCAATTTGGATACCTGGAGTATAGTTGTCTGTTCTTTTCTTGAAATAGGTAGATCTTCTTTATCTATAATCCATCCACCCTGTGGGATTCCTATCCATTTTCCATACTCATAATTTGAAATGTATTTTTCAACTTCTATCTTCTTTCTGCTCCCTACTTCCTCACCTAAAATGGTTGATGTAGCACTTCTCTTGTAAAATGTAGCCTGTGTTGATTTATGTACTCCTGTAACATAAAGATTAGAAGGGTGTTGAAAGTCATCCTCTACTTCAGGTATAATGGGGGCTCTAGTCATCAAGACTTCTTTTGGAAAATTGCAACTAATTACATGTGCCAACATCTAATCATCATATGTAGTATTATCCGTGACATGTATATGATCATGTCTAATATCATGAGCATAAATTTCCTCCTCTCCAATAGATACCCATACCCTAAAATCAGGTTGATCGGGTCTGACTGATCTAGAGGATACTATGAATACTATATTATCAATCTATGGACTTCCTCCCCGTTGAACCACTAATCTCTCAAATCCGTATATTATCTCTATAGCTCAACTAGGGTTAGGAAATGCTCTTTCCAAAAGAAATAACCATTCTTTAAGTAATGGTTGCAAATCTCTTTTTCATGTGCAGAGTATTTCCTCTAAAGTCTTTGTAATTTCGTATAGAGATAGATCTTCCACCAGGACTCTAAGCCTGCGCTTGTAATTAGTTAATGTTTCTTCTTCCTGCATACTAAAAATCTCCCATCTTATATGACAAGTAGTTGGATTGGTCTGCATATAACAAAATTTGCGTGATTAATAAAAATCATACAGATTTCATTTTATTTGTCCATCTAATATTACCCATAACTACCCAACTAATGCTAAAGAGTTCTAATTGGATCTATAGTTATGTTATAACTACTACATTTACCAATTTATGCTCTTACACATATTCATCTTTCTTATATCAACAACCACGCTCTGATACCAACTAAAACTATCATGCTCCGAGGGTACCCTAGTAGTAGCATACATTTTACACATGTATACTATTATCAGTTATATCTTTAGAGATGACATATTTTCAAAAAAATAGGATCTTTTAGCTGCATCGATAAGAAATGATAAATACATATAAGCTATAATTTAATAAAATAACCAATATCACAAGTCTTGAATAATATAGTATTACATATCATATTCCTATCCCATAAGTCTCCAAATACATAAACTGATATTTCAAATACTAGCTAATTTATAATTAGGAAATAAAAATAAACAACTTATCCTAAACATTCCAAATTCTTCCAACTTCTAAATCTTACCGGAGTCATGCTCCTGAAAGAAATGAGCCAAGGTCATAGAATAAGCCTAAAAAGGTCTTTAGGGGCATGAGAGAAACCACGGGTTCAGTGAATAACAATCATATATTACACATCAAACAAGTTCATTAACAATCATATGTAATACAACAATCAAACAAATGCGCAAATACAAGTCTGGATAATCTAGAATCCAAATGGGTTAGAGATTTATAATCTCTCATTTAGGTTGAAGGATTCTAACTTAATAACCCACCTACTCAAGAGAAATTAAGCATACAAGAAAATCAATGAATACTCGTCTTAGTTATCACTTTTTAAGAATATTTTATCTGATCATTTCCTGCATCTTGCCTTAGAGACTCCATTAAATATTAGTAATTTCAAAACGATACCACGGGCGGTGTCTTTCTTTGCCGCTTAGTTCCATGAAATAGACAAATCAAAGAAAATCTTGTATAGAACTATTAATTTTTTGCATAGAAAAACCAAGTATTAATAGAGAACTGAAATACTAATACATAGCAGGCTATCACGCTTTTGAAATATGCAATAATGCAGTTCATGTAATGTATGGTTGTTTTAATTATAAAGCCAATAATTCTTAATCAGGCTTATAGTGATTATACATTACACACAAACATATATTGTAACGCCCTGGAACTCCACCTATCGAAGTATTGCCTGCTTTGGCTACACACTGCACGATTTTGTCCTTTTGGTGTCAATGCTTCCCAGGAGGTCACTCATCTTAGGATTGCCCTACATAGAGCATGTTTAACTGTGAAATTTTGACGAACTCTAAGCTAGCACACCAAAAAGTGCCTCTGTGAATAGAGTTTCACCATCTATATTTTGAAGGGTATCACATACTCTCCTATCTATAGAACTGACATCCCCATTAGTTTCGTTACACAGATTCAGAACCACACTAGGCAGGGAGGACACGCTCCTCCACTTCTAGCTGGTAAACTACTTTAATACCACTCGTAATGCCCCGAAACTCCACCCATTGAGGTATTGTCTTATTTAGACACATGCTGCACAATTTTATCCTTTTGATGCCAGCGCTTCCCAGGAGGTCACCCATTCTAAGATTACCCTACATAGAGCACGCTTAACTTTGAAGTTCCAACAAACTCCAAGCCAATACACCAAAAAGCACGTATGTGATTAGAGTTCCATTATCTATATTTTGAAGGGTATCACATACTCCCCCACTTATAGAACTGACATCCTCGTCAGTTTCGTTACACAAATCTAGAATCACACCAGGCAGGAAAGACACACTCCTCCACTTTCAGCTCACGAACTGCTCTAATACCACCTATAACGCCCCGGAACTCCACCTATCAAGGTGTTGTCTGCTTTGACCACACGCTGCATGGTTTTGTCCTTTTGGTGCCAGTGCTTCCCAGGAGGTCACCCATCCTATATTTGTCCTACACAAAGCACGCTTAACTTTGAAGTTCCGACGAACTCCAAGTCATCACACTAAAAGACACCTTTATTATAAGAGTTCCACCATCTATATTTTGAAGGCTATCACATATATCATGTCTTTCTCGAGTCATCAGACAATTTGTATTATCACTTTTATTATCTTAGTTTGTCAACATAAACAAACAACTTATATCACATACTCAACAGACTTCCTCATCAACCATATTATTATTTTTACATTACATATACCACCAGCTACAAACACAAATAGTGTAACGGATCTGAGTTACCCACCTACTCATGATGATCAGTTGTAATAGTCCTTAGGAAAATCCATAAACTAATCAGTATCACCTATTGAACGAATGAATATTCACTAATAAGATATATATATATATATATATCTCTGTATAAATAATTCCTATTGGTTGTTTAAGTGTCCTAAAACTAGTTTTATTTTTTTTTTCTAAGTTTGTATTATCTTTTCTAGGTTATCTTATTAAAGTTATTTTCATTGTATTTTTCTTGATCTTATTCATGTTTTATTTAATTATTTTTGGGAATTACAATTTCTCTTATCTACATTTTAATTCTTTTAATATCTACTTAGATAAAGAAAAATTATATTTTTTATATTTTTTATCCTTATTTGTTTACATAGGGTAATAATTTCTACTATTTACTGGTCATATATCATAATCTAATCTTTTCGTTTAATATAACAAAAGTGTTTCTTATTTGTAATGATTACTAAAATTTAACACTTAACAAGTATTTAAGCATATTAATTTTAGAACATTTATCTATTTACTAAATTTCATGTTCTGTATTTCTTTATATATGTGTGTGTGTGTGTGTTATGTATATAAATTTAGGAAAAAAACGAATTTCATCTAAGGAAAATTTTGCATGTATGCCGACAATCAAAGCTGTTAGCTTTGAATCATAGACTACCTGCCTTTATACATTTTTCACGCGTATTAAAATTTTACATAACATCGTTTTAATGTAAGCTAGCTCAAAGGCTACCAGCTTACCCATTTACACAGCCAACTTTTCCATTTATGTCATTGACGTGGTGCCGACATACACAATATTTATCATCTTCTTTATTTTTTTTTCCAATTCATATTTCATTTTTATTATACCTTATATGTATTATACTTCGTATTTTATCTATTTTTGAGTTTTTTCCATGACCATCAGCTATTGTTTGTGATATATTAACACATATAATATCTCATAATCATCATAATATGAGGTGTCTTAGCTTCTATACATATCATGATGCATAAATAGAGTTTTAGAGTTAGAGATTACCATGGATGAGGTGAATTTGGCTTGTTAAACCTCCTTCCCAAATCTAGCCCAACCCATAGTTAATAAAAACTTTGTTTAAGCTAATGTTTACTACATATACTAACTTAAAACTAATTTTACTTACCTTAACTTGTTCACTTTTAAGATTTTATTTGTGTCTTGTTGAAGCTGTTTGAATGGAGTTGTGTTTGTGTGTTTGTGTGTTATTGTTTTGAGCTATTATTGTGTGTTTTATATGCTTTGTTTGTAGTTAATTAATGGATGTATTTATAGGCAAAGGAGCAATACTCTTTCTTCTCGAAATTTCGACCGAATATGCAGGTTGTTTCTTGCTTAAGTTGTTGCAATTAATAGGGTGTTTGATTGGATAATTTTGGTTGGCTAAATACATTGTCAATTTGACTTTGTAGTGTGAAAATTTGGCAATTTGTTTAAGAGTTCTGGCTGCTACAAGTTTTAAAATTTGTCAGCCACAAATCATGCAATTTCCACCGAAATAGCACAGTTATAATTTAAGTAACTTTATTATATAAATTATTATCTAAAGTTATATGGTAATTATCAAATTATACAAGTATAAATATGTCAGTTGTATAGGAGTTTTGTCTCAAATATTTATTTAAAGCTTCTACAAATTTTCTAGATTATCTTTGAGTTTAAACCTTTAGTTTAATGTTTATGTGATTAATTGTTTTTAGGGTTTTATCTCACGCGATAGGGTTTTCTAAGCTTAATAGGCCAATTTTGATTTTATTCTCTAAGAGCTTTAGAATTCTCTAACTAGAATAATGGTATAATCCAAACATTTATTTGAAATCTAGATTGTTAGTTATAGATCTATTTTTGTTCCTATCTTGTATTTGTAAACCAAACGGTTCATCCCTAATTATCGTTTTCTAACTATAAGCTTTATTAATTATTTACTCTCCAACGCACTTGAAATCTTAACTTAATTAATTCTATATTTTGAGTTTCGATACGTAATATGAAATCTTGTCTTTGGTATCTATTACCATCTAGGGAACTTCGTTTTAGGGTTTAAAGTCATAGATAGGTTCATAACTTACTTGTAGTTTTTTCTAGGATTTTTGTTGGGTCCTACATTGACCATCTATTTTTATAATTGTTTTTCTATTAATTTTACTAGTATGAAAAATTCTTGAGGTTTACAGACCTTTTATGTAGGGTGATTTAGGTTTTCTTTGTTTCTTGGTCATTCATCTTCTTTAGACCTTGATCCACTAGTTTGAGTTTATTGACTACTTCAGCATAAGTTTTTAGTTCAAATTGTAAACCTCGAGAATTTTCAAACTGGTAAAAATAAATAGAAATACAAATATAAACAATAGAAGGTCAATAAAGGACTCAACAAAAACCCTAGAATAAGACTAAGAATAGTAGTGAACCTATATAACTTCAAACCGTAAAACATAGTTCTTTAGATGGTAACAGATATCAAAAACAAGATTTCATAGTGGGTATTGAAAACTCAAAATATAGAAATAGTTAGGATAAGATTTCAAGTGCATTAAAAAGTAAATAATCAATAAGCGTTATAAATAGAAAGCAATAAATTAAGGATAAACCGTTAGGTATATAAATATACAATAAGAACAAAAACAGATCTATAACTAACAATCTAGACTCCAAATAAATGTTTGGAGTACACCATTATTCTAATAGAGAATTTTGAAGCTCTTAGAGACTAAAATCAAAATTTACCTATTAAGCTTAGAAAACCCTAATTGCATGCAATAAAACCCTAAAAATAACTAATTGCGTAAACTTTGACTCATAATTTGAACTCAAAGATAATTTAGAAAATTTGTAGAAGTTTTAAATAAATTTTAGAGACAAAAATCCTAAATAACTTATATAAATATACTCATTTAGCTTGATAAACTATCCTAAAACTAAGATAATTAATTAATTAAATAAGATTATAGTTTTAACACGCATATTTACTGGAAAAGGGGATGCATTTTGGGCTTGATAATTGTCCAACTTTCTCATCCGAAGTTTGCAAAACAATGGGTCAATTTAGATCAAAGAGAGTCAAGACAAGAGATGATTTAAACCAATCAAATTTGTCTAGCAAAGCAACTCATTTAATGCAAAGCAAATCATGCAAACACAAGTTGAATTCGGTAAAGAAATTGCTTCATCTTGGTCAAAACATCCTTGGAACCAACTGCCTTCATTTGTCTATAAACGTCTCCATTAATTAACTATAAACAAAGCTTATAAAGCATACAATATTAGCACAAACAACAACAAAACACACACAAACACAGTTCCATTAAACAACCTCATCAAGACATCAATATAAGCTTAGGAAAGGAACAAACAAGGTAAAGAAAAATTCATTTTAAGTTAGTTTATGTAATAAACATTAGCTTAAACAATGTTTTTATTAACTTAGATTCGTATCGTCTGGGGGAGATTAAACACTCTAAAAAACTCTAAACAAGGTAATATCTAACTCTAAAACTCTATTTATACATTATAATATTTATAGAAGTTAGGAAATCATATATTATGAGGATTATAAGATGTTATATGTATTGATATATCATAAATAATAGTTAAGGATTGTAGAAAGACACTTAAAAGTAGTTGAAACACTAGTATAATACATATATAGTATAAGAAAAATGAAATACGAACTTGAGAAAAAAGAAGAATATGATGAACAATGCCTACACTAATAGTATACATGGCTAAGGCCGTTGGCATACATGGGATAGGCTGGCAGCCTTCGATCCGGCTTACACTATAATAAAGCTACGCAAAATTTTGTTACGTGCAAATGCCAACAACCTAGGGTTCAACACCGGCAATGTTGATGCCACTGTAGGTGCAAAGTTTTTCCATGAATGAAATATGTTTTGTCCGTAACTTATACTTTATACTTATATATATGTGTATATAAAGAAAGAAAGAAGAAAAAAAGATAGAATTTAATAAATAAATATAAATTATTTAAGATTAGTGTTTTAAATATTTGTTAAGTTTTTAACTTTTGTAAATATTGCAAATAAGAAACACTTTTGTTATATTAAACAAAAAGATTAAAATATAATAATTATCCTATATAAGTAAGTATATAAGAATGGAAAATGTAAATAAGTTATAATTATGAGTAATGTGATTATCATAAATAACAGATAATAACATGAAATGAGATCAAGAGAAACACGATGAAAATAAATGATAGAAAATAAATATCAGCTACCATAAGGTAATCAAACTAAAAAAATATATAAAAATAATAACAATGATGATAATAAAATCTTGAATTATTGAATACAAACTCTATAATTACCCAATAAAAATAATTTTTTTAAATTATTATTTATCGGTAAATAATAACTTAGAAAGGATAACATAGATATAGAAAAGATAAAAACTGCTTTTAGGACACTTAAATAACCAATAGGATTTATTTATACAAATATAAATTTTATAAATAAATATTTATTCGTCCAATAGGTAATACTGACTAGTTTACGAATTTTCCTAAGGACTATTACGACTGATCAACATGAGCAGATGAGTAACTCAGATCTATTACATTGTTTATGTTTGTAACTAGTGGCATATGTAATGTAAAGATAATAATATGGTTGATGTGGAAGTCTATTGAGAATGTGATACGAGTTGTTTATTTGTGTTAACAAACTGAGATGATAAAATAATAATACAAATTATCTGATGACTTGAGAAAGGAATGATAAACGTTTGTGTGTAATGTATGATCACCATAAGCCTGATTAAGAAATATTGGCAATATAATTAAAACAATCATGCATTATATGAACTGCATTATTGCATATTTTAAAAAAGTGTAATAGCCTGCTATGTATTAATATTTCAATTCTCTGTTAATGCTAAGTTTTTTAAATTGTTAGATCTACACAAGATTATCTTTGTTCCGTCTATTCCATGGTAACTAACCGGTAATGAAGGACGTCGCCCATGGTATCACTTTGAAATTACTAATACTTAGGGAGTTTCTAAAGATCAATGCATGGAATAGTTGGTTAAAATACCTTTAAATTAAAGTGATAATCTAAAATGAGAAATCGTTGATTTTCCTATATAATTAGTTTCTCCCGGCAGGTGAGTCATTAAGTAAATGTCCTTCAACCCTGATGAGAGGGTGTAAATGTCTTACCTGTTTGGATTCTAGATCTTCCATATTTGTATTTTGAGCATTTGTTTGATTGTTGCATTACATATGATTGTTAATGAACTTGCTTGATGTATAATATATCTGGTTATTCATTGAGCCTATGGTTTCGCTCACACTCCTAAAGACCTTTCAGGCTTATTTTACGACATTGGCTCATTTTTTCCAGGAACATAACTCGGGTAAGATTTAGATTTTGGAAAAATTGGGACATTTGGGATAAGTGGTTTATTTTTTTATTTTCCTAGTTATAAATTAGTTAGTGTTTGGAATATCAGTTTATGTATTTGGAGACTTATGAGATAGGAATATGGTCTATAATATTATATTATTCAAGACTTGTGATGTCAATTGTTTTACTAGTTTATGGCTTACATGTGTTTATAATTTCTTATCGATGCAACTAAAGGATCCTGTTTGTTTAAAAATCTGTCATCTCTAAAGGTATACTAGTAATAATATACATGTGTGGATTGTATGCTACTATTAGGGTACCTTCGGGGCATGACACAAACACCTCAACTTCATGTTTAACCTGAGCTTCTAGTCCAGTTATGAACTTACTAATCTTTTCCTCCTCACTTACCTTTAGAGTTTTTGGTAGGAACTTTAATAACCTATTCGATTCAACTTCATATTCCTCTACTATCATTTTATCCTATTGAAGAGTGTAGTACTCCTGCATCATCTATTGCCTCACACTATTTGGAAAAAACTTGACACAAAACACTTGTTTAAATCTTTCCCAAGTGATCTCCCGAGCCATTAGCCTTTTGGCACTTACCCACCACTCTTTTGTTGTTTCCTTCAATGGGTAAGCAGCATAATCGAGCCTCTTTTCATCTAGAACACCTAAAGCCAAAAATGTTTTTTCCACCTCTTCTACCCATTGTTCAGCCTCCAAAGATGCCTAGGTTTGGCTCGAAAGTCTTCACCAAACTCAAGAACTTGTTGAAATTAAGAGACTCTCCTTATCTACACCCTCAAAAATGTCTTTGTCCCACTTGTCTCCAAGCCTCGTCATTAGCTTAAATCATCTACACATCGGTCTGCATTTGTTATTATTGATGCATCACTACTCCCAATAAGTCATGGACAGCATGCATCAATTAACCAGCATCTATTGGTACTTGCTAAGTCACAGGAGGAGGGGAGTGTTATGGCTGTTACTCCTTAGGAGTATCATCTCTAGCACTTCTGGTTGAACCGAGTCCTGTGTTTCTTAAACCATTCAATTTATATAAACAAGATTTAAAAAGGTCACAAGAGTATAATAAAGATGAAGCATAAGTAATTTAATTATCAGAAAGTAAATCAAAATAGAAATTAAAGATAAACAACTTAAACAAACGATCCCATATACCCCACTCTCATCAATGCTCACTGCCCTAAAGAGTTTATAATAGGGGTGCACTGTATGGTTCGAGCCGGTTCGTCGTTCGAACCAAACCTAACCTAAAATTATGGTTCATTTTTTTTATAAAATTGAACCTATACATATGGTTTGATTGGCTAATTTTTCAAACCTTAAAAAAGAAACGATTCGGTACGGTTTAGTATATGGTTCGAGCCATATACCAATAAGAAAATCTTTTGTTTTCTCCATTATTTTATATTGTTCATATGAGTTTCTTAGATTGCTGCATTTAGAACAACATTCGATTTTTCATTCAAAGATGCAGTCATTCGTAGTAGAGGCAAAGCTAGTAGAAGAAAAAAAACAATAGCATCATGCAACTCCATTATCATTACACTCTGAAAAAGTTTTACAAGATATATCACTAATCATTTTAGAAGGAAAAAAATATTTAAAAAAAAAAAAAACCAAAAGATCCAGGACTTTTAAGTTTACAGGTTGAATATGAGTGAGTGCTTTAACTTAACATTAAAAGTCCATTGATAAATTCATATGATTATTTTATAGGAAAAAAATGCTCTCAAAATGGGGGAAAAAAGCCAAAAATAAGTGAAAAAGTTCTTTTTTTTTAAATTATATAATCAAACGGTTCGGTTCGGTGCAAACGGAACCGCGAACTAAATATCATGTTCCGATCACAACCTATAACCGAACCGATTGAAAAAAAAAAAAAACCTGAATTTCGGTTTGGTTCATGATTCGATTGGTTTTTTTCATCCAACCCTAGTTCATAGCCTAGATGCCTATTGTCTAGTGATCTTAAACCTAACTCGTGATACCGCTTAAGTTATGGCGCCCTAAATATAGGGTCTTTTACAAGCCACCATATGTCTACCTATAAACCGAAAGATACTAAGGCTCAAATCCTACTAACATCTACCATGACTTGCATTTAACTCATTAACTCCAAAACACACACATATTTATAACATGTTACGTCAACAAGATAAGTTGTAAACATGTTCACAATCAACAAGCTAGGATTCATACTAACAACATTAAGGGATAGCTCGAATAGTCCATAAAAATATAAACAACTATTCCTAAACATAAAAGGGTTTATATCTTAGGCTAACATAAAAGATGACATAACACACATACTACACTTCTACCACATAAAAGATATAACTAAGGGGTCCAATCTCCAAAATAAATAACTAATCTATTCGTTAGCCAGGTAGTCACCATCGTTAGCATCATCCCCATAGTTCACAACTACATCATATCTTGAGAGATCAAACATATAAGGATTGCTACCTGATATTAAAAAGGAGAAAAAGAGTGAACCGGAGAGTAATACGATACCATCACAAACACAATCACATGAGCATACACAAATAAACCACACAAAATATAAATTCCAACGTAACAAACATTCCATTTATTATCTTTTAGTTTTAAGCCCTGCAATCAACACTAGAATAATGTAGTATCTCAACGACACACTTGTATGTGTGTGTGTGTATGTGTGTGTGTGTATGTGTGTGTGATGTTGGATACTCTCCAATATCCAAGAGTCCATGTGATATGAACCACGTCAACCCGTGTCGAAATACGACATCTAATCTGGAAATCAACCTAAGATCGTTTAAGAATGTATGGAAAACCAGGACCCATTGCTTAGCAAAGCAAAAACCTTAGTATAAAGAGGATGCCACAATCGATGATGGAGATCCAATTGACAAGCCTTGGTGAATGCCATGGAATAAACAATAAGTTTGAAGAGTTCTTTCAAGAACCAAAGAGAAATTAAACTCTCAATTTTTATGAATAATTTGATGACATTCCCATTGATCATTTTCCTATTAATAAGCAAGGAATACAAGAAAATTAGGAATACGAGAAATTAGCAACTTGCCTAAATCAGTTTATGTTTCATGCCCATAAATAGATAAAATAAAAGTCTTGAAAATCAAAGTATAAAATAAAGACAAGAATCCAAAAAGGCAACTTTATTTAAGATCTTTATTAGCCATCCCCAAAGTTACCTTCTCGTTTTCAAGACTTGGTCAAATTGACTTGGTTAAATATGCTTAGCACAACCTTGGTCCTCTTCCATGTTAACCTTGATGACGTAAATTATTTTTTGTTCATCTTAGGTATGGCTCACGTGGATCTCCTCTTCCCGGACATCTTAGATTAAGCAATTAAGTGCATCTTAAATCTTTAGCTTGGGCTCATGTAATCGACCCATGTGACATTTAAAGTGGATCTACACTCAATCTCCTAGATATGCTTCCATCACCATGAGTCCAAGAGTCAATGATTCAAATCCTAAATCTACACCTAATCATCTTTAGGTGTGACTCCACTAGGAACAGTGTCACACAAGGATCATTAGGGTGCTGCATTATTATCATCGGTACTCCCAATTCATCAACTACAATCAAATGCATGCAACACTTAATTTTAATGGTTGGATATTCAATTAGTCAATTCGAGCTCTAACATGACAAGCAAAAACAACAAACAAAGTAGTACACGCAGCTAAAAATAGTTTCGTTCCTATCTAGTATCCACTACCTAGATTATGCATAATTAAATTGTTCAATTCTTTTATTTTTCTTGCTTAAACTCTTATTACACTAATGTCATTCCCAATCCTCTACTATTATAACTTATATCCAAAAACCTTCAAGTATTCTTAGCTTATGAAGGGAAAAAAAAGATTTAGCAAACATAGTCATCTTTTGGCAAGAAAAGAATAATTTTCAATGTGTTATAACATGTATAAACTTGTATACAAAGGGCATAGGTTAAGTATCACTTAGGCAGAGAAAATAAGTAAAAAAAAGGTACGTGGGGAGGTACACGGGTGATGCACGGGGCAAACAGGACTTAACATATCTCTTCATTCTCTTTTCCAGAAATAGAAATTTAAGCACCGAGGGGAACAAAACTAGGAAGATGGTGTTGTGTATACATCGTGTTCTTCGAGCATTATTTTCTTTGTTGAAACACATCGAAAACCATGGTTGGATGCATGTAGCCATGTATTAGCTGTCACTATAGAAATTTCGATATTAGGTCACGTTTGCAAATTTTGCAAATGTGACCTATTTTTTTTAACTTAAAATTATCAACTAAAGCATATTAATAGCCATGTTCATGAAACTTTCATGTAATTGGTAACCCTTCCATTAAATAACCGTGGCTAAAATTGGCAAACGAAAATAGGAAACCCACTACTTCCCCCAACACATATCCTATCGTACTATAAAGTTTCATAAAATTTGCAAACAAAAGGTTAGTTTAGTATATTTCCCCTAACATACATCCCACCACTTCGAAAACAAGAAACAAAAAGCAAAAAGAAACCCTCCTATCGTACTAAAATCACTTTCCCCATTTCTTCCTTGTACAAACCCTTAACCTACAGTAATGCATGTTCTACTTCTGTTCCACCTTCGATGAAACCCGCTACTTCATCTCCGATGAAACCCTCTGCTTCACCTCCAACGAAACCTTCTACTCGACCTCTAATTTCGATCGATGTTTCCATTACACGGCTGACCGATATCTCCATCTACAGTACAATTCCTTCTTAGGCAGTTAAGCGAAGAAAGACGTCATGGAAATTTTCATCTACATGGTCATCGATGATCATTCATCAGTCTAGACATGGTATATAGGTTTGTACTAACTTTTTTTTTTCACTTTTATTTAGTTGCATGTAAATACTTTGCTTAGGGTTTTGTCAAAATCGTGTTGAAATCGCGAGTTTACTGCTAAATTATAGTTTTCTAAGCTTTTAGATTCGCGTAAAACTTAGTTTTTTCCTTGTGCATAATCAATAGTGCATCTGGGTTTTTCCTTGATACTTGATTTGCTGCATGAATCTGGGTTTTTCCTTGATACTTGTAAATATTCGTGCTTTGAGATAATGAAACCGAAAATATAAGAGAGTAAACTTAATAGCAGAGCTCTCACTTTGGGGGGTTAGTGAATAAGACCCGATCTACCATTGAAGCTAGCTGGCTCATGAGTCACATTATCAAATTTACACCCATCTTTTAACAAACCAAAACAAGATTCCCAAATGGTTACTGACGTGTGAAGTCATGATTAAAGTAACAATAGTTACATCAAACATGGTACATGAGTACATTAATTTAAGGAAAAAAATATGGTATTAGTATAGTGGGTTGATTAAGACTTAAGAGTTTAAAGACTAGATGAGAATAGGAAAACTAAGGGCACTTGGGTCCTCTGCGCTTGGTCTTCCAGTTGTTATAGTAAGGGTAGACTTGTTTGTTGCCATAGTAGCCAAGAGGGACACAAAGACAGTTGGCACAACATTTTTCGCAGAGCAAAAATTTCATGGCTTTGCACATAAGGGCAGAATGTGATGATTTCTCCTAATTTAATTACACTGCTTCAAATTTACAAGGAGCATGGAGCACATAGATTGCATGTGAAAGTACAATTAGAATATCTTCAAGAAAGATATTTCTTAAAAAGGCATATATGCTCAATCAAATCTTAGAGTTCAAAATAACAATTTTGACAACAGTAGTGCATCTTTTTTCATCAGATCTTTCATTGTGTTTTTTTTTATATAATTTTCATTAAAATTGCTTTTAATTCACAATCATTGTTTTTGCTTTAGAAGACAGATTCCTCAGCAGCATAATTAACAAAAAGAACAATCATTATCACCATATGTTTTATGAATTTCAGCCTGAGAGTTGGGGCAATATTAAGGTATTGTGCTTCTTTTTTATGAAATATATTAAAACTTGCAGATAAACCACAATAGAGCATTTGTGGATGTACGTGTGTTCTAGTAGAAAACCAAGATTGTTGAAATTGTCAAACTAGTCAATTCATATACTTGTTTAATCACATAAACCATCCGCAATATATACAAATTATTTCTTTTTTCCTTTTCTCTTTTCCATTTGAATCTTGTAATTTGGTTTCCTTAAATGTAAGTTCCATGACCAAGATTGGATTTGGGATTGGCTTTCAAATATGCAATTCATATTCTGAAACAATCTTAGCAAGAAATAAAATGTAATCTATTAATATGACATGTTTTTCCAATTGGATTTTTGCTAGTAGACATCACTTGGTTTGAAATCTATGTTTTAAATTCTTCTGAGCTACTATTGTGGCAGAACAAACATATTAATGAATTAAGAGGATTTATGCTCATGGCAGTTGTTGGTAGAAAGTATACTCGATAATTAATTGTATGACAGCAATTCTTGGACGTTACGGAGTTGTATTTGGCTTATAGGGGCTACTGTTATCAAAATTTAGGAATTGGGTTTATGTTGTCTATGCTGAGAGTTATCCTCACTGTAGGGATGTTGGGTTTTCATTGATGTAGTTAGAAAAAAGAAAAACATGATTTTCATGAATAAGAATAGGGGTCCTAGTCAGTTATGTGGAGTTAGAACTAAGTAAGGTCTCTGGTTTTCTAATTTGGTAGATGTGGATTGCTCTTATTTTGAATAATTAGCAAGAGAAAACTCATGATGAGACATTTGTGTAGGAGTAATGAACATGGTGAGGAAAGTCATATTGTAACATCATAGCATATTTCTCTGTTTTATGTGGCCATGAATCTACTGACATGGAGGATGTTGAAAAGAGACTAGCTTCCCTTTAAGGAATCTTATTGTGGAATCATTGAAGGTTAGCCTATATGATATATTATTGTATAAACAAAATAATGGTATACTGTTTGAATCAGCAAATCTATAGTTAATCTATTGTGTGATTTCTTTTCATAAGAACCATGGTATGAGAAATCTCTTTTTGAGCCCCATGTAAATCTATTTTGGTACATGTCCTTGTGGTATGGTGGTCCTCAAATTCTGCAGAAGTATAGCTTCTTTTATGAAAAACCAATAAATGATCATTATTTTTTACCTTCTTTATTGCCATGAAAGATATTTTCTTTCATTTGTATGGTTGTGCCTGAGTTCTTTGCCAAGAATGCTAAGATGACTTCAATGATCTTTATTTTATTGCTGCTGGTTTTTTCATCTATAGTTGATCTAAATAATAGAAAACATTTTGTTGGGTCGTGATCTAAAATCAATATTCACCAAAACAGTATAGAAATGCTCTTTGTCAATAGCATAATATAATGGATTATAGAGTACGTAATGGAATCAAGTTTGGGCTGTTCTATTTATTCCATGTATGCATTTTATTTTTAAATGAGAAATTTGATATCTGTATTTGCTTTCTTTTTGACAATATGTCTGTTTCAAATATTCATAACATGCTGGAATGTGGTTGAAAACTCAAAGTATTTGTAGGCAAAGCACCTTTTCCTCTAGGACCTTGCTGCCTTATTTGAAGACTTTGGTAAGCTCTAAATAGTAAGTAAATTATCAAACTATTAAAGAGTTTAGAAATCTACACACACTATTTTTGGCTTGTTTTTCCAGTTTTTTTGTAATTTTATGCAATGAATAAATTTGTGTTCGCTGATACATGTAACAAATTTTGTCCTATTATTAGTTTCTCTCTTGAATGAAGAGGTTCACATAATTTTGATGTTACACTTACTATACTATTTTGCTAGCTTTACAATGGTTCAATATCACTTAGTGTACTATTATGCTATCCCTTTAGATTCTTAATTACTGTTTAGATACTCATTGAGGATCACTTTCTCATTTTTTTTAGACTCACAACATAAGCATAAAGCAAATAAAACCACTAGAGCAATAGAGCATGACTTCTTATATTGCAGGGGGCCTTAAATATAATCCAAATCATGATGTCATTTTCATTCAATGCCCAATTTTTAAGGCAATAATAAATTAATGTTCCTAAAGTTGCCGACACCAAGTTCTTTACAAGTTGGTCAGGTTTTTCTTTTGTGTATAGAGCTGTTGGTGGTGTTTTTGCTGGTTGGACACTAATTTTTCATTATCCTTTAAAAGGCTAGAAAATGATCTCAGTTTGTTAATTTATATGTGGCTTTGGGATCTATGATAGTTAGAACATGCACTAACATTCGATGCAATTATTGCTCCAAGAGTTTGCCTCCTTTTTTTTTTTTTTCAAACCTTCTATCCATTCTTGGTCCCATCTTCTAGCTAGTAGAGGCATTTCTTCCTCAGTAATGGATTTAAAAAAAAAATTGTTTCACATTATATGTTTATCTTATTGCATTTTGCGTGTGTAAATACCTTATTTGCTTGTTTTGCTTATGCTAGTGAATATCCCATTTTATGCCATCTGTTCTAATCTCATGTACTGTCCAACTTGAGAAATACTATTTAGGATTATTTCCATGAATTCCATTTCATGGTTAATTTTATAAAAAGTAATCAAGAATGTGGGGATGGGTTATGATAATATGTTCTAAGGAAACCATTAGACTAAACTCAGCAACTTTGTGTTGTATAAATAAATTATGGAGGGATAATTTTCTTGCAAATGGAAACATTTTCGGCCAATCAAAATAGTGGGGTTTTCACTGTATGATTGCATCTTCATTTATCCCTAAAAAGGAAAAAAAAAACGTAGTTTTACATATCATTTTTACCTATTCATTTTGTTTCCATAGTAAGCAATAGGAAGATGGATTTTTCTTTTAATAAAAAAATGGTTTACCATGAATTTAGTGAGGTAGTCCTAGTTAGCATCATTACCATGATTTTACACAATCCATGTAGGTGGTTTCAGATGGTGATGACTATTGCCGGTTTGGAATCTGTCTATTTGGTTGTCCCTCTTATGATAGTTTGATTTTTCCAATCACTATATAATACTTAAGTACCTTAACAACTTGACGATGTGGTGTCTCTGGTTTAAGGTGAGATATTGATGGTGTTGTGTAGTTTTTCTTGCTTCTCACTTTCATTTTCAGTACAGTGCCTTGCTTTTTAAATTGTAAGGTGCAGTCATCGGTTTAATAACTCTAAACAATATTTAAGAAACATGGGAATATTAGGATCATATGATGGAATGATTTTATTATTATGATTACCTTCATGTATTGGGTGGGATGATTATATCTCATAATTTTTTTTTTTGCCTAAGTTATATCTCATCAATCCTTTTCCTTATGGAATATCTGTTGGCTTTTATTAATATGTGGTTGGAAGCTCTAGCTAAGAATGTTGGAATATAAAATGTGCCTGGATAGCTGAATCAGGTTGATTTTACCTTGGTACTTAGAGCTGTGTTTAGTATTATGAGAATGAAAAAAGATGATCAAGTCTATTTAGCTGTATTAAGTGTTCTTTGTAATTGCATCTTTTAATCTGCTTTTCAAGAAATTGCATTATTCAGCTAATATCTTTTATGTAGATTTAGTTATTTTGGCTCCTTGTAAATGGACTTTGCTGGATAACCATTCTTTTGACTTCATCCCATCATAACATACTTATTCCGTGCAGTCTATAATTTTTGGTTTCTCATCTTTGTGCTTATGGGTTTGTTTCATATATATATATATATATATATATATATATATATAATGTACATTTTAAGGGAGGAATGATTTAGCATAGACGAGATACATAAAGATTGAGACAAACCATACTTATCAATAGCATATGAGTACTATATTTTTGCAAGGAAGAGACTTCATAGGAATCATGTGGAATAGGGAATGTGTCGTCGAGTACGATTATGGTTTTCCTCTAAAGCAATAATTTTGTTTAGGAATTTAGGCAATGGTGAGGAGAGAAAAAGACGACGCATTGGATCTTAGGCTAGGGGTTAGGGGTGCTTTATGATTGGTATAGAAACATTTTTCGAGTAATCCTAGAGGCTAGTGCTTTGGACCATTGTGCCTGTTCTCATCAAGTGAGAAAAGATCTAATATATAATGCGTACAAATACTAATAAAATATTATCAATCTATCATATGTAACGAGTGGACTTGCTATTTTCCTTATTATATATATTGGCATGTGGCATGTAATTACCTTTTTCTTTATTATACGTGTTAATATTTTATTAATATTTATATATTCTACGTCCATGACTCGTGGTGTGTAATACCTGATTCTCCATGAATTGATAACAAAATCAAGTTTCGTTATTGCAGTGGAAATATGAGTCCGTACGAACCTACTTACAGTCATAAATCTTTATTAGGAAAAGAAATTAAAATTGTAATTGGTTAAAGGAAACATTTTTTTTTTCGGGAGGGATAAGGAAACGTATTTGAGAATTATCTATGCCATTATGTCTTTATTCTCTTGCATACAGACACAAATGAAGTATGTTTTTTTAAAACTATAGCGTCCAATTGAATTGAATGCATCTTAACACGAATATTCATCCTATTCTGATGAGATACCACTATCACAGCAACCATTGAATCATGTATACACTAAGTCGTCGAAGTCGTAAGCTCCAGCATTACAAGTAGTAGTGAGATATTATATGGTTTTATTTTACTTGTTGTATGCTTTGTTATATTTCATTCATTGTATATCTTTAAAATTTCCTTTTAGTAAGCAGTCGTAGATATATATATGTATATATATACGCGTATGTGTGTGTGTTGTGGGAGGATATTGTATGATGTGTGATTACAAATTCGCTAAATAAAAATTACACAAATACGATTTACATAAAATTATTTATACAAATACTAACACAAAATTAAGTATTTAAAATGTGATTTACATATTATGTGAATCACATATTTAATAAGCGATCATGGTGAATCACTTGTGATAAATACGATTCATTGCATATGATTAAGCATTGGTCTTTAGTAATTAAAATCACATATTTCGGGTAAGACCTCAAACATCACCTATGCATACACACTTATCCAAGTGTAGAGATAAGAATTGAAGTAAACAGTGGATTTCAGTGTTCATAGAAATGAGAGTGAAGGAAAGGAAAGATGTGAAAATTAAAATAAAAAAAAAATCAAGATGAAATAACAACAAAAAAAAAATAGAATTATTGAAATCAATGAACTTTAAAAAACATTATATACCTGTACGTAATATTAATTTTATGTGAATAGAATATATATTAATTGAATCCTAAGTAAATACATACGAGTGTGATGCTATGTTATACTAAGTCATATAATGCTACTTCAATAGGAGTATAATTAGCAGCCTTTTTAAATTTCCAAAGTCCGTTAGGTTAATGAATTTAGCATACTTATTATCTAATTATATGTGCAAAAATATATATAATATTAAAAGTGGAATAACTAAATCAATTATGCCAACCTCAAATTCATTATATCAAATCTCCTTTAAATAATTTAATCTCAAATCTTTAAGCCGCGTAACTTAAAGAAGTTAAATTCAAATATATTAATATAATTAGTTTGGCCCCCTATATATACTATCATAAGTCTTAGCATGATAAACATGATAAATATTCACATTGAAATGTTTTTGAACCTTAGGAGTAAAATAGTTGGTTTTAATTTGAAACCTTACTAAAAAAAATACTTGTGTTTCAATTATTACATGTTTATGTTTGGGAATTTTTATTTTATTTTAATGAGGGGGTTAATATTTAAAGAAATATAACTATCACTAAACATACTAAAGATGCATGTCTACTTTTAGGATTCAGTTTTGCCATCTTCAACCCTTCATGACTTTCATGACCTAATTTTATTTTAATCTCAATTTAATCTTAACTTTTCAAATTGTTCTATGGATTCATTGACCAAAAATAGAAAGTCCACATTTTGAGGTCTGGTTTATAGATAGTGTTGGTTTCATATATGAATGAACATAACATTAACCTACATTGTTTACGTAAAAATAGAATAGCTTTAATATACGCGTGGTTGTAAATATATATATATTTTTTTTTTTTCTTTAAATTTGATCTCACATGTATGATTTCATCCAATTGAAAAGTATAATTTTATCATCTAACTCTAAAATTGCAAATCGAAAATGCTGCACAATCTTTTTTACTACACTATCACTGCATGTTTGAGATAAGTGTAGATTGTAAACTTGTTGAATATATTGTGTATTATTCATTTTATCTAACAATATTTTTTGATATTATAATTCTTTCTTGCTATGGCTTCTCTTAGAATATAAAAAAGTATTGGATGGATTGCGACATTTGAAGTGAAGAGTACCAACGAGGTGTAGATTTTTTCGTCGCATACATGCAATTGAAATATGGAGGAAACACAGAGTTAAATTTTCCATGCAGGAGATGTTTAAATAACAATTTACACACTATGAATGTGATTAGAGCACACTTGCTTGTTGATGGGATAGACATAACTTATAAGTGTTGGATATATCATGATAAGAAGCCTACTATTGAATTGCCTAGTGGACCTCGTGGTAGAATTCGTCATATAGAGAGTGAAATGAGGTCTAATGTGGAAGAGTGCAATGTGGAAAATGATGATGAGATTGATGGGCTTGATGAGATGCTTGAAGATTTAGATGCTTTTGCTGCAAATCAAGCAGAAGATTCAAGTCCTAGAGATGGCTTTGATATTCCAACTGATTTTTTAAGGGGTTTAAGAGCTAACTCACAATAAGAGCTCTATCCAGGTTGCAAGTTCTCTAAATTCTCCTTTATAGTGAAGCTTCTCCACGTGAAAGTATACAATAAGTGGACAAACAAGTCGTTTGACATGTGCATGATGTGATACCTAATGGAGAGTCTCTTCCCAAGTCATACTATCATGCAAACAAGTACTTAAGGGGGTTGGGTATGGGTTACCACAGTATTTATGAATTATATAATTGTTGTTTATTTTGGGGTATGAACAAGAATCTTACCAGTTGCTCTACTTGCGGTACTTCGAGGTATAAGATGTCTGGAGGGTTTAGAAAGCTTGTTCCTCATAAGATTCTGCGGTACTTTCCTATAAAACCAAGGTTGCAACGCCTTTTCATGAATCCTAAGATTGCTCAAAAAATGCGTTGGCATAAAGATGAACATAAGAAACAAGAAAACATTATGGGCCATCTAGCAGATGGGCTATCTTGGATTAATTTCGATAACGACTTTCCAGACTTTGCAAAGGATAGTCGTAATGTGTGGTTGGGGTTAGCTAGTGATGGCTTTAATCCTTTTGGTACCATGAGCCAGTCATATAGCATGTGGCCAGTGGTGCTTCTTACATACAACTTACCACCATGGATGTGCATGAAGAAAGAGTATTTTATGATGACGTTGTTAATACCTGGGCCTAAAGCACCAGGAAGGAGATCGACGTCTACATGCAACCTTTGATTGATGAGTTGAATGATCTTTGGGTCAATGGACTATGGACATATGATGCATACTCGAAGTCTTCTTTTAAAATGCATGCTGCATTGATGTGGACCATCAATGACTTTCCAGCTTATGGGAATTTGTCTGGGTGGAGCACAAAAGGATACAGTGCTTGTCCTGTATGTGAAGATCAAACACCATCAATAAGACTTAATAGCAAGATTGGGTATGTTGGTCATAGGATGTGGTTGCCAAAGGCATAGGTGGAGACGTAGCTTGAAATTTGATGGAATGCGTGATAATCGTGAAGCTCCGAACCATATTCTAGTGAAGACATTCTTCACCAATTTATGCAGTGGTAGATGGGTATGGGAAAGCATCCAGGAAAGTTAAAAGAGCACATCAGTTGGCGGGTTCAACTGGGTTAAAAGTCCATATTCTTTCAATTGCCATATTGGTCAAAGTTAAAGCTTAGACATAATCTTGATGTCATGCACATTGAGAAGAATATTTGTGAGAATATTTCACACAATTCTTAGGATTGATGGAAAAACAAAAGACACTTATAAAGCTAGGCTTGATTTAGAGGAACTTGGTATTCGAAGGAACTACATCTACTAAAGCGGGTGATGGCAAGTATTCAATGCCATGTGCAAGTTATGCATTAAGTAATTCTGAAAGAAAATTATTCTGTCAATTTCTAAGGAATATTAGATTACCCGATGGTTATGCATCACATAGGTAGGTGTGTGGACAACTCATGCTCAAAACTTTCGAGTATGAAGAGTCATGATTGCCATGTGTTGCTTCAAAGGCTATTGCCTGTGGGTATTCGTGGCTTATTGCCTAGAGATGTCACCACCACCATATCTGAGCTCGGGACCTTTTTGAGAGGTTGTGCCGACGTATGTTGAATGTTGAGGAGTTACAAAAGATGCAGAGCGATATTGTCACAATATTGTGCAAGTTGGAGCTAATCTTTCCACCTGCCTTTTTCGATGTAATGGTGCATCTAGCTATCCACTTACCTCAAGAGGCCCTAATGGCTGGACCTGTTGCTTACCGCTGGATGTATCCTATTGAAAGGTACAATGAATACAACACATAACATCTTTATTTTGATGTTTGATTTTTTCTCCCCTAATTTAAATTTTACTATGTAGATACTTAGGCTCTTTAAAGCAATTCGTTCGAAATAGAGCTTATCCGGAAGGTTCAATTGCGAAGCCTATGTTGTTCATGAGTGCTTGACTTGGTGCTCCCTTCACTTAGAAGACTTGGAGACAATATTTAACCGTCCAGATAGAAACTTTGATTCTCTGGAAGATGGTGGCCTGGACATCTTTACAAATAGGGTTGGTTTTATTTCTCCACCCACATATGTGGTATTATCAATGAGAGGTTGAAATCGAAATGGTACATTATCAATAATTGTCAGGAGATGCAACCTTATTTAGCGTAAGTGGCTATCATTAGATCATTTTTACTATGTTAATGAACTATTAAAATTTGTGTGTATTACTTAACCAAAGTGAAATTTATGTTGCAGTGAACATATCGACATTTTAAGCTCACAAAATGGTGATGACATAGATGCGTCACAAGAGTGAATTAGTCAATGGTTTATGAATAAGGTAAATATAATTAACAACTCCACATATACTTACTTAGGCTAGGTAAAGGAAGTTTAACAAAATAGAATTGATTGTCTATTTTGCTTGTCATTATTGCAGATGAGAGCATTGTATGAAAGTGGTGACCCGGTCATCAGTGCGTTATATGCATTATCATTAGGACCGATTCATGTTTCAAGAGATACAACAAATTGATATATAATGGTGTGCGATTTCATACAACAGAATTTGATGATAGGAAGAAGACTCAGAATAGTGGAGTGCTTGTAGAGGGAAATCAAGGAGACACGAAAGTTGAATTTTATGGGGTTTTGACGGATATATATGAGTTTACTTATGTTAGAAACAAAAGAGTGATCTTATTTAAGTGCAAGTGGTGGGACACTAACATGCGGCATGTTCGAGTTGATGATGGCTTTAAAAGCATTAAGATTACTGTACTTGGTATGAAAATGATCCGTATGTGCTAGCATCACAAGCTAAGCAAATATTTTATGTAGAGGACATGAAACTAGGAACTGAATGGGTGTAGTGCAATAGTTTGAGCATCGCCACATCTATAATATAGACTCGCTAGAAGGTGATGCAAACTTGTTAATGATGTGCTTTTATTTATACAATCTTTGGAGGCTCGATTAGTAGATGAGATCTTAGATGAAATTTCATAGAATGTGATGAAGGAAATGAGCTGCTTTCAGTAATCGATTGTGATGTTGATGTGCTATTGAGAACTGATGTAGGTCATGAGACTATTGATGAGGAGGTTATTAAAAGAACAGTGCAACCATCTGAACATGTAGAGCATGATGCCGGTATTGAATTCAATGAAGATGAGGATGAGAATGAGGAGATGGATGAGACACTTGTAAATTATGATACTAGCGATAGAAATTGAATGGTTATGTCTTTTTTTCTTTCTAAAAAATTTATCTCCTTAATTACACTTGTAAGGTCAATTTTTCTTTTTTTTTTTAAGGCAATGATATTTACATAAGCTTTTGTATGTTGAATGATGCGTTGCCAAGCTATTAAGTTATCTATTTTCTAATGACAAATTATGCCTCCTTTGTTCGATTTTAGGGTTATGATGGCTGGTGCTCGAAGGAATGTTCAAAGGAGAGGAGGGAGGGAGGACTAAACGAGATCCTCGACTATCTATTCGTGATGAGTCGGACCCTCACCATTCTAGAGATGATATGCGCCAATCACAACAACACAACCATCCATCTAATCCTTACGATTCCTCAGGTATTCCATTTGGACATATCATTAAAGTAGAATAAGTTAGTGTAAATTGGTATACAAAATTGATTCTTTGTTCTACTACAGCAAATGACACTCCACATGGTCAAGGTATTAACATTAGTCCAGCAAATGCATCCTTACAGGGCAGCAATTCAGCTGATCAGAACCACACTCCAGGTAAGTGGTGAAACTAGCATTGATCATTTTTAGTTTCTGCGAAGTTTTCTTTCCATTTTTCTTTTTATCCTTAATGTAATGATCAACCCTTCCCCGTTCTTTCCTTCCTATTTCCCTCGTCGCGGTGAAGTTGTACTGTCATATGTGGACAACTTGTTGACTTCTTTTACAAATGCGCAAATTTTAATTTCACCTCTATGCAATTGAACAGGTATAAATAAGTCTCTTTAACTTCTAACACATGAATTTACCTTATTGCACCATTATAAGAATTTATATGTGTTTTCTAAACCAAATCAAAGCTTGACAAAATTCTATGACAATTTTCAAAAGGTTTTACAGCAATAATGATGTAGGAGATTCATTATTAGATATTACATGTCACATATTATGCACTTGTAATTTGTAAGTATCAATATATAGTCCATGCCAATGTAGACGCTAATTTAGTTTATTGTTTTAACGTTTTCCCTTATTTTCTATTTGAATTAAATAGAAATGAGAAGAAATAGGATACTTGTTTAACATTCGAGTTATGTGGCCATCATTTAGTTTGATTTGGTTCATTGTTTTAGTATCTTTCCTTATTTCCATTGAAATAAATAGAATTGAACAAGGAATAGATAACTTGTCTTACATAATTTTGATGTTGCTTAGGCATGTGTAGTTACGCAGGTCTCTAATTTTTTTCTATTTTCGCATGGTCAAATATAAATGCTCTATATACTTATATTTCTAACTCTATTCCCACTATCCTTGTTGTGTCTTTAGCTTTGAAAATTAACATATGTGATGTGATTTTTTGTTTTCCTATTAAATGTAGAGAATGAAGCTCCAAGTATACCTAGATAAGTCCCAAGAGCACAGCCATGCTTCTAATAATACTGAATCTCTTGGTAAGCTTTATAATTATATGCAATAAATTATTGAAAGTGTGCAAGTCAAAAAAACATTCTCTTATATTTATAGCAACTGAAAGCTCAACACGATCTGTTGGTAAGAGAAGTGCATATCGTGGTCAAGCACTTGAGCGAGAGAATATGAAGCAAAAGGGAAAAATGCTAGTTTAGTTTACTACATCTGGAGGATGTCCTGTTTCAGCTGATCAATCCTCAAAATTAGCATCTGAGGTAGGGAAAGCATGTAGGGACTTGTTGCCTCTTTATGGTGAAGATCGGAGAAAATTAGATGAGGTAGAGAAACAACGAGCTTGGGAGAGGGTCAAGGTAAGTACAAACTAAATTGTACTTTCATATTTCTTACTTGTTATGTGATGTTACTAATCATTCTTTTGTCTTGACTGACATGGTTGATGTAGAATCGATTGAATATTGATGATGTAGTCAAAAATGACAACAAATTTGCTTCTGCTGACAAATGGATGGGGGGTCTGCTTAGAAATCATTGTAGTAAAACTAAGAGGAGATGGATGAAGATTGGTGATGTAGCAAGACCTAACAGATCAAATGAAGATGATTGGAAGAAGATGACAAAACAATGGACTAAAGATATTGAAGAAGAGAAGGTAATTTTACAATCCAACGAGCCATCCAAGAAGGTAAACTCTAAATACCCATTTTTCTTGGGATTCTAAGTAATAACTCTATAAATATGTAACTGTTTTTAATGAATAGAGGACCAAATCAATGATTGGGAGAGAAGCACGTACTTGTGTCAAATACTTGCATAGGTCTAGCTCTCGATCATTTAAGAGCAGAAGGAATGAGCACGTAAGTAGCAACTCATATAATTTCTAACATGTAAAAGTAAGCTTACTCAGGTATTTAAGCAAAATGCTATCGAGTTCTTTAAGCAAACTCGCTATAGTGAACCAAGGCCTAATGGTACTGGTGGTTGGGTTTCACAACAAGCTTCTGAAGATTATGTAAGTCTATAGGTTAAGTTTTATTTTGAACATATTATTACATAAGCAATATGTTGTGGATGTTATGTTTTAGTTTTCATATGTAGGAGAAGATGGTGAAAATGTATGGGGAGGCGCAATCTTCTGACAAGCCAAAGACACCATAGGAGATTGTTGACATATTTATGAATGCAAGTAACAGATCTGACTACCATCCTGGAAGAGGATATGGACCACCATCTATTGGGAAATCAACACGAAGACAGAATGAGATGGAGGAGTTAAGAGCTGCATTGCAAGAGGAAAAAACATTACGTCAGCAACAAACTCAACAGGTAATTAAACTTTATGGTCAGTTTAATATTGCAATTTTTTTTCAAATAAAGTATGGGTGATTTAAAAAATGGCGAAAACATACCCTCATCATATATCTTTTTCTTTAAGAACCACACATATTATGAATTGCTAAGCTATACTCTTACAGGAAGACCACAAACATGATTTTTTATGGTGGTTTCTTTCTAAGCAAAGTCAAATAGTCAAGTAGGTGCAGTAGAAATTATATAGGAGCTCATTGAAAACATGATTGAGATTCAAAAGTATTTGAAATCTAATATGTTTAGGTATATAAGGCATTTACTATACACTATCTATTATATATGTATGTATGAAAATGTACATGATAGAAGAGTTTTTGTGCATTGCCTCTTGTATTTATGTCCCTACATTTGCTCATGTGCATCGATGTTGAAATAGTTATTATTGGGAATATTAGAAATTTATATTATAGAATTTACCACAGTTGCAATTATTTACTTCATTCTTTTGTTTTCCAATGTTCAATTTAAATTATTAGGTTAGAAATATAATA